>CAJNDT010005780.1:391156-542389 GCA_905221615.1 Symbiodinium sp. CCMP2592 | reverse complement strand
TGGCAACCTCGTTCGCCAAGCATGTTTGGCAAGAAACTCTTCGATTACCTACGGAGGAGTTACTCCTTTAGAAATGGCCTTTGGAGGGCGTCCTCGAGATGTTATAACACCAGAGAACGCTGATCCCAATCAGTTGACAGGTAATCCAACTGATACGGAAGTCACTGCGAGAGCCATTAAGGAGCTTGCCAACAGGGCTTACCAAGAGGCACGCCAGTCTGATGATCTGCGTAGAGATCTTGCAGCCAGACTTTCAATGACCCAAGGACCTTTCTCTTTGGGAGATAAGGTTTTCTACTGGTCAGAAGATAAGTCTAAGATTGGATCCACTGGGTCAAAACATGGATCTTGGCTAAAAGGAAAGGTGATCTCCGAACTCGGAGGATCCATGGTAGGTGTGGATCTTGGAACACGCATCGTCCGCGTCAATATCTCAAAACTGAGGAAAAATTATGACATATCATCTGATGTGGAGATTCCTCTCGCGCCTGATGAGGAAACTCTGACGTCAGAAGGTTCTGACCACGCAAGTTGCATGGTCACCTTCGATGCTTCCCTGCAGTCGACAGCCCTAACGATTCCACATCAAGAGTGTCACTGGCAGGTCACCAGCACTGGGAAGATTGACTTCCTAGAACTCTACGGCGGATCTCCCCGCATGAGTCACAAAGCTGCCCTGTCAGGTCTTCGAGTAGGTCAGCCAGTCGATTTGCGTAGAGGTCTAGATCTTGAGCAACCGCAAGGTCGCTCCAATCTTCTTAGGATCATCAAGGAACAAGAACCTACTATTATTGTTATGTCACCTGACCATTCTCAGTGGTCTAGCTGGTACTCACAGTGGAAGAAAGGCTCTGCCAAGAGACTTTCTGTTTAAAAATTCTGTGAATCGGTCGCAGACCACCAAATGAAGCTCGGACGTTACTTTGTTCTTGAGAACCCATACTACAGCAGGCTCTGGTCTTCACCAGAAGCAAAACGCCTGTTTTCTAATCATAAGATCAGCTATGAGGTCTGTAACCTACAGGCCTATGGCATGAAAGATCAAACAGGATACTATGAATCGAAATCTTCGATTTTTATGCACAACTTGCCACCGCAAGTTTTAATTCCTCTCCAGAGGCATTCTGCCAAAACGAAGTCTCCAACGTCTCCACCAGGAGACGAAAAGGGTATTCAAGGCTACGGTCTTAAAACGAAACTCGCACAAGTGTATCCTTATGAATTCTGTGAGACCTTTGCCTCGTGTTTGGCAAGATTCCTGAACCGAGATGCGTATGCATCTCATCTGTCTTTAGTCACAGACATACTAGAATACTCTGGAGATGAATGCCTCCAGGGACTTTCGGAACTTCTTGATCAGGAGTATTCACTTTTTACAACAAATCCTCTCAAGGATTCAAAACTCCTGCAAGATCCGAAAATCAGATCACTTGTTGCTAGAGTAAATTCTTTATCGAGTAAAACTGAATTACCATTGCATCATTCCAAACCAGCACCGTCCCTTGATGCCTTGGTGTCAGACATTACTCGCCTTAGATCAAGACTCTTACCAGGGTCTGGTTTCGAGCAGTGTACTCTATACAGAGGTACATTTGGAACGGTCAAAGCACTCACCAGTGTAACTGATGGCGTTCTTGTCTTCTGGAACAAGAAGAAGCCCAATTCGACTATGACGTGTTGCTTGCCGCACCAGGTTTCCTGGAACAAAGTACACCCATCAACCTTTTCGGGGGTGCTATTCCAGATGACAGGCGGCAAGACTTCACCGTCCGTGCGAACACCACCGGATGTGATCATGTCGGAAGAAGAGGTTTCGCCGTCAGACCCGTCAGAACCGATGAGCACTAATCGCTCACGGATCACATCTGACGATGTTTCAATGCCGGAACCGGATCAGCCGATGCCTCCCGGCACGCCGCCGTCGCGTCCTCCTCCTCCCATACCTCCACCGCGACTACCGGCCGTTTCCTCCGATGAGCCCGTGGCTCCTGCTCGGGCTAAGCCTCGCGTGCATCCGCCTCCTCGCGTTCCGTCTCCTCGGCGTCTGGGGGGTGATGTGTCGCCAAGGTCTTCATCGGAAAGGAAAGTTTCGCCACACAAACAGAAATCACCTTCACAGGTGCCGACACCTAAACCTAAACCGAAGGCTCATCCACAGGGACCCATTCTTCCATTACAACAAGATGAAGAAGACACTGAAGAAGAACTGGTCCCAGACGACCCCGGACAACCGTCCGCTCCTCCTCACACTTCTGGTTCACCAGAACCGGAGAGCGATGCCGAGTCAGAGAACACAAGGTATTACTCTGATGAGGAAGGTGACTTGGTCGTAGATGAGAAGGACTGGGTCCTTCTCACAGAAGAACAGAAACTGTGCAGTAACACAGGTTCTTTCTCCATGCCTCGGTACATGCATGGCGGACCCGTGGACATCAGAGAGGTAACATCAAGGGTGAGGTCAGACCGAACACGGTATAAACCCACTAAAAGGTTTCGATCTGACATCCGTGAAGAGTATGATCTTCTCACGGAAGAGGACAAGGCCTTATCTCTAAGTTCCTCCAGGAACTCAGCGAACTTAACCCAGAAGGCACAGCGGAAGGAGGCAACCGCCAAGGAAAAGCGTGAGATGAAGAAACAGTTTGATGAAGCGAAAGCAGCAGAATATCAGAGCTGGCTAGACAATGATGTCTTTGAGCTCGTCGATACACGGAAACTCGGAAACATCCGAAATTATGTCACTGGTCGATGGGTCCTGACTCTAAAAAGAGACAAGGACGGAAACTTCCTTAAGTGCAAGGCCCGATGGGTCCTGAGAGGTTTCCAGGATCGACAGAAGGACATTCAGCAAACTGATAGTCCTGCTGCGAGTCGCCCAGGTTTCCGCTTAGCGATTCAACTAGCAGCTAACAAGCTGTGGAATCTGACACACATCGACCTAAAGACTGCTTTCCTGCAGGGTGAAGCCTATGATGAGTCGAGAGACATAATCTGTCAGATTCCTCCTGAAGCAGGTTATCCTTCCTACATTGCAGCGAGGATGAAGAAACCCGCTTATGGACTTAACGATGCACCTCGAAGATGGTGGAACATCGTTGATAAGGCACTCCTGTCTTATGGCCTGGTGCCAACCCGTGCGGATCGCTGTACATATGTTCTGTATGGTAAGAAGTCTGCAACAGCAGATGCTGAGCTCAAGAAGTCTCAGCCAAAGACCATGGAATCAGCGATTGACTATCTCCTAGATCCCATAGCAGGCAACAATGCCAAGGGTAGACAGGTACATGGAGTAGTCTGTTTGCATGTAGATGACCTGTGCATGGCCGGTGATGACACCTTTCGTAAGGCCGTTATAGAATCGATCAAAAAGGAATTTGCAGTAGGTTCTGAAGATACGAATGATATTATGTTTGTAGGACAGAGATTAGTCTGGAAGGATGCTACAGCATCAGTGCCAGCACATATCTCAGTAAATCAGAACCTAGCTGTCGAAGCTCTAGAAGAAATTGTTTTTGACAAGAAGCTCAACAATGAGCAACAGTGCACACCACAGCAGCACACTGCTTATAGAAGTGTTTTAGGACAGATCAACTGGCTACAAAGCCGGACTCAAGCCCACATCTGTTATCGCTTCAGTAGGTGTGCGAGCAAGGCTGCCAAGCCTACTATCGGTGATATTCGAGAATTGAACAAACTTGTTAGGATTTTGAAGTCTACCGAAGTAGAATTGCGTTTTTGGCCGCTGAAAGGAAATCTCAGAATCCTCGGTTACCCTGATGCTTCCTACAGGAACAATGATGACAAATCATCTCAGAGAGCCCATGTTATTTTCCTTGCTGAAGATCGAAATCCGAAGCTAAAAGGAATGAAACAATCAGCAGCAGCTGCTTCTTCCAAGAAGAATGATTTCTCTGAATCCTCTATCAAGGAAACATCCTCGAGAGGTAGCCTGGTGGACTATGAGTCTCACAAGATTACGACAACCACAATGTCCACAACAGTGGCAGAGCTTAACGCACTGATGCGTTGCTTTGGTACCTGCCTGTTCCTCAAGGGACTCTGGGCAGATCTCTCATCAGAGACCGTACCTATACATATCAGAACAGATGCGAATAATCTTGTGACAACAGCAGGCACGACACACCTTCCAGAGCAAAAGGAAACTCACCATCTTATACAGATGCTTCGTAAGGAATCCAACTCTGGATCTCTAGATGATCTAGCTCATGTAAGCTCGAAGTACTGCCTAGCTGATGCATTAACAAAGCATTCGGCACAACCTGATGAGCTTATCAAGGCTCTGGAAACAGGAAACTTACCAGAAACAGACATTCATCCACCCTTCCGTGAACTCCTTCAACATAAAGCCTTCACTGTTCGGTGGATTATAGACAACCTTAGGAATGCCGCTACAGCGGTAGCCTTCCTTGGAATTGATGTCTCAACAGAGATTTACCGATTATTTTACTGCCAAGGAACATGGTGGTAGTCTTGTTTGCTGGTAGCACAACCATGTGCTGGATTTTCTATTTAGACTGTTTTTCGTCTAAAAGAAAATTTGTGTCTGCAAGCTGCGTTTTCATCAAGATCAGACATGTTCATGAGAACTCTATGTTCTATACCATCCGCAGCCGCTTTCAGCCTCGAGCCTCACAGCAACTAGCCTTTTGAGCTAACCAAGCATTCCTGATCCCGTTTGGTCATTGTGCCGTAATGAGCACACGATCAAATTTCCGTAGCCGTGATGGATACGCCCTACCAAGGGCAGAACAGGCGTACCATGAGCGACATCCACACATGGATAGCTCTTACCCCGAGTCTCGTCGGGACGCATCACGTCGACACACCGAACACGGTGGACACCGATTTCACAAACGTGAGAAAAATAACGAGCCTCCGTACATTTACATGGGTCACCAACAGGTGTTCAATCCGCGTCCAAGAGATCTTGCTGACCTGATCCTACGATGTGGCCATGCGAGTCGAGCAAGGCTCACTCCAATCTCCAAACATGGAGTCAGGCTCTACGAAGGAGTCCTCCAAGGACCATGGGACAACAGTCCCCTTTTATACTGGGATAACAACGTGGGCAATCACGCTCGTGATCCACGCCAGTTTTGTACGATGCTTGCACATCATCTTCAGACTGGCCTCCCACAGGACTGGCCTCCCACAGGAGGTAAAACAATGTGTGAGTCTTGATGCATCTGGAGAATATGACTATTCCTCCTCAGTGCCAAGACTGGTAGAGGTAACAGGTCTCTCACCAGAGATGTGCTTCCACATTCTTTCCAAGACCAACAAGGTCGGAAGGTGGTTAGCACACTCAACAAGACACCTTCAGAATCAGCGCCAAGATCTCTTTGCTGGCCAACACAATTATCTTCTGGACATGTCGAAGTTGGCCGATGCACAGCTTGCACAATACTCACCACAAGAGATCGCGCTTGGTGTTTTACTTAACACTAAGTCCAGGTTCGTGGTCACTATGGTTTATGACCAAGATGGCAGGGCTGAAACAACAGTTGCCGCCGTTACCATCCCACAGGATGCAAATGTGATGACCATGACCAAACTTTACCTCTCGGCAGTGGGAGGACACGGTTCACGAAGAACTCTACCAAGAGCTGAAGAACCAGATCCCGAAGAAGAGAGGCCAAGGTCACACATGACCATCTCAGACTTCATGGCAACGGGGAGCAATCCTGTGCAGTCCCATGCACAACGTCTCTCCACTAACGCGCCAAGGCCCGTAGGCATGGAAGATTTTGTTCGACAGAACAACCCTTGTTACATCATGCATGCCACGGACTTACAGGCATTATCCTCAATCCTGAGGCATGGTCTGGTACCATCAAACCTCCTATCTCAGGTGGTGACCTCACCAGGTCTTCAAGCTCTCGTGAATGAAAACAGTCGTTCCAATAGGGACACTGTTCAGTTTTCATCGCTAAACCTGGCGAATCCTAATCCGACTTGCTGCGTGCCAACAAGGCACTGCTCCTAGTATTCGACGCAAATAACGTAGTGAACGAAGTCACAAACATGTGGCAGTCGCAAGCGGGGATGTTTGCTACACCAGATGTAGTGCATGCCCGTACTCTTAGCGCCGTATTTGCACCCTCTGAAACACTCTGGGTATCATCGCAATACGATGAGCTCAAGAGCATCGGACCATGGTGGGCAGACCACTGCTCCGAACAAATGCCGTCAGCGACTTACGAGTCGAAGAAATGGTGCTCAAATTACGGCAAGGAGATCGAATCGACACTTCGCAAGATGTCAAGGCGAAATCTGCCTCCAGAGCCTCCCAAGGCTAGATCTTCTCACAAGAAGTCTTTCTCTCTGCCAAATACAGAGGCTGACACAGCTCCAAACCAGGAGCAAACCGCTTCTGCAGGTGAAGTACCTCCGAACACGGAAACTACTGCAAAGGAGATCCACCCGAGATCCAAGCTCGCCCGGCAGGCCGAGGCCGACAAGGATCCGGACAGTCTTATGGGACAGCTCTGGAACTCCGACGGCACCAGAAGTGTTACTGAAGTTCTTAAGATAACGACAGGTCACAAACCTCCAGAACCTGTCCAGGATACTTCTGCCAACGTAGTTCCTCCCAAGGAAGAATCTTCTGGAACAGAGACGGAACCTGAGGAACCAGATCCTAACCAGGATTGTGACGAAGAATCAGACGCTGAGACGGCATCAAGCGAAAAGAGCGAGAAGAGCGAAAAGAGCTCAAAATCTTCGTCATCCTCAGAACTCCGAGTTGATGTTAATCCGTCTCACAAGACGAACTCTGCACCTGCAGCATCAGAGGAGAAGAAAGAATCTCCCACGAAAGAGATCACAGAGAAACTTGAGAAGGTCAAACTTGACCAACCAAAGCCTGAAACAGAATATGTTCAGAGTTCAGACGAAGAGCCAAGAAAACCAAAATCTCCTAAAAAGGAGAAGGAAACATTCCTAGTTCTCTTCGATCCTGAAACAGAAACCTATTATCGAGTCAACAGAAGCAAGCTCAACCTCGAATACGAGGAACCTGCTGATGAGGAAGATCTCGTAAGAGAACATGAGCGCATCAGCGCTCGGATTCGAGAAAATACCAAGCACCGAATTTCGAAGTCACCGTCTAACCCGGCTATGCAACAGGAAATGCAAGAAAGAATCTGGGTTAGTCGATGGAATCGAAAAATCCGAAGTCCACTCATGATCAAAGATTCTGAGGCTCCTGACGAAGAGGAGTGGGACAGACCCAGAGAGTCAGCATCTTCCTCCTCTGCGCCTCCTAACAAGGAGAGATTTGTAGGAGTACGCAGGACAGCCATGAGCCTTAACCAAAGGATACGAATGTTGCCTCGACCAGACAATCCTCTCTGCGATCTCTGCAAACAGCCTACAGGCTATTTTTGCTATTCCTGTGGAACGATTGTATGTGCAGACTGTCGACTTACCCCACAGGGTAAACAACGGATGTGCGAGTGCGTCTTGCCAATCGATTGCCTTGAGACCTCCAAGGTGAGAGCAGGAATGACCTCAGACGAGCGTCAGTTTTTATACGAGGCCATCCTCACACATGAGGACGTAGATTTGGCAGTTCAGAAAATCAACATGTATTGCGAACACGCAAGAAGCATGTTCGAAAAGGACCATCCAGGCGTAGATCCATACAGCCTTGATGATATCAGGAACAATCCTCCGAATACGTATGACAGCTCCACAGAGGCTCCAACCTTGGAGGAATATAAGAGCGTTAACAAGAGTCACATCAACATCAAGGACTCTAGAACAAGCCACCCGGCTTCTTTTCTCACTCTTACTGGCCACGAAGACAAACTGGTGCTCGACGCACATTACGAGATAGTTCGCAATAGGATGGCCGGTGTCAATGAGAAGAGAGAATACATTGAAGGCTCGAACCCAGACAGCGTATCGCTAAACCTAGTGGTATTCAACTGGGGAAATATGGATCGAGCGCCGGTGCCCGCAGGGAATCCCAAAAAGAAGCTCAAACCTGAGAAGGGATTCGATTATCACCCTCTTATTGACATGTGCTTCAACAATTCAGCTCATATTACCCTCGTACTCGAGGCAGGAGCACTTGCGTCAGAGTACTCAATCGCAACCATGCGAAAACACGAATACAGAGGGATGCTAATCCACTCTCCTCCCAAGGAGCCTGAGGCACCCTCAATGTACATCGGAGTCAAGGGTGACCCAACGACAGACATCGCTCTCGTCCACCACTTTTACCGTCATCGAACAATGAAGCCTAAGAATGGTGGTACCAAGAAGCGACTGTGGGCATGCCACGGTGCGGTGTGCCGCCTCACATTCGGGTACCACAGTACCATACCAGAGGCAAAAGAATGGGTCCACCCAAATTCTGGCCAAAGGATGACGAGAGACGAGTTCATGCAGATTATCGGATATGACCCGCTCAAGGGCAAAAATCCTGACAAGGATGGACCCACTGATGGCTCTTACCTCTCACCAGAGGCGTGTCTGACATTGTCGACCCTCGACCCCTCGCCGATTCTCTGTGAATGGAACGGCCATGTCGAGGGTGATGAGCCACCAGAGGAAGACTTTGAGACATACGCAGAGATCTTCTCACAAGAAGCATCTAACGATCTTGACGAGATGTGGTGTACAAAAGGGCCTTACAAGGTCATCACCATCGCGATCGTCCATTTCAACTCGTTCATGACTCATAAGGAAGAACAGAGACGCGAACTGGTGAACGCGTTCCTCAACGAGGTTCTCCCTTTTAAACCGGATGTAATAGCGGGAGATCTCAATAATATTGCGTCGAGGCTCACCTTAAAAGGTGGAGACGTTCACCCGCGAAACAGTTTGTTTTCTCTATACCTGGAGAAGAAACTTGCAGCATTCAACAGAATAGCAGGAAGGCACTCACAAGTGCGACATCTTTGCTTGAACAACTCCGACCAGCACAGACTGGCACGTGCAGATCGTCTACCGGCGGACCCGGCGAAGAAAGTTGCTGACCTTGACTGTATCAACAGTTATATCCTTGACTGGAGTAAAACGCCGCACACGGCGTCACCTAGTCCAAGAGAGGTCACACCTGCCGCTGAAAGAACATACTGGGAACGAATCTCAGATATGTGGCAGGACACGAACAACAACAGGGATATTGATATCCGTCTGTTTGTTTCAGTCAAGCAGTACTATTCAACTTTTTCTAACCTTGACCTATGGTTGGGTCCCACTGACAAAGATTGGCATAGCCCATTGGGCTTCACGATACAACCAATCCTTACAAAAGGGAAACACAACCGGTCAGATGCCCAGGTCCAGAAGATCGCTGACAAGCGAAAGGCTTACAAGCAGCGTAATGCTGAATACTGGGGTTACAACGATTCATTCGTTTACTCATCCGGCAACAGCTGGTACGACAAATCGCAACCATCAGGTAGCCATCACAGATATGGAAGATTCTGGGAGTGGCCACAGCCTGAACGTCCCAGCGAGCCTGAAGGTCCTCCTCCAAGAAGGAACCAGGAATCATCGTCCTCTTCACAACAAGATCTACCAAGATCAAGGTCCAGGCCTCAAAGAACCAATATTGTTGACAAGCTCAACATGTCTTTGGAAGAGCTGGATGGACTAGAAGAAGAACCGTCACCAACAAAAAGTGACATCGAAGAACACGAAAGAGAAACATCAAACTTGATGTCTGCTCAGAGAGATGAAGAGGAACAAGAGGACGAATCCTCCAGTCGGAGAAGAAGAAGGAAGGCATCGCGTCCACCGTCTGCTCCGAGCGGCAAGGCACTCAGAACAGCTGCAACAGCAGCGGGGTTGTCGGGCTGGTTCGGACACCGCAACCGAGGTGGAGCAAACGCAGAGTCTACCAAGACTGATGAAACTTCACTTCCAAACTCACTAACCAGTGAGCAGGACTTCTCCGTCTTCAGCATCGCGTGGAATGTGTTCCTGCTGCTAATGGGCTTACACTGGATGTGGAAGCAGATTACCAGGCCTCCTATCAGATGTATGGAGCGCCAACAACCAAAATCAAAAGCAGCAGCGAACCAAAGAGTTCCATTCCTCGAACCCGAGGATGAACCGCAGACGCGTGAACCTTTAGGACCCAACAGGGTCAATTCCGGAGAAACAACTGATCTGCGACCTATTTGGCATACTTCCCGAAGCGAAGTCTACCATCTCTCAGACAGCTGTTACCAGCTTAAGCAAGCAAGAGATGTTTGCAGGAAGGTGCTGTGCAAAAACTGCCTTCATGCAGTACAAGTTGCGGAGATTCGCAGGAATGATCCTTTCCAAAGAGGTGATACACGACCACGTGGCACCGAAAGAGACATTGAGCGCTTCCAGACCTACGATGATGCAAGTAACACTCCTCACATGACACAATTATTCCAGGATGCCTTGCATGCACAAATGGCCGAGGAAGCCATGCAGATTACCTATACATCGATCCCCAAGGGATCCTCGGCAAAAGCCAGAGGTACATCTGCACTCTCAAGTGCCGCATCGTCATCAGCGCCCAAGGCAATGCCACCAGGGCCTAACAAGGCAAACATATCACCTCCACCTAAGAGTCCTCCGCCAAAGGCGAAAGGAACAGTACCTTCTGCTCCTCCGAGACCAAAAGGTCCTACCAGAAGAGGAGGTCAAAATCGGCGTATTCAACGAAAGGCAGCCAGAGAAGCCCACAACAGTGGACTCTGCACTTATGCAGACGCTGCACTTGACGAAGCCAATCAAGGCCAGGCAATTAACGTTACGTGCCGAAACATAGTATCAAGACACGTCAGCTCTATCGATGCAACGGTAGAAGCAGCCGGCCAGTTTACACAACGCGTGCTACAGCACGTAGAAACATATGATGAAGAGGAACCGTGGAGCACGGAGTTCCTACCAATCGTGGAAGTCCTATTCAGGAACTTAAGCGGCGACGAAACAACTGTCATACATGACAATCAAACGGTAACTATGCCTCTTGCGAAATACACAGACCTCCTCAGAATCGCACAAGCATTGCGAGGCTCTATCCAGAGAGACAAGGAGGAAAGAAAGGAACATCTTGACACCATCCAAGATACTCTATCCAGAGTGGAAATCCTTCTCGCAGCACTGAAGGACTCAAGGACAGTCTTCAACCAACTGGTCCATTCCTCACTAGAGATCGAGCGAAGAAATAACAATCTCAAGAATGTCCTCGAGACACTCTTTGATGACCAAAGCTCTGAGGAAGACCAATCAGAATCTGACAATGAAGAAGTCCTAACTCCTTCTGCACCACAGTACTGGAATAGCCTTTATGCCCACGCCTTATCTCCTTCAGGAGATGAAAGTGAAAGATCATGGGCGTCCTCAGACGGACAGCTTGAAAGAAGAAGGGCTGAACGGGCAAAGGCTAAGCAGCCACAACCGGCTAAAGCCAAGGCAACTCCAGTCAGCTCACAAGCTGCGCCAAAGGCCGAGCCAAAGGCGACAACATCCAACCATGGATATGATACTGCAGACGCCGCCTTCACCAGGGCTGAGAACAGATTACTCGGAATCTTTTCAAGTTCCGAAGAAGATCACTCAGACCCGGATGAGCCACATCCGAACGTCTATGCTCGAGCCTATGATCCAAACCTGGATCCGAATCTGAGATAAGAAAATTCTCAGAGTTTCACAATAGTGAATCACAAGGCTCTAACAAGAGCACAATGAATGGCTGCATAATTCGGTAGTAGAACATCACCAGACCTGATCTTGTACAGATGATCTCTCTGACAAATATGCATGAGTGTGTGTGCAAAAACGAGTGGAGTGTCCTCAGCAGTGTACTTCAGTGCTATACCTAGCATACATAATATGCTGTTTTTATAATGAGTCCAAAACTCCGCAACTGTGACAGTGGGCATAACAGTATATGTGTGAATGTGCGGCCATGCTTTCGGTAAAAGAAAATTAGTGTCTGTTTGAAACCATAAACCTCTAAAGGGGTAGCTCTAACAGGTACCTACAGCAATGGCTGCATGCTCATACATATACATTCCGCTGCCCATTGGCTCACAGTGGTTTTACCATATTGAGACAAGACAAGCTCTCCTTGCGTAGCAAGACAAAACAACTACTGTCCGTGTGCAGGGCGCTGCCCTTTGATCCTTAGGGAATAAACTGGTCATACACCTCCTAACAAGGAGTATCCTTGTGGGTGTATCGGCACAGGGGGAGGGGGGGGGGGGGAGGGGGGAGGGGGGGAGGGGGGGAGGGGGGGGGGAGGCCTGGGAGGGGGGGGGAGGCCGACAAATCAAAATGAGGGGAAGCCGGGCAAGGGGGTGGCAAACGAACGCAAAAAGCGGGTGTCCCCAAACATTTCGACTGCAGGGAGGAGGATTAGGTGGAGGGAACCTGAGCTAACCCCCAAGACGCCTGGGCCTGTGGCCTCGGCGGATTCAACAGTAAAGCCCTGAACCCGAAACCCCGAAACCTGAGTCTAGGGGGTGCAGTGGCTTAGTATTAATGTTGGAACCTGTTTAAGAAACCCTGGTCCCATAACCCCAAAACAGTAGGATTCATATGAAGAACCCTAACAAAGGCCCAAAGTTTCTTAGTCAGGTTCCTACACTAGGTTGGATCTTCTGTCTGAGGCTGATCATGTACGGCTTGCTCATCTTCTTCCAGCTGGGCACCCATACACATCTCTTCGAGGAAGAAGAGGAGGACTACTCGAATCCCACGACGAAAGGGCTTTGCAAGCCGTGAGACCAAAGCACTAGACGAAGGAGCCACGAATCCTTGAAGCACTACAAGTGAAGCTTGCAGTCATTATGTTTATCTGTAGCTTTTGCTGAGGGAAAGTAGGTTTTTTGTTGTGTCTTGGGATGAAACAGATGAAACACGTATTTGCAGGATTCTCAGCTTTCAGATACTCAACCTTACATCCCCAAACCCCTAAACCCTAAACCCAAAGCCTACGAGGGTCTTAGCGCACTTCCCGAAGGACGGCGAAGAGGAAGAGCCAGGCATCGGCTTGGCATAAACGTCGCCCATGTTAGGGGTGCCTAGAGAGTTTCGGATCGGCGAAGCTGCAGGGTTTTAGGTTTAGGGTTTGGGGTTTAGGGTTTAGGTTTTAGGTTTAGGGTCTGGGTTGGGTGTTCAGGGTTGAGGGCATGGGCCTGATTTGGCTGAGGTGGGCGCTGTAATGCAGGACTTAACGCTGGAAGATAGACCGGACCTATAGGCCCCAAAGCAGTTCCTTTTTGGGATTACCTTATAGAAGTCTAAATACGAACCCCCAAAAGGAATTACTTTGGGGCTTTAGGGGAAGGTGCTATGTACTGTTTTCCCGGAGGGTATGAATTCTACAGTTGGCAGGAACATGCTTTTGGAAGGAGCAGAAATGTACGGGTGCTAGACTGGCCGAAAGCCAGAGACTGCTGAATTGGCCCAAACTGCTCGAATGAGCCCTAAACCCTGAACCCCCCTAAGCCCCTAAACCCCTAAACCTAAAAAGCACTAAACCCTAAACCCCAAAACCCTAAACCCTAAACCCAAAAACCCTAAACCCTAAACCCAAAAACCCTAAACCCTAAAGCCCTAAACCTTAAACCTAAAACCCTAAACCGAGCCCTAAAGGCCCAAAAGAGCCGAGCCACACGCTTAGGCCGAGGCTTATCGGACTTGTTGGGGTTCTGGGTCCCCTCCCCTCCTCCGACGCAAGAAGCCCCGTAAAAGCAAGGGAAAAAGAGATAAGCCAAAAAACCTGGTCCGAAACCCTAAACCCTCAACCCCTGAGCCCTAAACCCTTAACCCCTAGCCCTAAGCCCTAAACCCGAACGATGAGCTGCGCCAAGGGCAATCTTCAGCCTCAGACTATTGTGCCAATGGGCCAGTTGATCAAGACCTTAGGGTACAAGATGGTTTGGTCACCAGACTCTTGCTATTTGGAGTCCCCAGAAGGCCAGAGAACTCAGCTGCAAGTTGACAACGGATGCCCCCAGCTCCGTGAGCTAGAGGCACTGAGCTTGATCGCCCGCGTTGAAGACAGGCGACTTGAGGAACTCGACAATGCAGTGATCACTACAAAGGATAAGCTCAGGGTGTCCGCGGTGGCAATGACGCGGACGTGGGACTACTACCTGTTCGACTACGTGACCACCGGGAGCTTTCAGTCGGGCTTGAGAGCTGTTCGGAACGCCCCATTCCTATCTGACCTGCCGGGTGAGTGTTTGCGTGAAATGGTCCCGTCGGCGGGGCTCTGGTCAGGCTGGGACGTTATGAAGCACGTTGGCTTTATGAGTAGACCGCAGCGCACCGTACAACCCTGAAGCTCTGATCCCTGTGCCCTAGCATCACGCAGCCCCGAGCCCCTAAATCCCAGACCTCCCATAGAAACCCGAATAATTCGAGGTTGACAAAAATACAAATGCAGGAAGGAGCCCTATCAGCATCTATGCGTTCGGTTCCTTTCTTTGGAGAAGATGTTTCAAGCATGCTCAAACCATCTGACGAATATAGAACTACAATAACTACAACTTGTTCGCCCTGAGGCCTGTGACAGCATGAAGGAACCTACGATCATACGATTGCCTGCAAAACCCGTACGAAATCCGACAACACTCTGAGACATTTTTGTAGGAACCTTTACGACACAAGTAAACCCTAAGCCCTTAACCCTACACGCCTCCACATCCCCCTAAAGCCTGACTATTCAGAGCCTTCAAAAGCCCTAAGGCCATAAGGCCAAAGTATATAGTATTTGGGTACATGGACCCTCATACCCTGAACCCGTATAGATCCCTTCAAAAGAACCCTCATGGTACCCTTAAAGAAACCCTTTTTTCACAGTCTACGGAATTCGGGAGAAGCGGCAGCCAGGTCTGTTGGGCTTCTGGGGCGGCGTCACCTGGTTGGGGATCATTACAGCTCCTGGGCCTGCGTTTAGGGTTTAGGCTTTTAGGGTTTGGGTGTTTAGGGGTTTAGGGTTTTAGGGTTGGGGGCAAGCTTCGGGCTTTTTGGGTTTAGGGTTGATTGGGGGTTTAGGAGGTTTAGGGGCTTTTTGAGACTTGGAGTTGAGAGTTTGGGGTTGGGGACGAAAATAAGTTAAGAGCAACAGCCATTGGTTCATTTTGCCATGAATAATTTCTATAGGTCAATTGAAGGTGCTTGTGCAAGGCTTTAGAGGGGTTGCAGGGTTGCATAAAGGGGGGGTCACAGGTTCGAGCGTTGGACGACTGCCGAATCCTACGACCGGGTTCTAAACAAGGATTTTGATTCATGTTGAGTTTCCGAAAATTAGGGTACCTTACTTGGGGTCCTTATAGTAAGGATCCTACTATTTAGGGTACTATATTATAGGCATGATAGGGTCCCCCTATTTTCGGTACTTAACTCCCATATAGATATACCCACACTCGGACAGGTATCATAGCATAAATTTCTAGTACGGTAGGCATTAATATGTCTGCCTGCTTACGGCCGCTCCGTAGCAAGAACGCAAGAGTCGAACTGCTGAACCCTGGACCGTAGACAAAACACACCCCAAGGGTCCAAAGGACCCAAGAGTTAGGTATTCGGTTTTAAGATAGTAGTGACGTAGGTTAGAATTTTAGAGAGTGTGTGATTATTGGGTACTTGGACCCTTGGGGACAGATAACCAGCAGGCCTGAACATCCTATACCCCCAAAGTGTCCTAAGTACTTATATGGGTGGTTGTCAAAATTCAAGTCCTTTTTGGGGTACCCTAAAAAATAGGTGCCGTATTATAATAAGGACCCACAAAAAGGCCCTAACTTTGACAACCACCCATATGGGGGAAGACTACCCAAGCCATGATAGTAGTTCCTACCATACAAATCCTACTTTCTACCGTATAGGTACTTCGGACCCTTCGGGACCCAAAACCCTAAGAGCCCGCGGTGCCAAGCCCGAAATCCATCCAACGCGCTTTGAGGTATTTATCTCACTCTTGTCTGAGTGGATTGTGGACACTATCGAAGGCGCTCGGCTCCATGTGCTTGCTAAAGGAGAACTGGCCGCTTTCGACGGGATCCCCATGTCTCGGGAGGATCTAGAAAGTAGTATCCCCAAATTTGGGGCCCTATACTACTCAGGGTACTTTATAGGAAGCCACATTATATGGGATCTACTTTTTGGATCCTCCCGGGGGTCTGGGAATTGGTTTTTTTAGTATATAGTTGTGTCTCTGGACTGTAAAGTTGTTTTGAAGCAGCCTTCTTATGAAAACTGTAGTCTGAGATTGCAAGGTTCAAAGAGGAAAAGGAGGGACCCTTAATGGGGACCCCTACCCAATAATGGGGCTATATAATGGGTATGTAATAGCTAATTAAGGGTATATACCCAGGGGTCCTCACTAAGGGTCCCTCCTTTTACCCTTGGAAAGGTTTCTTGGCCGGCGACTGACTAGCTTCGCATGCAGGCTCAAGGCAATGATGCACGAAGCGGCGCTGCAATCACGCGCCTCACAGCACAAAGAAGCCCGCAGCATTCTGCAAGAAAACAAAGCCTTCCGTAGGTAAGTTTCTAGGAGTCATGGGGTTGTGGAGCTCTCGGATTGAGGCTGGGTGTAGGGTTCAAGAACTAGGTAGGCCTTTGGGACATTTTACATTTTCCCTTATTGGGCTTAATAGGACCCTATTTACGAATATTTTTCAGAGGCTTTAAGGGGCCAACCTAGAGAAGCATCGACTTTAGGGTTCAGGTTTTAGAGTTTGGCTTCGGCAGCAGTAGCAGTCCAAGCGAGAGCAAACGGAGTTTCCGGAACACCAGCTCGCAAGCCCTAAACGCCCGAGTAGACAAGGGTAGCACAAAAAAACACAGCCATCCAGCTCTCAATCCCCCCTATGACCTCGAAGTGCAAGCAGGGGCGGCTACATCCTTGGGCATGCCCATCCTTTTTATCAGTGGGATTCTGGTGCCTATCGCAGGGCACTCAGAGGTTCATCCGTTTGCTGTAATTCAAAGTTTCCAAAGGGCCCATAATGTAAATGTCAAAGTCTGCCGCAAGAATACGTAATCGTATCCCCTTGTAGTCCCCAGATACTTTTAGTTTATACCGCCACACCTTAGACTCTTATGCACAATTGGCCCAACTCCTGGCCCCTGTGGTCTTTCGGCGAAGACCCCGCGGATTTGCAGCAGAACCCCCCTTCAAAAAGCAACAAACAACTGCATAGTAATAGTCTAATTATTCAGATTTTTCATCTCTATGCCCTAAACCCTAAACCCCAACACCCTAAACCGTGTGTAGTGAATTTGTTCATTTTCCAAACAGCTGGTAGTCTAACGGACCAAAGATTACTGCGAAGGCTTTGGGGCTGGTGTCAAGCCTCAGACAGAGATCAGGGTTTGGGGGATAGGGTTTAGGATTGAGGGTCTAGGGGTTTTGGTTGGGGTGATTCAGGTCCAGGGTGTGTGCTCCAGGCATTTCGGGCGTTGGGGTTTCAGGGTTGATCAGGATCCAAAGCACCTCAGTACTGACGGAAGCCTTTCTGTCCCCAGTAGTGTGTATTCCGGCCACAATAAGGGGGTAGCGGGGCGGCGGTTTCGAGGGGGTTCAGGGCAGATCTGTTTTTTTGGTTCAGGGATTTCAGCCGTGGGTATTTAGGGCTGTCGGAGTTTTTGATACACAGCCGCAGAAGGCCTTAACGTAGAGTATAAGGTTGTTTTGACCCGGAAACGCACTCCAGGTCGGTAATGCTGCCGAACATGCCGCTGCAGTGGTGTGGCTTGTCTGAAGAAGCATACCATACTGTTTTTGTTGCACCACAGAGGACCTACTTCCCATCTATCATCTAGCTACATCTAGCTTTCTATCTGTCTATCCGAAGATCTAGCGAGCAATCCATATCTGAATGTATCCAGTCATTTCTCCACATAATATCTGTCCGCCTATGAATTTGTACATTTGTTCACCGTTCTAGCTGTGCTGGTACAACTGTACAGATATACATATAGACACTAACACTTACGTATGCATGTACAGGCACAACGTGCGCGAAATCCCCCTCAACCCAACTCGGGAATCACTTCAATCCCGATCCAACACTAGCTGACTGCGGATTAGGTTGCAGTGGTTTTCAACATCTTAAAAATGAAAGTATCGGATATTCGCGCCACACGTACGGGATGGTATGTCTGTTTCAAGTGCACAACGTCTCGCGAGCCAAAATCGGAAGCCTCTACACTCTGAGCCGAAATTTCGTTGGTATGGAGGGAGTTATACAAGGCATAGAGAATTTTTTGGTGCATTTGCAAAGGCCTTGCTGGCGTTTGTCGGCTTCTATAGAGGGTTCGAGCGAGTTGTTTAGAGTGCTGCGGGGCTTTGTTATGCAGGGGTCTGCATACTTAGTATACGAATGTCTTTGTTCATCCCCGTACGCCGTTGCAAGTATATTGTATGTATGTGACTCATACACCCACACATGTACGTATAATTATACACTACATCATATATATATATATGAATATATGTATATATATATATATGTATACATACATGCACCTACACTTAGATACCCTTAAACCTGTCTCTACAATGCAACCCCCTATTTTAGCCATCAGCGCGTCCAACATCCCTGCCTGAAGGTTCGCCTACAGAAATAAGATGGAGCCCGAGCCTCATGGGCAGTCTCTTTTCCACTGGGGGCGGGGCTCTCGTTGAGAAGTGAGTTCGGCTTATCATGCGGAGTATGCCTACGCATGGACAGTAACCACAAGCCTCCAAAGAGTTTCATCGGATTTCATTTGCAGTAGAGTTGATGTTATGTTCTGGGTGAACGTTAAGATTTTGCTCGTTTTGAAACTGGTAAATGCACATGTTGCCTTTACTGGTGGCAGACTTGCGATACAGATCCTACTCAGCGTGCTGTCGGTATTGTCTGTACCTCTGCATGCAAAGCCCAAAAGGTCCTGGGTGCTGGGCTGGGGGGTGCTTCCCCAAATCATAACCCTAAACCCTCAGCCCTAAACCGGTTTAGGGTTTAGGGTCATAGTAGTACTTCCGAATAGAGAAGCCCTACTTTCTACTACAGAGGTATATTGGACACTTTGGGAAGGTAGCTGCATGGGTTTTGCGAAGTGCATGTAGGCCCAAATTTGTCCAGCATCCTAGGCGAGCCCATCCGGTTACTCATAGGGAGCCTTAGGGGGCAGGGGGAAGGCGGGTATAGGGGGCTTAATGCCCATAATAAAGACGTAATACAGCCTGTAGACCCCTACCCCCCTCCTCCTTACCCGCCGAAGGGTCCCCATGAGTTACGGTCCTCGCAGAGTGCTAGTGCCTAGCTAGTTGGTGTGGTTCCATGGACGTCTTCTCATGCAGACGATCGTGTACAACAAACCAAGAGCCTGCCATTCTGCAAAAGAAGCACTGGAGCCTTAGGGCCTTAGGTTGGTCCGATTGCAACAGGGTCTTGAAAGGTTTGCCTAAGCGGAAATACAGACTTCAGTGTTCAGGGTGCGCATTCCATGCTTTGGAGATTGCTAGTCTATGAACACATGTACAGATGCATGTACACATGCATGTACGTATACGTGTGTATCCAACATAAACCTACATGCGTACACTTGTAGACATGCATATGAACGGACAAATACATAGAAACACACATACATCTACATAAGTTGTACAGTAATGAACATCTGCATTTGCATGTATGTATATAGTTATATATGTACACACCGCCGTAGTATGTATATATACACACCTATATAGGGCGCGCATCAGATCACTGCCATAAGTAAGTTGACGTGGATTCAACTTACACTGAGCTTCTCAACCCCTGTTAAGGTCAGGTTCAAGTTTAGGCAAGTTCAAGGTCGGGTTTCCTGTTGGAGACAGGAGTTATAGAGACCTACCTACATCAATTCGAGTTGTCTGAATGATGAGTTCAATGACTCTAAACAGTACCTATAGTCTCCATTGTAGTTCCTTTTTGGGGTTACCTTTAGGATCCCTGATAAAAAAGGAACTACAATGGAGACTATAGGTAATGCTTGAGCTATCCTGAAGCCCTGGGCCCCTAAACCTATGAACCCCGAGACCTTAAACCTCGAACTCTCGATGAGCCACTGCATCTTTAACAAAGTCTCTCGATGAACCCGGAGATTGAGATGAAGCCCTAAACCCTATAAACCCTCAACCCTAAACCCTAAACCCTATAAGCCCTCAACCCTAAAACCTAAAACCGAGACCTGGTTCATGGCCCTCGTTCGCCCCCTAGAGGTTTTGACAGGTAGGCTACTACAGGAGATTAAATGCTGACCTATACTATTTTTGGGGTTCATAACTATGGTATACTTCCCCGAAAACCCTATTCTGATTATTAAGGTCCCTATGTCAGGGTTGTTCGAAAGGGTTCGCTTTAGGGTTCTAGAGGGCTTTGCATGGTTTACAGGCCTAGAGCCGGTTTCGGCTTTAGGGTTTAGGGGTTCTGCAGGGGGCCCTTCATAGTTTATAGGTCTAGAACAGTCAGAGTAGCTGTTTGGAAAAACTGAAAGTTTAGTATAGAAGCCCGCATGATTAGATAGCTTGGGGCATATGCGACTATGCCTATGTCAGCAAGGAGCAATCTTACTCGTTATCCAGGCCCCGCTTTCACTAATCCCAACCCCCTTAAAGACTGCGGCCAGGAAGCCCCAACACCTGAGCAGGATTTCTATAAAGTCCAAAAGACTGTTGAAGCCAAGCCCTGGGCCGAAACATACCCGAGCCCAAACCCCCTAAACTCCCAGGAGGCAGGACGCAAGAACCTGACGAACAGAGGAGCTTACATAGCTAAAACACATACTACTTGAGCACATGCTTAGGCCCTTAGCCTTAACGACGATGAACCACCACATCCCACGATTTGTTGGTGTTTGTCAGGATTGCTCTCGGCAGCGCTGTTGGATCGGCGGTGCAGATTTCGGTGCTTTGGCCGTGTGTTTCGAGACGTTCCGTGCTCCCGGTTTTGAACTTTGGAAGTTTTGCGGTTCAAGGCTTGCGGAGCTCAGGGTTTGGGGTTTCAGATTTCAGATTTTATGGGGTTTACAAATACTGTAGTGAGATTCTTGGTTGTTTCGACTTTGGGTCGTTGGTTACACATAGTCTCCATTGTAGTTCCTTGTTTTGGTTAACCAGAATCTCTATTGTAGGATCCTAACCATAAAATTGGGTAACCAAAAAAAGGAACTACAATGGAGACTATAGGTACAGTGTTACAGGGGGGTTTAGGTGCTGCTGGTACTTCGACTTTGGGTTATCCAGCTCTGCAAGATGGATGCGTGAAGAGAATGAGGCCCTTCGCAGCTGAAACACAACATACCCGTAAGACTCGTTTCCAAGCGTTGTAGATTGTAGCCCTTTGCCCTAGATGAGCCCAGTATCGTATCCCTTCCGAAAGCGCTGAACTAACCCTTCTATCAACCTCGTCGAAACCCTGCCAGGAACTATGTAACCCCTAAACCCGAGTCTCTGAACCTAAGCCCCGAATATCACACCGTCAGTAATCTGCATCATAGCACCAGGACAAGGCTGACAATGACATCGATACGATATTTCAAGATTTATTTCAAATTGAGGTCACCACAAACAATATCAATAATCCGAAACACCAGGGCGCATAACATGATATGGGACCTACGTATTGCCAACTCTGTTCTCTGTTTTCCGGATTTCCCTATCGCATTGAAGTATATTTAACCCAAACACCCTGTTCTGGTTATTAAGGCCCCGATATTACCTAAATCCTAGCAATGCGGAAGACCCATATCCGTGTGATCCGGAGGTCTTCGTCATACCCTTGTGCGCCGGGATCTCAGAGGGGCGAATTTAGTTTTGTTTCTGATCGGTTGAGGATTCTGACTTTGGATTTAGAGTTTGGTTTGGGGTTTAGGGTTAGGGCTTGCGAGTTTAGTGCTTGCCTGTGCTGGTGCCCAGTTGCCTCATTTGCAGTTGACCCGTCTTCATTCTGCATAGGCACACCCATCTTGCAAGCCCTTTGAGGTGCTAAACCACTGCAGCCCTAAACCCTAAACCCCAAACCCTAAACCCTAAACCCTAAACCCTAAACCTAACCGCGCAGCACCCGTTTAGCCTTCAAACCCTTAGCCCGACCATCGCTTCAACCGAGAGTCCGGCGCTGAAGAGGGCAGAGGACTCCCTAAGGGTCCAAAGGACCCAATAATTAGGTACTCGGGTTTGGGATAGTAGTTATGTAGCTTACTATTTTTGAGAGTATATGATAATTGGGTACTTGGACCCTTAGGGACTATGCTAGAAAAGGGTGCGTTCAGGTTCTGGTGCATGTGGGCAGGGGCTTTAGAGGAATAGAGACGAGCTTGACAGAAATAGATGCAGTTGGGCGATCAGGAAGCACCCTGACATGTTGTCACGATCTTGCATAATCTCGAAGATGGAAGCGCGATGCTGTCCTACAGTCCTGAACTCTAAACCTTATTGATCCCATATGCTTCTGACCGATGCAGGCCTGAGTCAGTACCCCCCCCCCCCCCCCCATCAGCCCACTAGGGCACCCCAAGCCCCAAGCACAAACCTAAGCCTCAACCTCAAACGTTTCGAGACACGACCCTCCAGCAAGGATTCCTATGCATAACCCCATGTCCCAAACCAAGAAGAAGACCCTGTTGAAACTATAACTCTTTAAAAATTGCAAGCAGCTAGTAAGTAGAGATCCAAGCTTGCCCTAAAAGGGATCCTGATTTCGGTCATGATACTTGGGACTCTATAAACACAGCTAACACTACCCTTACAGCCCCCTTATTGGAGTACCGTTAGAGTGCCGTGAGACTACCCTTGCTACCCTTCATACTACCACTATCAAGTACCCTGATAATGCCCGAACTGCTCCTCGGTAAAGACTGTGGAACCTACGTAAAATATTTGGGACATGAAGGCCCAACCCCCAAGAATAGGGTTCCTTTAGAGGGTACTATAAGGGTTCTCTTAAGGAATCTATAGTAGAAGGGTTCCTTTAAAGGGTCCCTTAACAAGACCCCAGTAACTATTTGCTAAGTCCCCCCCCCCAAGCCTCCAAGCAGGTGGTTCTCGGCTGGTGTCTGGACAAGCCGACTCTAAAGCAGAACTTACTTGGGATCTGAGGGTCTTAGGGCCTGCTTGGGGTCATAGGGTTTTTTAGTATCTGAGGGTCTTTTAGAATGGGTCTTTTGAGGGTCTTGGGTTCTTAGGGTCTTTTAGGGTCTTGGGTTCTTGGAGTTCAGGGTCTTGGGCTCTTGGAGTTTAGGGTCTTGGGGTCTTAAAGTTCAGGGTCTTAGGAGTCTTAGATCTTAAAAGTTTAGGGTCTTAGGATCTTAAAGTTTAGGGTCCTGGGATGTCAGGTCTTGCAGTTAGGATCTTGGGTTCTTCGGGTTTGGTGTCCTAGGGTCTTTGTGTTTATAGGGCTTAAGGTCTTAGCGTTTAGGGTCTTATGGTTATATATGTCCAGGTTCGGGGCTTGGTAAATTTGCGAAGGGCTCTTCAGATTCCAAAACTATAGGCCTGTTTAGGGTTTTAAAGGGCTGAGGCCAATTAAGTCAGCACTTGGGGTTCTGATGTACTGCACAACCGCTAATGTAAGGGTCCATAAGGCCAATCAAGTCTTGAGGGTCTAGGGCTGTTTGGGGGAGGATCTACGGGCATATATAGGGGCCGTAGTAATTAGACTATGTTGTTTTGCTGTGAAGGGAGAAAGCGGGGCCATATCATAATAATGCAATGGGGGCGATAAGCGCTATTCATCGTTACTAAACAGTCTGACCTCTATATTGGCTTTCACGGTTGATCGTATTTATGGGCTTTGAGGTTTTCCTGTGCGTTTCGAAGTTGAAGGTGTTGCGGGTTTCATGCATATATGCTACTATTATAAAATTGCATGGTTCCCAAACCCACAACAAGGCTGATCTTTTGGGACCTAATTGGAGTCATAGTGGAGGAGGTAAAGAGTCTCAACCTTCCCAGTACCTAATAGTCACATACTGTCCCAATAATTAATAAACTGCAAAACTACTATCCTCACACGGTTTAGAATTTATCGAGTTCTTGGACCGTCAGGTGAAGAGCAAGCTCCAACATGGCTCGGAGTTCACGCTTCAGCACTGAGTTAGAGCATATGCGCCTACAAGCCCCAAGTCACCACAACCCAACCCAACAGCATGGAGAAGGTTGGAGAAATCCATCATTAACCATCATCCTTAATCCACCTTCCAACCTTAGAGTTCGCCGTGACTGGGGTGCTGCCGTGACGGTGCTTACACCCTAAACCGGCCCTGAATCCTAAATCCGAAATCCTTGTGAGGATGACAATGAACTTTCATTTCTTCGAGACAGCCACAATGCTGCTCACGTCCGTTTGCATTGCCATCGTTCTGATGGACGGGAAGGCCGAAAGTTCCACACCGCACACCTTGACGGCTCATTTCTGTAGGATTGGAGTCCCTTTCGCCTAAAGTATCTTTCGTAGAATGTTGGTTGTAGAAGGCACCCCCGAAGCTTCGGTCAGGATTGCCTGCAAGGTTATATGATGCTATATGAGTTGGTTATCCCAAGGGGTCCTAAAGTACCTGCATAGTAGAGTGTCGGGTTTCTATACTCGGAATTTACTAGTATGAGTTCGGAAGCAGCCCCCAAACAGTAGCGATAACTCAAAATCCCCACCCGAGCTTTGGAGTACCATACTTGAACACTTTATTCTCACAGGAGCCATCGTGAAATTCACGTTTATACCTTTTTTCCCACATTTCAATACTTTTCTTAAATGGACAGAACCATTATGAAATGCACGTTTATACCTTTTTCCCATACTTTAGTACGTTTTCCTAAAGGAGCCAGTATGGAATGCACGTTTATACTTTTTCCCATACTTTAATACGCTTTCTCAAAGGAACCAGTATGAAATGCACGTTTATACTTTTCCCATACTTTAATACGCTTTCTTAAAGGAACCTGTATGAAATGCACGTTTATACTTTTTCCATACTTTAATACGCTTTCTCAAAGGAGCCAGTATGAAATGCACGTTTATACTTTTCCCATACTTTAATACGCTTTCTTAAAGGAACCAGTATGAAATGCACGTTTATACTTTTCCATACTTTAATACGCTTTCTCAAAGGAACCAGTATGAAATGCACGTTTATACTTTTCCCATACTTTAATACGCTTTCTTAAAGGAACCAGTATGAAACGCACGTTTATACTTTTCCCATACTTTAATACGCTTTCTTAAAGGAACCAGTATGAAATGCACGTTTATACTTTTCCCATACTTTAATACGCTTTCTTAAAGGAACCAGTATGAAACGCACGTTTATACTTTTCCCATACTTTAATACGCTTTCTTAAAGGAACCAGTATGAAATGCACGTTTATACTTTTCCCATACTTTATACTTTTTGTTGCTCCCTGGTTTCTTAAAGAAAAGGCCCAGCCGCAGCCCTGGAGCTCCCGGGCCGGGGTTACGCTGGGTGGTTGTTATTATTAGGGTCCCTTTTTGGGGTTGAGGGTTTTGGGGGTTTAGGGGTTAGGGGTTAGGGGTTTAGGGTTTAGGGGATTTAGGGGTTTAGGGTTTAGGGTTGTGGGGTTTAAGGTTTTAAGGTTTAGGGGTTTAGGGTTTAGGGTATCCCAAATATTAGGTGCCTTAGTATATTAGGGACCCAAAAAGGAACCATAATCTTGACAACCACCCATGTAGGGTTTGGTGCTTTGAGGAGCGGGTTTGGGTTTTTGAAGGGCTTGGGTTTTTTGAAGGGCTTGGGGTTTTGAAGGGCTTGAGGTGTAGGGTTGAGGGTTTAGGTTTTGAAGGGTTGAAGATTTTGAAGGGTTTAGGGTTTAAAGTGTTTGGTGTTTAGGGTTTAAAGTGTTTAGTGTTTGGGTCATAGAGCGGTCACCTTGGGAGCCAATGATGCAAAAGAGGGATCAATTCCCATGCAGCTGCAGATAGAGGGTTTTGGAAAGGGGTGTGGGTTTTCAGATCTCCCTGAGTTGTATTATACTAGAAGGGTCTTACCCTAAACCGTAAACCCCGTCTCGCATAAGGGTGGTATCAGACCCTATTGCAGTTCGGCGGGGGGGGGTGGTCAGACTGAAGAATGCAGTAGTAATAGGGCCGGGGCCTAGACAGCTACCAATAATATTTTAGGGGTTCCTTGTTATGATTGTTATGATTATGGTATACTATACCCCAAATCCCTTTCCCTAAGGGTCCAAGTACCCAAATAGTAGGGTTTCAAGGTCCAAAAACCATTCAGGGTATGGATTTTGGAATCTAAAACCCTACTGTTTGGGTACGTGGACCCTCTGGGTTTTCTAATTGTGAAGGCCGCTATAGTAGAGGCTTGTGGCTTCACAGTTGAATCCAGCAAGTTTGGAGAAAACGGAAGGCCTACCTTTAGCCGAAAAGACATACCTTTTTCAGGATTCCTTACTATGGTTTCTACATATATATATATATATTTAAATAGATAGTCTTATTATGGTTTCTACATATGTATATATATATATACATATAAATGGATAAATGGATAGTTAGATAGTTCCTTAAAAAACATAGCTCTTTTGGGCCGCAGGTAAACCCTGAACCGAAGCTTCTGGACAGGCAAACTGGCTGAAAGGGGCCATGCTCATCCTCGGCTATGCATTGATCGGCCACATGATAAATTTTCAGAAAAAAAGGGGGAGTGGTAATTTCGGAATCTTTCCGATCTTGGTATGAAGCATTACGCGGTGTATTGCAGATACTGGTCGCTTAACCTCGACGCCCCATGATTTTGTGGGTCTTTCACACTGGGATTCCAGGATCTGTTGCTGTCTGCCGACTGCAAGGGCTCATAACCCCCTAGCTAGAAAACCCCGACTCCCTTATCCCAAAACCTAAACCTAAACCCTCAAAATCTCAACTGTTTGTCTGATCTTTTCCCCCGCCCCCTTCACATTTTCGTTATAGCTCGGATATAGATGAAGCGGACTGTACGACGGTGTTCCGGAGAGTTAAACAGGAGCACTATAGGCATACCTCAAGCTAGCAGTTTTTAACACAGGGGCCTAAATCTCGAATAGCCAGCACCAGTACTATTCTGGGTTCCTCAGCATGGTTATACTACGTATCACAAACCCCAAAACCCTATTCTAATTAAGCGGCCCCTTTATTTCGCGAAGGCTGGTCGAACATTTGGTGTTTGCAGGCCTTCGCAGCCGATGGCTTCAGATACTCCCGCTTAGCGGCACCCCTGCGTGCTTTGGATATCGTGCGAAGGAACCTAATTGAAGTTACCATGATAAGCAGATGTAGTGCATGGATAACTGTATGCTTCCTTCTTATGATCTCACAAAGCCTTGATGAGCACTGCTCCTCAAGACCTTAAGCCGTTTCCCAGTAGCCTCGCACCCAGGTGCCGGCTTCTGGGCGCATGCGGATCCTGGGCAGATGTCCTAGGGGAGCTCTCGAAAAAAGGAGAGAAACCTGCATTGAAATCGGGCCCCTTATGAAGCCCTGTAATATAGGGGTCTCAATAATTAGAATAGGTGTTGGGGCCCATTATACTATAGCCTCCAAAATAGTGTAGGTAATTACTATAAGGCCCCTAGAGTATCCCCCCCTTCCCAACTTATGAAGTCCTGTATCCCCCTGATTCAAGAGCCCCCTGAGCTGCTTGCTGACCCTAGATCCTAGCACCTCAGCTTTGGCGACAACAGAGTTCTCGAGATTTAATTCCGGCCTGTTTTGCTTCCTAGATTCTTGTTCTTGGAGGGTCCACAACCCCAATTCGGATGCCTTTTAGGGTACCTATAACTCCACTTATGACCTTCTTACTAAGTCCCCCGACGCTCCAAGCTGGGAGTACTTGTTAATGCAAAGTTTTCGCAGCGTGAAGTTATTTCCTGAAGCATCTGAGCGCTGGGCAATGGCCGCCAACAGTGATCGAAGGGTTCTCCGAGCCATTTCTTGCTGCTAGAATATGTCTAGTGCTTTCATTATCGCTCTTGCTCTTACTGTTACTATTACCCTATCCCTCCAGGGACGTCATAGTTAGGGCCCTAGACCCCTTAAGGACCCCATAATAAGGTCCCTGGAGGCATAGGGTTATGCTAGTTCTACCCTAAACCCCACCGCCTGAGCCAGACTACGTTAGGGAGGGGCTCCGGCACCTTGACGACACCCTTTTATGCAACCCTTAACTTACCCCTGGTTAGTAGGGACTGGAGGGGGCCTTATGAAGGGGTCGTCTATAAGGGTACTATAATATGGGGGGCTTAATGATCCTATAACTTACCCTTGGTTAGTAGGGAATGGAGGGGGCCTTATAAAGGGGTCTATAAGGGATCTATAAGGGTACTATAATATAGGGGGCTTAATAATCCTATAACTTATCTTTGGTTTGTAGGGAATGGAGGAATGGGGTACAATTATAACTACCATCACTACCATTCCTCCATTCCCTACTAGCCAAAGGTGAACCCATATGAAGCCCTTCAAAGAAGCTTGAATTCTCAATCCCCACCCTGAACCCTGAACTTGGGTGTAGGGCTTAGGGCCCTGAGCCCTAAACCTGGTGGAGGCTCTGGCTATCCTGGGGCCTACGCATTGGGGAGCTTTCACACAGGCCAGCCGGCCATCACCCCCCGACTTTTGATTAGTAGAACCCAAGTCCCCGCTCTGAAGGATCATAAGGCGCCTGCGCAAGTGTACTTTAGGGGTGCTGGTGCAGGTTGGGGCTGAACCCTAAACCCAAAATGCTAAGCCCTCCGCCGTAAAGCCTAAATGCTAAGCCCTCCACCTTAAAGCCTAAACCGTAAGCATATTTTTGGCTCCTCAAAAAAAACTTCCTCGCCTCGCCACCTACCCGAATGCCTTGAGCCTCGACCCCAAGACTAATTTTTTCTCCCTGATATTGACTGGGGGAGGGGGCGGCCTCCCCGCCCGAATAAATCCCAGGGAAGTGATTGAGTATTTGGGTGTTTTTTTTTTTATCTCTACTGTCACTTTGAGGGCACTTGCTCCTGCTCCTTCGCAGGCTTTTGCTCCTGCTCTTGCTGCGTCTCTTGCTGTCGCTCCTGCTCTTGCTCTTGCTGTTGCTCCTCTTCCTCCTGCATTTGCTCTTACTCTTGTTCTTGCTTTTGCTCTTACTGCGGCTCTTGCTCTTGCCTTTGCTCGTGCGCCTGCTCTTGATCCGGACCTTCTCATGCAAATTAGGCTGTGTAAAGGGCAGGGGTGATTTCGGGAGGATTCGCCCCAAGGCATGTTCATTATTAGGGCGGGTGTTTGATCAAACGGCGAAGTGACTAAACCCCCCCAAATCATGCTATACAATATAGAACCTCCCGTTCCTAGAGTTTCCATATTGCACTTCCCCCAAAACCCTATTTCCAATTATCAAGGACCCTATACTGGCGCTTTTGGGCCATTTCGAGGTTCCGTCGTTAGGGCTTGATGCTAAAGGACCGGAACTTATCAAGCCTCAAAGTTGTGATTTTCAAAACACGGACCGCTATACAGGAAGTCATGGGTGACCCCTAGGGTTTGGAGTTTGGGGTTTGGGATACTGGGTAAAGGGATTATTTGAAGTTACCATAATTTATGTAATAATGGGGATCTAAAGTAAATCATATGGTTTGCTTATTATGGCAACTTCAATTGAATCCCTTAACACGAACCCAGGCTAAGACCCTAAAGCCGTTGCCTCCTCTCAGCACGTGCCGCGGCCACGGCAACGGCCTTCGGTGCACTGGTGGGATCGGTCACGCCTCTCGGCAATTATTACGAGGCCCTACAATTCCAGGGTTTGGGGGTTTGAGATGGTTGGAGGGGTTTGGCATTTAGGGCCCGTGGGTTCTTGGGCGTGGGGTAGTCTCATTTTTCAGGCAGCAACACTTTCCAGTCCTTGGGTCGTGAAGTCTTCCCAGCTTTGCAGTGGCTCAAGAACTGAACCCTAAACCCTAAACCCTAAACCCACCCTAAACCCTAAACCCTAAACTCTAAACCGTTGAAACCCGCAGGGATGTTTCAGGGCCGCTTGCTACTGGGCCGCTAAGGTGGCCAAGGGAGTTTCGAACGAGGCTCCCAAGCCTTAGCCTCGTAGAAAGCTTTCCTTTCGGTCGCCATTAATGCCTCTGTGCCCTGTTGGGAAGGGAAATAAAAGGGTTTAGGGCTTGGAATGCAGGTGTCCATTTTTGATTTATTTCTTGAAAGAGGCACGTGCTGGAGAAAGTTACAGGTAGTCTGCTCCTGTTGTTGCTCCGGGGTGCCAGGAGGCTTGGACAAGAGATAGAGACCTATGCAACATATATCGGGTTACCGTAGAATGTCCGACGATACTATTTGAGGTGTAGATGTATAGGGCCCCAGGACATCAACTTACATACTACACCCTGGAATCTCAGTCCCGAAGCCTCCATCCTGCAGAGATTTAGTGCAAGGTCATTTGGGGCCATGTTCGAAGGCGCCATCCGCAGGGCTTCTGCTTGCGAGGGCTTGGGCTTAACCTCGGGAAGGAAATGCTTCGAAACTTAGGGTGGTTAAGGGTTGAGGGTAATATAAGGGCCTTAGTACTTAGAATAGGGTTTTGGGGTATATTCTACTTTAGTCATAGTAAGGGTTTTAGGGTTCAGGAAGTCCCTCACTGTCGCAGTGTGGCATCCGAAGGCAACATTTGCAAGGGGGGCTTGCCAGTCAGGGCCTGCAAAAGTTTGTGAACTTAGGGTTTAGGGTGCTGAACGAAGCGCAGATATACGGGTTATCCAAGACCCTGGAGCAAGACGATCACAAACTGGTGTACTAGGCACACCCTAACAAACAAGCACACTAGCAAAGGAGCCCCACACACGCACACAAACAGGCATAATATACGGACCCAAATAATTAATTACCAAGACTCTTTCGAGTATTGCAAGTTTTGCTTATTATACCTGTAGTATTAGGTCCCACGAACCTCTATTCACTCTATTCCAATCTTGAAGGCCCCTTTATGGTTCATATGACACAACAACCGCACCCGACCCCCTATAAATCCTCAGTCCGAACAGCTAGCCCACTAAACCCTGAGCCCCTAAACAGCCTAAACTCTGAACCTCTGAACCTAAACCATCCTAAACCCCTGAACCCGAAAAAAACTGAACCCCTCTAGAAACTCAAAACCCAAAACCCCCAAAACCCCCAAACCTGAAAACCTTGAGCACCTCCAGAGCCGCAACCCTAAACCCTACCTTAACCCTGAATATCCTACCTTTTCCGGGTTCCTTAGTATGATTTCCTTATATAAGTCCTTAAAAGGGTAGGTCCTTCAGGGTGAAGGTAAAGCCTAAACCCTAAAGTCCATACCCTAAACCGTAAAACCCTATACCCCTAAGCCCTAAACCCTGAAGTCCCCAAAGCCTAAATCCTAAAGCTTATTAAACCCTAAAGTCCCTAAAGCCTAAACCCTAAAGTCCCCAAAAACTTAAACCCTGAAGTCCCTAAAGCCGCAAACCTGTTCTTGATAGATCCCTTTAAGGAACCCTACAGATCCCTGTAAGGAGCCCTTTAAGAACCCTTACTAAGTCCCCTGGGCCTCGAAGTAAACCCCTAAAGCCGCAAACCCTAAAGTCCCTATTTAAACCCTAAAGCCTAAACCCCTAAAGCCGTAAACCCCTAAAACCTAAACCCTGAAGTCCCTAAAGACATTCTATATATGAACCCCAAAAAGGAACTACTATGGAGCCTTAGCCGTAAAGTCCCTAAAGTCCCTAAAGCCGCAAGCCTCTTCTTCAGGAGCCTCTGCTCTCTGCTTCGGCTTGGATGGGGCATCTGGGCTCTGAGTGTGGAATCGACTTGGGAGTTTCCGAAAATTGGGGTACCTATAAGGGTTCCTTTATGAATTCCTATAAGGGATCTATAGGGTTTCGGGTTTACGGTTTGGGAGTTTCCGAAAATTAGGGGTACCTTACTGTTGGGGTCCTTATAATAAGGATCCTACTATTGAGGGTACCATATTAGGGTACCTCTGAGTGTGGAATCGACTTCAGGCATTCTAAGGTCTCCTTAGGATTTATTTTTTATTTTCATAAAAAAAACCCAGAGAGGTCTCCTTGGTGAATATTTTTTATTTTTGTTCATATACAACCTAAGAGAATATTATACATATCATTTGTATTATGGTTCTAAGGGGGGTATAGCATTGGGTTTAGGGGTCCGGGGGTGTTTAGGTTAGGGTTTAGTGGAGTTTAGTGCTGCTTGTAGGCAAGCCGGGCAAGCTGGTCACTAGATTTGTTGAACTATTCGGCGTTTGCCTGTGCTTGTGTTTTTGGTGTTTGCTACCTCCTGTCTCGTGCATTGTCTCGAGTTGGTGGTGGGAGGGAGTCGATGGCATGTCACGCGAGGAGTATCAGGACTCTGTTTCAGAGGGTCTAGCTTTCGGGGCTGTCAAGCATGTCGCCGGCGCAACAGGTCACCCCGACTCTTAATGGGTTCAGTGTCGTGAATAGCTTGGTGGAGCTCCAGGGCGTGGCTTCGGTTTGGGGTTTAGGGTTGCACGTAGGGCTCAGCAATTTCGCATTGATGAGCAATAACATTCCTTCGAACTAGGGATTTCAATCGGTTGACTGACTAACCCTGACACGAAGGCCTGAACTCCACGACCGTCAGCCCCTCAACTCAAAAGCCCATCCAAAACATGACAACCCTAAACCTTTGGGAAGCCCTGGGACTGCTCTGTAAGGAGGTTACCCCCCAGAGCCACCAGGAGGGTGTAATGAGAATCAAGCATGCGATACAAGTCCAGTCTTAAGCATTCCCGGAGTTAGGGCTTCAGCTGTCGGGTGGAGCTGCTGTCAGGGTGTTCCGAACCGTACCGAACCGTCCCGAACTGTCCCGTCCCGAACCGTCTCGGAACGGTTCGGGACGACGGTTACCGCAGCCTGAGCCCGGTCAGCCCGGTCATGTCGCTGTCGAAGCAGAAGCGAAGGGCACACAACACAATCCCCAAAGGCCCCATGTACCTTTATAGTAGATACTTAAGCCCCAAAGTAAAGTAGTCCCTATATAAGTACTTGAACGCCTCAGTATATACTATATGGGTACATGGAGCCTTAGGGTAAGCAAGGATTACGTCACAAGCATGTGTATAAGTGTGTGTGTGTGTGTATGCATATACAAGTTTTGTGTGTATAAATACATATATATATATATATGTATACATACATAGACATGCCGTTACATGGATTACAGGTCATCTGTTCGGGGTGAGGAAGGGCAGCAACTAGTCCCTCAATCCATCCTGAGTCCCCAGTACCCCCCCCCCCCCCCCATGTTACCTGCCAACTCTTGGCTCAGTGACCACCGTCCTGTCGAAAGATGGGATATCGTCGTTCCCTGAATTCCTGACGAACTCCCGAATTCAAACTTTATCTCAGGTAAGTGGGACGTTTACGGCTTTCATTTGCATCAGCCCTCAAGGGGGATGACTCCCACAAACTAAACCAGGTTTTGTTTAACAATATCAAGATGGAGGTTTATTCCTTACCCAGAGGGTCCAAGTACCCCCCTGTTGTAGGACTTTAGGGCTTGTTTAGCTACCAAAAACCATAAATAAGGAGAACTTGGAACCCTAGGGTTCTGTTAACCCTAAACCCTAAACCTAAGAGGGCTAGATTCTCCTGACCCATGTGGTCTTTCGTCGACGGCTGGTACCTTAGGCGGAAAAAGGAGCTCAAAAAAAAAAAAAAACTAAACCTAGTTGATTCAAGGCACTCCTGGCATCAGCATCGTCCCGCGCCTACGAGAACTTGCTGAGGGGTTCATGGGTTCATGTTCCCTAAGGCCCCATGTACCCATGTAGTATACCCTAGACCCTAAACCCTCTATACTTTGGCCTTAAAAGTACCTATATGGTACTATACAGGGACCCGGGACCCTAAACCCTAAACCGGTTTAGGGTTTAGGGTTTAGGTATCTTCAATTAAGGTACATTGAGCCTTTGGGGTTCTGCTTCAGAGCTCGGGGGCTGGGCGTATGGGCTGCTCCGGCTCTACCTATGGTCTCCATTGTAGTTCCGGTTTAGGGCTTTGGGTTTTGGCCCTACCAATGGTGTCTCCGTTGTAGCTCCTTTGGTTTTTAGGGTCTAGGGTTTAGGGTTTTGGGTTTCGGGTTTTGGGTTAGTTTCGGGTTTAGGGTTTCGGGTTTTGGGTTTAGGGTTTAGGGTGTGGTTAACCAGTTTTATATTAGAGCATCTTAGCCATAAAACTGGTTAACCAAAAGAGGATCTACAATGGAGACTATAGGTAGAGCACCAAAACCCTGAACCCTGAAACCTTAAACCTTACACGTGATCAGGGCGAAGAGGGGGTGCGGCAGTTCGCATCTGTTGCTGGACTCAAGGTTTATGTCAGTTGCTTGTAAAGGAGCGGGTCTTGAGGAAACTTGCATTCCAAACCGAGTGTTAGGATCCCAACTAAAATCGTGGTGCAATCTATCCCGCACACCCTATTTTGATGAGTACACTATGTTAGAAAAAACTGTTTTGCATGCTGTGGGGTCTTTGCACAGTCTAGCGTTAATTTCTTAGGGTATAGGGTTTACGGCCAGTCGGTCGAACAGTCGACTACTCTTCGTCAATATGTGGGTAATTTTTTGAATTCGGGTCATGTTAGGGTCCCTTTTATAAGGGTGCCCCTAAGCCCTAGACCCTAAGCCGCCTTGGTTTGGGGTCCTAAAAGGGGACAGGCTAGTGAAAACTGTCCACGAGGGCTTTGGGGAGCGCTGAGAACACCAGAAAGACACAGAGTGTCTTTGAATTGGGCAAGTCTGAGAAGATTTGAACAATTTTGTTGATCTTACTTGCGGCGAGATGCCACGGTCTCATATGCAAGTGTTTGGCCAAACTTTGTGTTTCAAGACTGTCCACGAAGTCCTGACCATCCTGGAGCGACATGGCCATGTCTGCACTGTCGACACTCTTCAGCTCAAGCCGTCCATTATCGGAATATTGCCCTTGAAGGGCGGGTTCTACAGAAAGGAGGATATGAAGAACGAGCTAGGCTACTCCCATGCACTTATCAGCAGTTTGTTATGGCATGATTGGTTATGACACCCAATGTGGAATCTGTATTTCTCGGGGTACTGTGAAGCCCGAGGATCTAGAGTGCGCGCTGCCTAGGATGTCTGAGACAGTCTGGCAAAAGCCATGGCTGCCATGACACTCGATTGAACCGAGTCGATGTTCATGAGTTGCTCTCAGACATTGCCACATCGGGGTGCTGGACTCGTGAGGCACTGCTATCGGTGTGGAACCATGCGGTGAAGAGGATCTGGCACGGAACAGCAACTCTTTCATTCGCACCCAAGGCCTGTTGGGCACAGTGGACACCTCCCAGCTCAAGGATTCGAGATACATCCAACTCCAAGATTCGTGAAGCTTGGGGCCTTCTATCCAAGTGCCATGTTAACACGAACCTCTGCAATGTGTCTGGACGCTGTAGAAATCTCATGGTTTGGCCCTAAACCCTAAACCCTAACCTAGGTAGGCCTTTGGGACATTTTTTATTTTCCCTTATTGGGCTTAATAGGACCCTATTTACGAATATTTTTCAGAGGCTTTAAGGGGCCAACCTAGTAACCGTCTAAACCCACCGAAAAGTGCCAAAAAGCCAAACGAACGACTCCACAGCCCTGAAGTCCCCAAAATTCCTTAAAACCCCCCAAATCCCCACTGTAAACCCTAAGCCCCTAGACCTTATAAACTCTGAACCCTTTGACCCCAGAGCTTAAAGAACAAATTTCGAAATCCCCAAAATCTCTAAATCCTAAGCCCCCAAACCATAAAACCTAAACCTTAAAACCCTGAAATATCCTATGAACTCCACAGTGTCAGCCGGTTTGAGGCTCTTGCTTGGTGGCGGCAGTGACCCGAGCTTGCGAAGCTTCCTGCAGGCGGCTCTCTCGTTTTTTACCCAGAGGCCTTGACATGTGGGAGTTTCCGAAAATAGGGGACCCTAAAAAAAGCACCGTAAGTAGGATCCCTATTATACGGACCCCCAAATACGGCACCCCTAATTTTCGGAAACTCCCATATGTGCTATAAGGGTTACCATAAGTTGGATTTAGCGTAAAAGGGGCATAGGCCATAAGGTACACGATATCCTCTATACTCCGTTACGGCTTGCTGTCTACAGGGTTTATGGTATAAGGCTCTATGCACCTATAGTGTACCTATATAATAGTACATACTGGAGGGTTTGGGCTTTGGGGGCTAAGGTTTGGGATCTCACTATAATGACGGTCCAGGAGCCCTAAGGTCAGGCCTCAAAGTAGTTTGCGTTGAGGCCATTGTTTCTGTAGTGGCCCTAAGGCTCCATGTGCCCATATAGTTGGTACTTAGGCCTTAAAGGGGTGCCTATATGGGCACCTTAAGGCCTAAGTACTTACTATAATATGGGTACATGGAGCCTTTGGGTGGAGGCGGTGGGCTTCTATCCAAGGGGAAAAGGAGGGACCCTTAACAGGGACCCCTAGGACAAATACACTTAATATAGCTGTTATATACCCATTATATAGCCAGTTATAGGGTAGGGGTCCCCATTAAGGGTCCCTCCTTTTCCCCCTTGATTACGGTTTGGGGCTCAGAGTTTAGGGTGTCGGGCTTTGGGTTGAGGGTTTTTTTTGTGTAAATCAGTAGCTCTGTGATTTTAAGGAGTTGTTGTACTGGGCTCTGAAGTACCATACGTTATTTTACCGTTTTCTTAAAGGAACCACAGTATATGGGTGCATTTCCAGCCTGAGGCTGCTAATATAAGAACTTGTCTGCTAATTGTTGATAGGGTTTAGGGGTTTAGAGTGCGGGGGGTTGGATTAGGGTGTAGGGTTAGTTTAGATGTTTTTTGCAGGTGAGGTCTTTATAAGGGCTCCAGGACGTTGTTTTGTCTCCGGCTTTCTGCCAGGTAAAGCTGTATAAGCATTCAGGCTTAAGGCGTGGAGTCAAGGGTTCAGGTAAGGTGTCGGGGTTGGGTGCAAGGGCCACGCAAGCTTAATGATGCAGGATTCCTGTTGGGATTCTGATTCAATTGCAATGTAGGGCTTTGGGCTTCGGTCTCAGCAAAATCTGAATAATGAGCCTGATTCCTGAAGACCGCCATATACCCCTTGTAGATCACTTTTGCAGAATCTTGTAGACATGTATTAAGCCCCTTTTGGTGTGATGGCTGAGCGCGTCCGATGGTTTCAAACACCCGCCAGCTAGTACTGCCGGGATTTTTGATGGGTTTAAATCATTTTCTGGAAATATATTATGGAAGGGTGTGTGGTCTTTAGAGTTTATAGGGCATACCACGAAGGTCCAAGTACCCAGAAGGTTTACGACTTCGTGTGTTGACCTTTTTAAGTCCCCTATGCATGTAATCCAGACACTATATCCCTATCACGCCCAAACCCTAGGCGATCCGGAAAAAAAGCATTAAACCCAGCTCGAGCTCATAGGTTTTGATTTGGGGCTGTGTGGTCTCAGGTGAGAGGTATGTATGCCGTCATACACATGGGCATCGACATTCTCAGGGGGTGCCCTGGCAAAACGGGTTGTGTCGACTTGGGGCGCCGGTCGTGGGATGTGAGGTCTGGCTTAGGGTTTAGGGTGTAGGGTTCAGGGCTTGGGTGTGGGGTTTAGAGTTTTACGGGTTCAGGGCTTAGGACCCTAAACCGTAAACCCGAAACCCCAAATTTTAACCTAGATCCCTGAAGGCCAAGACCTGGTGACCATTAGTTTTTTGCAATCGGATGGTGTTTTTTGGTAGTCGATTGTCGAGTCCTCACCTTTCAGCGCCACGGAACCGATTTTAAGATATTTTGGGCTCGATCTTTTAGTCTGCGACTGTCACGTCTTTACATACATGTGCGATCGGCAGCAGCTTGTTTTTGCATCGGAACTAGCATCCTTTTTTGTCCTCGTCTCGTCCTCGGAAGTCGGTTCTCTCGGTCTTTTTTCATGCTTGATCGCTTCAAGTCGATATGGCAGGCTACCCGGGCCGCGGTCTGAGTATTTGCCTTAGCTGTGAGCTCGCTTTTTTCCTTTTTTTCCGTGCGAGATCCGCTCTACTTCTTCCCTTACACCACTATTCGCGACGAGCCTCAGTTCGAGTCTTTGCCTCGGTCCTGATCGTGCTTCATGTTCGAATCCCGGCTTTAACTGCTACTCAGGTGCCCGGCGTGGTGGTCCAGGGATTGCGCGGAGGAGGCTAGGGAACGACACAAGCCGACGACGGAATAAGCGTGTGCGAGCAGGTTCATCGTCGCGAGCTGGCCCTGTTACAGCATGTGGGAGAAGGCCAGTTCGGTAATGAGTTTAATACGTCATCCACCACATTGCCAGGAGACAAGATCTACCAACTCTACGAGACGGCCGGAACAAGTGCAGTTCTCAATCATGGATTTTTATGTTTCTGACCTGAGGTCCTGAACAACTATCCTACCACCTCCGGGGACCCATTCATCCATGGCATGGAACTCGTCATAGAGTTCCGGCTAAGGCCAGCAAGTCGGTAAACGTTTGCATTCAGTAACTTTCTTTCCTTTGCAGGCAGATGGAATACTGGGCCTCGGTCGTGGAGGTTACGGTGCTAGGGCCTTGGTCGTAGGACCTCCGGCTCGGTATTTCGTGCAAGTCTTCGTTCGCGCAGGCAGGATCTGTCAAAGGGAGGAATGTCCCACATGCTGCCGGAGCTCATGTGGGGAAGCAGCTTCAGTCTGGTCCTCAAAGTTTTCGTCGAATGCAGTTTCAAACATTACCGACTCCGAGGAGGACGATGACTGGAGGAGCCGCCATTTCGATCTTCCGAGGTATAAAAAAAGAACGATCTGCTTGCACATATGCGAATCACAGAAGTTTCGAGCATAATAGATGCGTGTCTAGTTTATCGCAGATACACCATTCGCGACACACGAACATGTTATAGCGTACGTACACATAGATCCATAAGTCTTTACTCGTATGTTTTTTTTTTACGAGATATGCGAACGCAGATATAGTACAAGCATAAATGAATGTATTTACATATACATCTATGATATCTATGTGATTTAGCAGGTTACCACTTTCATTTGGACGACTTTGGGATCCGAGCGAATTTCACATTGATCCTACGTTCGTATCAACTTTATTTGTTGTTCATGAGTCCTTTTTATCATGTTCGTGTAGTTGCCGCTATCGTATATATATATATATATATATATATATATATATATATATATATATATACGAATATATGTCTACATGTATATACACGTACGTAAGTAGGAATATGTATATGAAAGTATATATTTAATCGTATGTCGTTCTGTTACTTAAAGTTGAGTCGATTTCACGTCGATGGATGTATTCATTTGACATAAGGTTTACGTGATACTGTGCTTTCGCTAGTTGTTGATGCCGTTGGTATCCTCTTTATCGTTTGACGATTGCTTTCGTGCACAATTGGAGTTCGCAATGTCTGCATTTGGAGGAAGGGTATCCCTACTGGGGAAGGACACCTCCTTAAAAAAAGGTCGCAAGGCGCCGAGGCTGCTACCTCCTGGGTGGTGCGGAAACGCAGCCAGCGACCGTCCCGTTGCGACGCAGACGACACCGAACGCAACGACGCGACTACAGCTACATCAAGCGAGTTTAAACGAATTGAAGGCATGAGCTCCATGCGAGGTTTGAGTAATCGAAGGCTTGAGCCCCAAACAGGGTTTACGTGAATTGAAGGCTTGAGCCCTAAGCGGGATTTGAGTGAATTGAAGACTTGGTATCGAAGTCGTGCCGGGTTTAAGTGAATTGAAGGCTTGAGCCCCGAGCGGGTCTATGCGAGTTCAAGGCTAGAGCTTCAGGCGGAGTTAAGTGAATCGAAAGCCTCGAGCGGGATTGAAGTGATTCAAGGCTTGAGGCCCGGGCTGGGTTGAAGTGAATTGAAAGCTCAAACCTCCAAGAGGGTTGAGTGAATCGAGGCCTGAGCCCCAAACGGGATACAGGCGAAGTGAAGACTTGAGTTCCGAGCGGGTTTGATTGAACTGAGCCCCATGCGGGAGGTTCAAGTAAATTGAGAGGTTGAGTCCCAAGCGGGAGGTTGAAATAAGTTGAGACATTGAGCCCCATGCGGGAGGTTCAAGTAAATTGAGAGGTTGAGTCCCAAGCGGGAGGTTGAAATAAGTTGAGACATTTGAGCTCCAATCGGGAGGTTTAAGGAAAATGAGAGGTCGAAGTAAATTGAGAGGTCCGAGCCCCAAGCGAACGGTTTAAGTAAATCGAGAGGTGGAGCCCCAAGCGGGAGGTTTAAGTAAATTGAGAGGCTGAGCCCCAAGCGGGATAAGTAAATTGAGAGGTTGCGAGCCTCGGGCGAGGTTTAAGTAAATTGAAGGCCCCAAGCGGGGTCTGAGCGAAAGCTGAGCCAGAAGTGCGGTTCGAATCGCAAGCAAAAACAAGAGTCGACTAGACAGGATGGTGTTTTCTGGTAGTCGATTGTCGAGTCCTCACCTTTCAGCGCCACGGAACCGATTTGAGTCGCCGCCTCAAACAAAACAAAACACTGCCAACGTTCAAACTTGTGTTCATGTCAACTCAGGTACCCGAAGTGGTGGAGTCGCCAGATCGCGAACCAGGCCGGAGCATAGTAAGTTAGAGGATAATTCCCGAAAGACTCCCTCGGTAGGTTTACGATCGCGAGAAGCAGTTTCACAGCAATCTCGGTGAAGGCTCGGTTTTCGCGATCGATGTCACCTGATTTCTTGTCCACCCTGCTTGATTGCCAGATGATTTTATCTACACCGAGTACCTGAAGGCAGGATTCCGCCGGCATCGAATGAGCACATACCTAGTTCTTTCAGGTTCGCGACTGGCCTACCACAAGTACCGACGGCTTCATCCTCCCGATGGTGCTCGTAATCGAGTTCCGTTTGAGGCCCACTTCGGTTTCTTAGCTTCGTTTCGCTGCCTTCGCAAGTGCGCCTGACAGGAAGATCGAACATTATTGCAGTATCATGGAGCTGGATCCGCCAGGGCCTTGGACTCGCCGTAAGTACCATCTTCGCGCCTCGTCGCTCAGGCACCGGCTGAGGAAACGATTCACTCCGGAGGAGCTCTATTGGCAGCTCATGTGGATCCCAAGAAGCGCGGTCCCCGTTCGAGCGAAGTCGAAGCTGCTCGACGAACCGCGCGCCACTCAGGTCAGCGCGACGAGTGAGGAGCCACCGGAGCGAGGCGGTGTATAAAAGCAAGAAGGTTTTTATAGGTTTTTGATAATAAAGCTTTTTATTTCTAGAGAAATAAAGAAGTTTCAACATAGACGATGCGCATTAAGTAAGTAACACAAGCATTCACGACGCACCAACATGTACTGCATAAGGTGTAGTTGTATTTGGGATTCTTGTATGAGGTATATGTACACATAGAAAACATATGTGTATATATATATATATATATTATATGTACATATACATAGAAACACATACACATAGATATATAGTATGTATACATGGGTCAGTTGAATTATACATATATATATATATATATTTCTACGGGCTCAAGGAACGTTTATGCCTTTTACGTGCCGCGATAGCGAACCTAAATGTTGTAATAATCTCGGGTTCGTCGATCAAGACTGCAAACAGGACTACACGACAAGTGTTTGGACTACTTCACCGACTACATTTGCAACATAGTATTTCTTATGACGGGAGATATATTTCTTTGTACGAATAGATTCTATTGACTTTTATCGTTCATTTATCCGATATATATATATATATATATATATATATATATATATTTACATATGTGTAAATAAATAAATGTATGTATATATACATATATATTTGCTACGGGAAGTAGCGATTTTTCTACATTTTATGTGCCGCCATTGCGAGCCTGGATGTAGTAATAATCACGAGTTTGTCGATTGAGACCGAATAGGACTACGTGAAACAAGTGCTTGACGACTTCACCGGCTACATTTGCAACATAGTATTTCTTTACGACGCGAAATATATTTCTTTGCACGAAGAGATTCATTGAATTTTGTCGTTTGCTTGTATATATATATATGGATATATATATATATGTATATATATATATATATATATATATATATACGCTTCTTCTGTAGAAGGTATATGTACGCATATATACTATATATCTATGTACGTGTACATGTACATATGCCTATATATATATGATTCAACAAGCTTTTGCTTGATTGTATGCGCCTCTATTTTGTATTCGGTTGTTATGCTAATCCACGGGGTTTAAGCCTGAGAATTGAAAACTACGTCAACAAGCGTGAAGACTCCTTCTCGACTAGATTTGGAACGCACGATGTCATTGCGATTGGGAACCCTCTTATTCCTACAATACAAATCCAGTGGAAGTTTGTCTTTCCAGATCGAAAGCTCGAGTCTCGACAGATGTTGACCTGAATCGAAGCCCAGGCATTTCCGATATGTTTCGGGCATGTAAGGCTTCAGGATCGAATACGCTTCACACATAAACATATATGTATATGTATATGTATATATATATATTTATATTCATATATTCATATATTTATATCTTTATATATTTATATATTTATATATTTATATATTTATTTATTTATATATTTATATATTTATATATTTATATATTTATATATTTATATATTTATATATTCATATATTTATATTTATAGTTATATTTATATTTACATTTACATTTATAATTATATTTATATATATATATATATATTTATATTTATATTTATATTCATAATTATATTTATATTTGTATTTATATTTATATTTATATTTGAATTTATATTTATATTTATATTTATATTTATATTTATATTTATATTTATATTTATATATATTTATATTTATATATTTATATTTTTATATTCATATTTTTATTTATACTTATATTTATTTTATATTTATATTTATATTTATATTTATATTTATATACCCATATGTACCCACCAGACTAGGCCTAGACGTGTACATAGAGATTTCTTTATATAGTACTTATGCATATATACTTATGTTTACATTACCTATGTACACACATCTGTTCCAAACCTTGTTACTTGAAACACGATCCTTCTCGTAGTTGTTCAACTCATCCTTGCCTGGTGGACTAAGGTCTTTACCCCGTACGCTCGCAATAGGCGACCATCACCGGAGTTTACATGCTCTGAAGCTTCTCGAGAAGGGTCTGGCTCAGAGCTTGTGAGTTGTTTTCCTGTTTGTTTGTAAGGGCCGTGGGTGGGAGATTGGCTTCGGGGCCGTTTGGGATCCAGGGCTGTAGATTTTTCGGCTTTAGGGCTAGGTATTGTTTGTTCTCCAATCCCGAGCTAGTAGCCTTTCTGAGACATTGATCCTTATTGTTGTCTGACCTCTTCGATGCGTTTCCCTTTCGTAACGGCGGATCAAAGTCAACGGAGTGCGCCAGACATGTTCGACAACACCCCTAAACCCTAAACCCCTAAAACCCTAAACCCTAAACCCAACACTCTTCAACCGGCATTTTTTCCAGTGGCCATCCGTTCACCACTGGCAAAACATCAAGCCAGCAACCCTAAATCCAAAAACTCAATCCCATTAACGGGCCTTTCGGGGTCCCATGGCCACCCTAACCGATAGCCTCTGAGAGCCCTGGAAAAAGAAGCCGTATTCTGTTGTTTGAAGGGTTTTTTTGGGATGATTGTAGCTCCTTGGTTGGATACCTTATGGCATCCAGCATACAAACCCCAAACCCCCCCCCCCCCAGTCCCTGAAGCCAACCAAACAGGAACTACACTGGAGACTGTTGGTGATACTCTATACAGGCCCGAAGACTTCCCTAGACCCTGATGTCACAGAACCATGCGCACGAGCTTATATGCGCTCCGCCTACTTCGTGTATTTAGCCGCATGGGCCATGACCAGGGCTGTAAATCCCGAACATCCCGAACATGAACCCTTCAGGCCGGCCTCACCATCAGCATTAACATCATCATCATCATCATCGTCATCATCATAGCAATACATCAAGGGACGGATTCTGCAACTCCAGGTGCAGCAGCCCCTACGGCACGATTGGCAACGTTTCCCACTTGTCAGGCTGATGCACCGGGAGATTTGAGGGGTTGGGAGTTGAGGGTGCGCAGTTTCGGGTTTGCGGTTTATGGATTGGGGTTTGGGGGTTTCGGGTATGCAAGAATCGCAAGCAGTACGGAGATCTAACATAGGTTGAACAGCCTTCGGATTTGAGCCGTTCGAACTCTTCTCGCACTGCCTGCATAGCTGCTAACCTTGAAGATCCTCACAACAGCAAGTCATAGGAGGCCAAAACGGGGTTTAGCCTATGGGGGTTTAGTAGGGATGAGGGTTCCCATAATAATAGGGTTCATATTCAGGAATCCCGACCCCAAGATCTAAAACCCCCCTTTTGGCTTCCCATCCGCAAGCACGCTCGTTTAGGTTTCGTCGAGGCATGCATGGGCCATGCATGGGTTGGTCTTCCAGACCCCGCAAGAGCATGAGTAGTGGACCAATATGGACACACGCATTCTCATTCACCAGCAGTTTGGTGTAGGAGTGCTTGTGCGGTGTGAGCTCGAGCTTGTCACGGCTCTGTTGTGCCAGTGATGAAGATGCTTCGTGTCTTATGTCTTCTTGCTGTAGCTGCTGTAGCCATCGCCGGAGGAGGCGATAAAGGCAAAGGCAAAGGCAGGGGAGCCGGCAAATCCGGCAACCAACCGGCAACTACCAATGCATGGACCCAGGCGGACAACGAGGAGGAGCGACGTGCGAGAGCAGTCTAACCCATTTGGCCACCGATCAGCCATCTGTGAGGATCCCCGCTTCTCGGTAGCAGCAGCGCTGCTTATCCTGCGACATGAAGAAAACCTCCAGCGAGCCGCTGTCTTATGCTTTCTGTGTCACGAAAGCTAGCTCGGTGGAGCTTACAGGAGTTGTCTTTTGGCATGTTCCCTCTAAGGGCAACGTAAGTAAGGCACTAGGGAAAGAAACAGGTTGGGGACTTCATCTGGTGGTTTACCAAGACTTAGGGACTTAGGGGGGGGGGGGGGGCTGTGCGGGCGACAGGATGATTAGGGCTTTCGCCCAAAACCCGATACACACCCGTAAACCCCAAGACCCCAAACCGCAACCCCTAATACCCTAAGCCCGTTTACCCTAACACCTCAAACCCTAAACCCCTGAACTTTTCGGGCTTAACCCTGAGCCCTATAAAGCCTAAACCCTACAGCCGAGAACCCTGCAGACCCCATCCCTAAACCCGTAAATCCTTAAACCCCTAAGCCCTAAGCCCTAAGCCATGCAGAAACCCAGCACCCTCTGTCATTTGTTCCCTAATTACCCACTATTAAGGACCATAAGGGCTCCATTAAGTGGTACTTGGGGGGTAGAGAAACAAGCCCAAGCTCCTCGTCCAAGTTCTGCAAGCCCCAAATCGAAACCCCACTCCCCAACCTTCGGCGGTGAAGGGTTTAGGGCTTTGTGGCATGGACCTTTAGGGTCTATTTGGCAATCCTGCTGGGCTTTGTATTTAAACTGCAACAACACCACGGCGACAAGGACGACGACGACTCGGTTTAGCACGACGACGACTGGGTTCAACACGGCGACGACAAGGTCTGGCACGACGGTTACATCGGGAGGCCGAAGCGTGTACAGTGCAAAGGTCTCGACAGGAGTTTAAGGGTCTAGGGTCTTAGCTCCTAACTATGGTTTACCGGGGTCAGTATACTATGGAAGATCTAAGGTTTGGAGTTTATGAGGATTTAGATGGTTTTACGCTCTCACAAGTTCTCCGTGCTGGTTTTAGGGTCTATCACAGTCTATCACAATGTCCTCCCGTCCCTCTCGCGCCGGGAACCATCAAGAATCTGTCTTGTGTATTTCTCGTCCTGTGTCTTTCTCTCATTCCCGTTCCTCTTCCTGCCTATCCACTCTGCCGTTTGTCAAGAAGACACAGAATTTGAAGTCATGACAAAGGAATCGGCATGAAGATGGACGAAGTGAACTCTTCATTCTCTATTCACAAGAAAGAAGCGCAAGCCAAAGCTACGTAATGAAAGGGCGGAAGCCCCTGTCTCCTCTGTTCTTCCTCTTTTCTCTCTTATTTTTCTCTTAGCAAAGGGCACGCATGGAGCTAGGAAAGGGAAGGGGTCAAAGCGGATGAGAGAAAGTAGCGGAGAGAGCTGTTCTTCGTCCCTCTCACCTCCTCCTCTCATTCTCCTGATGCTTGCTCATGTCAGAAGGGGTTGGAAAGGAGTGAAGGCTAGGGCATGGACTGAAGCGAGGCAATAGGTGAAAGTGGATAAGAGAAAGTCATAGACAGAGAGGGTCAAAGCGGATGAGAGAAAGTAACGGAGAGAGCTGTTCTTCGTCCCTCTCACCTCCTCCTCTCATTCTCCTGATGCTTACTCATGTCAGAAGGGTCTGGAAAGGAGTGAAGGCTAGGGCATGGACTGAAGCGAGGCAATAGGTGAAAGTGGATAAGAGAAAGTCGGGGGAAGTCGAGTGCGAAAGAAAGAGAAACGAGGAAGACTAGGAAGAAGGACACAGAAGAGGAAGCGAGAGAGTACCAGTGTTGCCGTATCTCAAAGGACTCCGGGCCTCGCGAGGGCTTCGAGGAGGCTTGTAGGCGCCTTCAGGCACTTCCACAACTTTCTGGAGGCCACCAACTTCCTCCCTAAGGGAGCCTCCCGAGGACATGAACACCAAACCGAGTATAAAGAAAGCAGGGGGATGTAGAGAAGCAGAGTGTGGTAAGAAGGAGCAAGGAGAATCAGTTCGCGTCTCCTCATCGTTTCCTCTTTGAATGACCAGAGGAAAGAAAAGGATAAGAAGGAGGAAAGGCTCTGCGAAGACATCAGGAAAGAAGAGCAGACAACAGAAAGGAAGCGGTGAGATGCGGGAAGACGGTTCGGAGAAGAAAGGAGAATTCCTCCTTCGCTCGCCTCTCTTACTTCCTTGCCCTTCGCCTTCTTCCTCTTCTCTTACCCTATTCATCTTCATAAGGAAGGAGAAATGAAAGGAACGGAGAGTTCAGGGCATGCAAAGGGCACTCTTTCTCATCACCTCATCCATCCTCCTTTTCATTGTTCTCTCCAGATCCCTCTTTCTCTCTCCCTCCCTTCCCGTCTACTTCTGCACATTCCCTTTTCCGCTTCTCTCCGCCTATTATGTTCGCTTTGATAAAATCGCTTGCCCTATTCCTTCTCCTCCTGGCTTTCCTGCCTCCCGTCCTTCTCCCTCTATCACTCAGAAGGAAGAAGGACGATTCACAAGAAAGAAGCGTAAGCCAAAGCTACGTAATGAAAGGGCGGAAGCCCCTGTCTCCTCTGTTCTTCCTCTTTTCTCTCTTATTTTTCTCTTAGCAAAGGGCACGCATGGAGCTAGGAAAGGGAAGGGGTCAAAGCGGATGAGAGAAAGTAGCGGAGAGAGCTGTTCTTCGTCCCTCTCACCTCCTCCTCTCATTCTCCTGATGCTTGCTCATGTCAGAAGGGGTTGGAAAGGAGTGAAGGCTAGGGCATGGACTGAAGCGAGGCAATAGGTGAAAGTGGATAAGAGAAAGTCATAGACAGAGAGTGGGGGAAGTCGAGTGCGAAAGAAAGGGAAACGAGGAAGACTAGGAAGAAGGACACAGAAGAGGAAGCGAGAGAGTACCAGTGTTGCCGTATCTCAAAGGACTCCGGGCCTCGCGAGGGCTTCGAGGAGGCTTGTAGGCGCCTTCAGACACTTCCACAACTTTCTGGAGGCCACCAACTTCCTCCCTAAGGGGGCCTCTTGAGGACATGAACACCAAACCGAGTATAAAGAAAGCAGGGGGATGTAGAGAAGCAGAGTGTGGTAAGAAGGAGCAAGGAGAATCAGTTCGCGTCTCCTCATCGTTTCCTTTTTGAATGACCAGAGGAAAGAAAAGGATAAGGAGGAAGGGCTCTGCGAAGACATAAGGAAAGAAGAGCAGACAACAGAAAGGAAGCGGTAAGATGCGGGAAGACGGTTCGGAGAAGAAAGGAGAATTCCTCCTTCGCTCGCCTCTCTTACTTCCTTGCCCTTCGCCTTCTTCCTCTTCTCTTACCCTATTCATCTTCATAAGGAAGGAGAAATGAAAGGAACGGAGAGTTCAGGGCATGCAAAGGGCACTCTTCTCATCACCTCACCATCCTCCTTTTCATTGTTCTCTCCAGATCCCTCTTTCTCCCTCCCTCCCTTCCCGTCTACTTCTGCACATTCCCTTTTCCGCTTCTCTCCGCCTATTATGTTCGCTTGGAAAGAATCGCTTGCCCCCTATTCCTTCTCCTCCTGCCTTTCCTGCCTCCCGTCCTTCTCCCTCTATCACTCAGAAGGAAGAAGGACAATTCACAAGGAAGAAGACAAGGGAGTAAGAGAAAGACAACAGAAGCGGAGAGACAATCCGAGAAGGGCAGAAGAAGAACGAGAGCCATAAGGAAACAAACACAGAAACAAAGAGAGAAAGTAAGAGAGAAAGACCAGCAAAAACAGAGGCAGAGAGTGAGAGAAAGGAGGGGAGGGGAAGCGATGCAGAAAGCAGTCGAAAGTGCCTTGCTTGTCCTATCTCACCGTCTCATTGGTAAAAAAACCAGGAAGAGGTTGCGGAGGAAGACAAGGAAGAAGTGTTCTCGTCTTCACTCACCTTGTGCCCTTCCTCTCCCACCGCTCGTCCGCTCGACAGAAAAAAAAAGAGAGTTGCGGAGAGGGCGAGAGAGAGCTTCAAGCCCAGCAGAGGAAGAAGAGAGAGGAAGATACGAGAAGTGTGGAGGAAGTGGCCAAAAGAAATGCTACGTAATGAAAGAGGGGAAACCAGTTTCTCCTCTGCTCTTCCTCTTTTCTCTCTTATTCTTCTCTTCTCGCAGGGCATGCATGGAGCCAGGAAAGGGAAGGGGTCAAAGCAGATGAGAAAGTAATGGAGAGAGCTGTTCTTCGTCCCTCTGACCTCCTCCTCTCATTTTACTCATATCAGAAGGGTCTGGAAAGGAGTGAAAGGTAGGGCATGGACTGAAGCGGGGGAATAGGTGAAAGTGGATAAGAAACAATGTTAGACAGCTTGCCGAAGGCGGCCAGCTCGCAGCTTGCCTGCGGCCTGGCCTGCTGAGCCTGGTGGGCTCTCGAGGGTGGGCAGGGGCCTGCTGAGATCCACGGCCAGCACGCCCGGCTTGCTTTGAGGCAGGGCCAGCTGGGGAGCCTGGCCGGGCTGAGTGGGTTGGGTGAGTGAGTGGGGAGAGGGTGGAGAGGAACAGGGAGAAGAGGGTGGGTGGAGAGAGGAGGTAGAGGGAGCGCAAGGAAAAGGTGGGGAGAGGGGAGGGCGGGTGGACAAAGGGAGGGGAAGAGGAGGGAGTGGGGAGATGGGTGGAGAGGTAGAGGGAGTGGAGGGTGGGTGCGTTCTTTGGATTGTATAGTCTAAGGGTTTTCTACAAAGGGTTCCATATCAGGGATTTGTACAAAGGATCTATAGATTTCTATAAGGAGTATATAAAGACTGTGTATGAGGGCTCCATATAATCGATCTTTCAAAGATTTTTTATAAAGGACTCCATTTGTGGGAAACATAAGCGGTTCCTACAAGTTCTGTATCTCGAGGATCTGTAAGGTTTATATATCTATGAAGCTTTCTATATGGGCTCTATAGACCCCATAAGACAAATTAAAAAGTGATGAAGGTGATAAGAAGATGATAAGAAGATGAGTGGATGGGAGAAAAAGTGATGGGAGGTGAGGAGACATGAGATGGGAAGGGAAGGAATGAGTTAGGAGTGGGGGAGGTAGGAGGCAAGTGAGAGGGACAGGGTGGATCATTTACAAACGCCTTTAGGGGGACGCTCCTTGCGATGTGTGATTTTTGGATCTGAGTTCTTACAAAGCCTGAGAGGGGCACACCCCGTGCGATCTGTGATTTTTGGATCTGAGTTCTTACAAAATATTAGGGCGACACCCCTTGCGATTTGTGATTTTTGAACTTACTTGTCATGAAAACCTTTAGGGGACACCCCTTAAGATCTGTGGTTTTGGGATTTGGATCTTCACAAAACCTTAAGGGGGACACCCCTTGCGATTTGTGCTTTTTGCACTTACTTGTCATGAAAACCTTTAGGGGGACACCCCTTAAGATCTGTGGTTTTGGGATCTGAGTTTTCACAAAACCTTAGGGGGATATTTAAGAAGGAGAGAAGGGAGGGTGGGGGAGGGTGGAGATTCCAGGATAGTGGAGGTGGGGGAGAGTGAGGAAGGTGAGGGGAGGGGGTAGTGGGAGGGATAGGGAGAGGGAGGGAGGGGTATGGGAGGAGGACGAGGGATGAGGAGGAGGCTGCGGGCAAAATCTGGCGGAAGTGATCCGCCACCGAGCAAAAAGCCTGTAAATACCGCATTAAACAAAGGGCCAGGGATTTCACATATCTGGTGGCAACATCTGGCGGAAGTGAGCAATCGGTACTTCTGTCAGATTTTGCCAACAGATATGTGAAATCCCTGGCCCTTTGTTTAATGCGGTATTTACAGGCTTTTTGCTTGGTGGCGGATCACTTCCGCCAGATTTTGCCCGCAGATGTGTGGGATCCCTGGCCGTTTTTTGAACGCGGATGGGAAGAGACAGCAGGCTCCAAACCGCCGTGTCTCACCCACCACTTCAAGGGCTAGGGATCCCACACATCTGCGGGCAAAATCTGGCGGAAGTGATCCGCCACCGAGCAAAAAGCCTGTAAATACCGCATTAAACAAAGGGCCAGGGATTTCACATATCTGGTGGCAACATCTGGCGGAAGTGAGCAATCGGTACTTCTGTCAGATTTTGCCAACAGATATGTGAAATCCCTGGCCCTTTGTTTAATGCGGTATTTACAGGCTTTTTGCTTGGTGGCGGATCACTTCCGCCAGATTTTGCCCGCAGATGTGTGGGATCCCTGGCCGTTTTTTGAACGCGGATGGGAAGAGACAGCAGGCTCCAAACCGCCGTGTCTCACCCACCGCTTCAAGGGCTAGGGATCCCACACATCTGCGGGCAAAATCTGGCGGAAGCGATCCGCCACCGAGCAAAAAGCCTGTAAATACCGCATTAAACAAAGGGCCAGGGATTTCACATATCTGGTGGCAACATCTGGCGGAAGTGAGCAATCGGTACTTCTGTCAGATTTTGCCAACAGATATGTGAAATCCCTGGCCCTTTGTTTAATGCGGTATTTACAGGCTTTTTGCTTGGTGGCGGATCACTTCCGCCAGATTTTGCCCGCAGATGTGTGGGATCCCTGGCCGTTTTTTGAACGCGGATGGGAAGAGACAGCAGGCTCCAAACCGCCGTGTCTCACCCACCACTTCAAGGGCTAGGGATCCCACACATCTGCAGGCAAAATCTGGCGGAAGCGATCCGCCACCGAGCAAAAAGCCTGTAAATACCGCATTAAACAAAGGGCCAGGGATTTCACATATCTGGTGGCAAAATCTGGCGGAAGTGAGCAATCGGTACTTCTGTCAGATTTTGCCAACAGATATGTGAAATCCCTGGCCCTTTGTTTAATGCGGTATTTACAGGCTTTTTGCTTGGTGGCGGATCACTTCCGCCAGATTTTGCCCGCAGATGTGTGGGATCCCTGGCCGTTTTTTGAACGCGGCATTTACAGGCTTTCTGCTCGGTCGCGGCTCGCAGGGATTATACACCCTTGCCCCCACTCCACCCTCCCGCCCCCTTCATACCTCACTACCCACCCCCCTATCTCAGCCCCTTGCCTTGTACCCCATCACCACCCACCACCCACCACCTATTATCCACCACCCGGCACCCCTCACCCGCCACGCCCACCACCCACACCCTCCCCACCAACCACCACACACCACCCACCACACACCACCCACCACACCACCCATCACCCACCACCCACCACCCACCACTACCCAGCACCCGCCAGCCCCACCCAAGGCCCGCCAGCCCAGCTGCGTTCGCCCCCCCAGCCTCAGCCCCAGCCCCTAGGCCCCCTTGGGGGGGCTGGGGGCTGGGGCTAGGACTGGGTGGGGCCGGGGCCTTGGGGCTGGGCCTGAGGCTGGGGGGCTGGGGATGGGGCTGGAGCTGAAGATTTAAATTTTTAAAATTCTTTAAATTCTTTAAATTCTTTAAATTTTGAAATCCGGACGATTTCAGAATTTAAAGAATTTAAAGGATTTACCTCCTTTAAATTTTTAAATTCTTTAAATTTATAATTCCGGACGATTTCAGAATTTAAAGAATTTAAAGGATTTACCTCCTTTAAATTTTTTAAATTCTTTAAATTTTTAATTCCGGACGATTTCAGAATTTAAAGAATTTAAAGAATTTTAAACATTTAATTCCGTGGGCTGGGGTCGAAGGCTGGGGGGCTGGGGCTGGAGCTGGAGCTGGACATTTAAATTTTTAAAATTCTTTAAATTCTTTAAATTCTTTAAATTTTTAATTCCGGACGATTTCAGAATTTAAAGAATTTAAAGGATTTACCTCCTTTAAATTTTTTAAATTCTTTAAATTTTTAATTCCGGACGATTTCAGAATTTAAAGGATTTACCTCCTTTAAATTTTTTAAATTCTTTAAATTTTTAATTCCGGACAATTTCAGAATTTAAAGAATTTAAAGAATTTTAAAAATTTAATTCCGTGGGCTGGGGTCAAAGGCTGGGGGGCTGGGGCTGGAGCTGGAGCTGGACATTTAAATTTTTAAAATTCTTTAAATTCTTTAAATTCTTTAAATTTTTAATTCCGGACGATTTCAGAATTTAAAGAATTTAAAGGATTTACTTCCTTTAAATTTTTTAAATTCTTTAAATTTTTAATTCCGGACGATTTCAGAATTTAAAGGATTTACTCCATTTAATTTTTTTAAATTCTTTAAATTTTTAATTCCGGACGATTTCAGAATTTAAAGGATTTACCTCCTTTAAATTTTTTAAATTCTTTAAATTTTTAATTCCGGACGATTTCAGAATTTAAAGAATTTAAGGAATTTAAAAAATTTAATCCCGTGGGCTGGGGTCGAAGGCTGGGGGGCTGGAGCTGGAGCTGGACATTTAATTTTTTAAAATTCTTTAAATTCTTTAAATTCTTTAAATTTTTAATTCCGGACGATTTCAGAATTTAAAGAATTTAAAGGATTTACCTCCTTTAAATTTTTTAAATTCTTTAAATTTTTAATTCCGGACGATTTCAGAATTTAAAGGATTTACCTCCTTTAATTTTTTTAAATTCTTTAAATTTTTAATTCCGGACGATTTCAGAATTTAAAGGATTTACCTCCTTTAAATTTTTTAAATTCTTTAAATTTTTAATTCCGGACGATTTCAGAATTTAAAGAATTTAAAGAATTTTAAAAATTTAATTCCGTGGGCTGGGGTCGAAGGCTGGGGGGCTGGGGCTGGAGCTGGAGCTGGACATTTAAATTTTTAAAATTCTTTAAATTCTTTAAATTTATAATTCCGGACGATTTCAGAATTTAAAGAATTTAAAGGATTTACCTCCTTTAAATTTTTTAAATTCTTTAAATTTTTAATTCCGGACGATTTCAGAATTTAAAGGATTTCCCTCCTTTAATTTTTTTAAATTCTTTAAATTTTTAATTCCGGACGATTTCAGAATTTAAAGGATTTACTCCCTTTAAATTTTTTAAATTCTTTAAATTTTTAATTGCGTATATACACAGTATATATTAAGACACAGAGCAAGCCCTACGCCAAATAGGACCTAAAGGTCCTACGTACTTAGGGCTTTAGGGTTTAGGGTTTGAGCCACACGCGCAGTCTCCATTGTAGCTTCCTGTTTTTGGTTTAAACCGACGTTACCCTTGAGGGTCCCAACGATAAGATGGTTAACCAAAAGGATCCACAATGGAGACTTGAGATCGGTTTGGGGATTTGGGGTTTAGGGTATCAGAGTTTGCGATTTGGCGTTTTAAGGTTTAAGGGGGTGAGTCTGTGACGTATCGGGTTCAGGGTTTATTGGGTTTCGGTCAACCACATAGAACAATATCCCTAACTCCCAAAGCAAACCACCACGCCCTCAACAAGCAGGACCCTGCGCAATGCTAGCAAGCTGTAGACTAACATACTTCCATATATACATACATACATACATCTATGCATGCATGCATACATGCACACACACACACACGCATGAACAAAACAAACATACATATGCACATGGCGTATAAGACACCATCAAGTTGAACATCCCCGCAGGGTCATGTGATTGAAATGGACAGTTGACTTTGCCCCGCCAATCCCCCGACATTGGTCAAGTATATCCTATGCAACAAATCCGTAACAAAGCCCCAGTCCATACATTCCGGATCCATCTCTCAGCCACACGACCAGACCCAAAGACATAAGATCCCTCAAGTCGAAAACCCTGAGTTGGTGGAGCCACCCCTTCGATCCCGGCGTGCAGGCTTCGTTGGCGGCTTTTGCCACTCAGATCAAGCTTTTGGGCTTTGCAGCTACATATAGGGGAGAGACAAAGTGTACATGATGGTGGATCACAAAATCGATACCCCGCATTTTCAGGGCCGTGGGCGCGCAGAGGCGCCAAATCCCTAGATCATTGACCCTAAGGCCCCATGTACCCATATAGTATATACTTAGGCCTTAAAGTACCTATATGGGGACTAATTATCTTGAAGCTTAAGTATCTGCTATAAAGGTACATGGAGGCTTTGGGTGAATCTTCTGAGGCTACATCGTCCTCGCGCTTCCCGAGCTCGGTGGGCGCCCGGTGTTAAGATCCCAGCATGGAGGGCAACGCTGCGGGTGTTGCAGTATTTAGGGCATGGCATTATATGGGTAGTTAGTCAAAATCAGGGTCCCTTTTTGGGTCCTTATTATAATGCGGCACCTAATGTTTAGGGTACCCAAAAAAGGTACCATAATTTTGACAACCACCCAATACAAGTAGATAATGGATAGATACAGCTATTGTTGTTCATATATTTGTGGTTTGTTCGAGAGATTTCAGCGCTGTTTTGGATGTTGTTTGTCGTATGTTGTGTTAGGGTCCTTACTATCTGGTGGCAAGGGTCCTACTAAACCCAAACATGGGGCCATATGAGGCTCGACGACTGAAGACCAAGCTATACGAGGCTGTACCCAAAGGCCCCAAAGTAGTTCCTTTTTGGGGGTTCATATATAGAATTCTATACCCCCAAGGAACTACTTTGGGGCCTCTGGGTAAAGCAGACCCTGAGCGGCTAAGGTTTAGTATTTAGGGATAGCAAGCGCGCGCAAGTATGGTAATGACTAAGGCTGCGGACCTCCTTGGGGGTCACGGGGCGTCGGGTGATTATGCAGAGCAGACCGTATCCTATAGACCCTGAATCATGGCTATCCGAACTCCAACCTGAACTTTACGCTGGTAGACGAAGTCTGCTCAATCCCAAGGAATACCTGGACCTGTACTAGGATGTCCTTGCATTCGTCCTTAAAGCGGTAGGCTGTTCTTTCAGGGCTCAGCAATTTGAATACACCGCCAATTCCAAGCCAAACAGCTTTCGCTGCCTAAGAGCGTCGCAGGTCGCGACTCTCAGACCTGAGAACACCCTGGCTAAACCTTAAACCCTAAACCCTATAAGCCCTATAAACCCTATAAACCCTGAACCCCTAAACCCCTAAAGGATGCAAGGCTTCACCCTAAACCCAATCAGCTTGGCATCTCGAGCTTCAATCCTGCTTCAACTTCTTGCAACCGCTCAATAGGTAGGCTGCCAAGCCGACACCACACCCCAGAATTTCGGGCTCAGGACCCTAAACCTTAAACTTTAAACCCTAATTACAAATTCTAATCCCCAGCCCTATAAGCCCTAAGCCGTAGCCCGCACTGCTTAAACCCCCAAAGCCTAGATCCTAAGCACTAAATCCTAAGCTCTAAATCTAAAGCCTAAGCCCCCCTCCCCCCCACCTCCCCTTTTGGCAATCCGGTTGGTGGTATAAATCCTGCATTACCCGTAATCAGGAATATACCGTAATTCCCATAGTTTAGGGTCCTTAAGGTAATGCAGGATTTACATCATCAACCGTCCCTCCCCCTCGTCGGCTCCAAGATGCAACCTAAACCCTAAACCCTAAATCCTAAATCCTGAACCCTAAACCCTAAACCCTAAATCCTAAATCCTGAACCCTAAACCCTAAACCCTAAATCCTCAACCCTAAACCCTAAACCCATGTCGTCCATCACCATGAGAGTCTGCTCCGAACCCGGAGCCTGAAGCCTTGAACCTACCTTTGGTGAGTAGGGAATAGGGCTCCTTTAAAGGGATCTACAGGGTTCCTTTAAATGGATCTATAGGGGTTTAGGGTTCCTTTAAAGTGATCTTTACCTTTGGGTAGTAGGGAATGAAGGAATGGGGTACCAAAGGTAAGAAAAGATTTCAAGGCTTCGTATCTGAGTGGGTATTTTTCTCACCTTTCTGGGTTTGTATAATCTTACAATAATTCGAAAGGTTAGCCCCTGAGAAGGTTTCGGGTTCGTTAAGGGTTCTAGACGTTTCAGGTTTTTAAGGTGTGGGGTTCAGGTATGAGCCCTAACCTTTGTAGGCTCTTCGGATTTAAGGTAACACTACAGCCTTGAGTTTTGTTAATCTGCCACGACATATCCCCAAGCCTTATTCTTCTTGCTAAGCCATGGACAGTCTGCAAGCCACTCACCATGGAGTAATGTAGGAACCTGATTAAGAACCCCTGGGCCTATAACCCCAAAATAGCAGGATTCATACACAGACTAATAAAGGCCCAAGGTTTCTTGAACCTGTTCTTATATTATGCTAAACCCCAAGACCTTTTAACCCTAAACCATATAACCCTAAACTAAACCCGAAACTCCGCGAATTCTGCTGACCTTAACTGCAAGGCGGAAAAAGGCCCTTAAAACAACAAAACAAAATTCCCAAGCCCCCAAGGTTCCTACTTTAGGTGGGATCGCCGCATTTTGCTCACGAGCCCCCCCGAGGTCGAATCTGAACCGTGTAGAGACCAAAGCATACAAATAACCCTACAGTGAGCACACAGTCTTTTGGTAACCCTAAACCCCCCCTAAACCCTAAACTTTAGGCCCTAAACCCTAAACCCTAAACTTTAGGCCCTAAACCCTAAACCCTAAACTTTAGGCCCTAAACCCTAAACCCTCAACTTTAGGCCCTCAGCCCTAAACCCCCCACACCCTAAACCCCGAGCCCTGCACCCCGATCCTCCCAACCTAAAGTCCTCAGCTGATGGCCTGTCTGCCCGGTGCCTGGAGAAGAGGAGCGCATTCACTAGGATCCAGAGTAGGCCCTTATTCCCTTTTTTAGGGTTTAGGTTCCCTTATAACCCCCATTTAAACCAAAAAGGGCACCCTTTTTATTCCTAGGTTACTCTTAGGTCTAGTTCAGCTTCAAGAAAAAGATTAAACCCTGACCTTAGTACTGACCTTATACACCCATCACGAAACGTCAACCCTAAACCCCGAACCCTAAGCCGAAATCCAGATCCATGAAGCCTCAGCGCTAAGCCTCTTTGAGAATAATATACTTGTAGGGGCCTTATTCATACCGGGAACCCCCAAGACCCTATGCTAACTACTAAGGCTTATAAACCCTACACCCTAAACCCTATCCTGACAAATAAGGCCCTTACATTTCTTTAAATGGACTTTTCTCCTTTGAAACCGGGAACCCCAAGACCCTATGCTAACTATTAAGGCCTATAAACCCTACAAACCTCTCCTAACAAAGTAGCCCCCTAAACCCTAAACTCTAAACCCTAAACTCTAAACCCTAAACTCTGAACCCTAAACTCTAAACCCTTACGTTTCTTTAAATGGACTTTTCTCCTTTGAGCCATGACGGTCGGCCCCTTGGCCACGCCGGATCACCTGGCAGGTCGCTTCCGCACCGAGTTGGGAATTTCCGAAAATAGGGGACCCTAAGAGGGATCCTTGAGGGGTTCCTTAAAGGGATCTATAAGGGTTCTATAGAGGGTTTAGGGTTTAGAGTTTCCGCACCGAATCTCTAAGGCTCTACCCAGAGGCTCCAAAGTAGTTCCTGTTTGGGGTTCGTATATAGAATCCTAAAAGGTATTCCCAAAAAGGAACTACTATGGAGCCTCTGGGTATATTAAGGCTTTTGGGCCCAAAGACCATACTATGTAAGGCTTTTGGGCTATTTTGATTCCTAGGGGAGAATGGTCTTTGAGTGCCACGGGTTCAGGTTTAGGGCTTAGGCCTTGTAGGGTTTGGGGTTAAGGTTTAGGGTTTAGGCATGTTAGGGTTTGGGGTTTAGGTCTTGTAGGGTTTAGGTCTTGCAGGTTTAGGGTTCAGGTCCTTTCGGGTTTAGGGTGTAGTGTTTAGGGGTACCACGGTTTAGGGTTCAGGTCTTTCATGTTTCGGCGGCGTGTTTCTTCGTTGCGATAGAGGCCCATGGGGTGAATTATTGAATATTCTCGTGATTGTGTGTGAGAGGGGCTTATGGTAAGGGATGTAGGGTTGAGGGCTAAGGGTTTCGGGGTTGATAGTTCAGGGTTTAGGGTTCGGGTCCCTAAACCCTAAACCCCTAAACCCTAAACCCCAAAACCCTAAACCCCTAAACCCTAAACCCAAAACCCTTAGTCCTAAAACCCTAAACCGTTCGTTCTGGATTTTGGTTCGTCGATTCGAAGTTTAGGGTTTCTGAGTCTCGACGGTGATGGTGCATTGCGAGAGCCCTTGCGGTTCCAGTTTCGTTAGGGGATCCTAGAGGATCCTTGAGGGGTTCCTTGAAGGGATCTATAGGGGTTCTACACAGGGTTTAGGGTTTAGAGTTTCCGAAAATAGCGGATCCTAATATAGTACCCTAAATGGTAAGATCCTGTTTATAAGGCCACCCAAATAAGGTACCCTATCTTCGGAACCTCCCAAATCTCAAACTCAGTTGAATTTGTGTGAAACCATAAGACATGTACAGTTACTAGATTGTAGCTGCACGAGCCTGCGCAAGAATCTTCATGGAAGCTGATCACAAAGACACCCGATAGAACACAAGCCTAGCGCCGCAAAATCTAAAGCCCTAAACCCAACGGAGCGATTTCAGGGCCCTTTATAAAACTTCAACCCCGAATTCGCAGATCGACTCTTGTAGATGTTGACTGGGAAGCCACAAGGCCATAACAGCCTTGGGTTTACCACCTTAGCCCCAAACACGTTTGTGTTTAGGGACCGATACAACGAAATCATCATAAGGAGCCTAAACGTGAAGATTGACAGTGCTTTGGGTCCCGGTAGGTTTTAGGATTTGTAGAGACTTTTTAGGCCTGGATAAGCGTTCGATCTGGCACTTATGATTGATATTTGGGTCCTTCGATTTGGGATTTAACCCTAGACCCTCAACCCAAACCCTGAACCCTAAGCCTCAACAGTGAAGGTGCTGTATGGCCCGACTTGCTTGCCCGAATGGCACCGATTGGGAGGCTTATGTTCTCTGCCCACATCAAGCCTACGAATTTGGGCCACTACATTACTGCAACTTCCTCTGACCGGAGCTCCACTTTGCCACGGAAGAGCTTCAGCGATATGCCTTGGGTGCGGGCCCCACTCAGTAATAGTTGAATAATATTCATAATATGGTTATATTAAAATGAGGACCCTAATAGTAGCCCTATTATAGACTCTTACTGTATGGGGGCAGTACCTAAAATATGCCTCGGAACTCCACGTGCTGGCACGATGCCGTTGGACCCGCTTAGCGACTTCACAGGATGCTACATCTCAAAGGGGAAAAGGAGGGACCCTTAATGGGGACCCCTACCCTATAATGGGCTTTATAATGCGTATATAATAGCTATATTATGGGTATATACCTAGGAGTCCTTATTAACGGTCCCTCCTTTCCCGTTTGATACACCCCATATTTCTCAGAACGCGACATCACAATCCGGCAATACGGTTTGTTGCGGCCGAAAATTGTCAGACACAACCACCCGAATCCGGCAGTAGGACTCGTTACGGTCGACAGTTGCTGAGAAAAAGTGTTCAGAAACAGCCACCAAGATTCAGGCAGTACGGCTTGATAGAAATTCGGCAATGTGTTCTCCTAAACCCTAAACCCTGAACTCCGAACCCTATACCCTAAAACCTAAATCCTGAACCCCAAACCCTAAACGTCTAAACCCGAAACCTTTTTCCAAGATCCCGCAGGCTTCGAGGTGGTGAACAGGGGGAAGCTCAGCGAGTCTCGTGCTTTCTGTGGCCAACTCGTGGAGAAAGTGCACCAGCGACGCGGCCCTAATTTCGGGTTTAGGGTTTAGGGAGGTTTTCCGGGTTTATAAAACCTAATTTAAAGGGCCTGTACCCTAAACCCTGAACCGAAAGCAAAGGGCTGAGAGTTGAGGTTGGAGGAATTTGGGTTTAGTGTGGGAAGAAGAAGCCTAAATTTAATTAAGCCCTAAGCCCCCATCGGGCTCGGGGTTTGAGGGGCCCAGTTCTTTGGTTACCTCCTTCTTGTAGTGAAGGTTCCAGTCCAAAGTAGGCTCCCTGAACCCTCAACCCTTATCTATGTTGTCTTGGCTTTCTAGCCTCTTCGGGCCTTCGAGCTTGGAGAAAAGGAGCTTTAAACAAACTTATCTGGGAGTTTCCGAAAACTAGGGGTACCTTATTTTGGGGTCCTTATAATGAGGATCCTACTATTTGGGGTACTATATTAGGGTCCCTTATTTTCGGAAACTCCCATCTATCCATCAGGAAATGTGCCATCGGAGCCAGATTCTTTTTCTGTTTTTGGGGCTACAGACAGGAGTCAGAAGCTGGGGTTGAGGTGCAGCGTTTAAGAAGCCCGACAGCCTCAGCCGGCATGGGCTTCGGAGCCCAAATCGTCAACGCATAGGGGACCCTGATATAGCGCCTTAAATAGTAGGATCCTTATTATAAGGAGCCCAAAATAAGGTACCCCTAATTTTCGGAAACTCACATATGCGTCCGTCCCTAAAGCCTTAGGTTCGTCATAGGTTGGTTGAGCATTAAGGTCTGGTCGGGCCAATGTAGGCAGAGAAGAAAGCTCTCACAGATTGTCTCAGACTTTGTACTTTGTAACATGCTATAGTTTGTTATAGTATGTTATAAGTCAGACTTAGTTGTTTATAGTATCCTATGGTTTGTCATAGTATATTATAAGTAGAGAGGTTGGCGGCTTATGAGGCCCAGGGCTTTTGGGTTCAGGGATTAGACTAGACAAGCACTAGCCTGCAACAAGAGGCTGGGCGCCCTCGGAGCCCTAAACCCTTGTTCCCAAATCCGCAGGCCCGAGCCGTAAACCCCGAATGTTAACCACTAAACCCTAAAATCATAAGCCCGAAACCCTGAATCCCCAAATCCTAGACCCTATAACCCAAAACCCTAAATCCAAAATTCTAACAAACCTTAAACCCTGATACTAAACCCAAACCCTAGCCTGGTCCCTAGATTTCGTTGCCGAAGGCACGGCTACTGCGTGCTGAACGGCCGCGGGTCCGAGGTATCGGGTAGATGGACGTCGTATCCTAACGCCCCCACCCAATTAAGCTTGCAGCAGCGATTACTTGTGTTGTATTTACATGTTGTACAAATATGAAGAGGTGAAGATATATACGTATGAATAAGTACATATATATATATATACGTATATATTAACATACATACTTGCGTACATACACGCATGCATACATACATGTCTATCTAGACATAGATAGATAGCAAGATAGGTTTGTAGACAGGCAGACCGACAGATGAGAAGACTGATTGATCGACAGATGGTATACAGCCAGATAGGTAGATAAATAGATGCATGGCCAGATTGACAGCTAGAGGACGAAAATAGTTCTCAAATGTATGCATGCATGCATGCATGCATGTATGTATGTATGTATGTATGTATGAAACATGTTTGCAGTGGAGTTGGATAAGTGTGCATAGGGCCCCATCTGAAAATGGGAGAGTGTAGACTGGATTGTCCTTGAGCTGTTAGCCATACCCAAGAGTCCTACTTGTCATAATTACCGAGGCAATGGAAGCAGGGAGGACACCCGCCCGACGTGCGTTCATTGCTCCGTAGGCCTTATCCCCAATAGTTTGTATCTGGTACTTGGCTCCAAATTCATAAGTTGGAAGCCTGATGAAGATGAAATCCTCCCAGACCCCAACAGTTCAGTCCCTAACCTAACCCACCCAACCTCGCACACAGCAACAAACTAACAAACCCCATGGTCTACACCTCAAGCCCCAAACCCCAAACTATTGAACTGCTTAGTTTCAAACTCATAAATTCCATGGCCAAAACCCAGAGCCCCCCACACCCCAAACTAGTAAACTCTTTGTGTCCTTTCTTGCTGTATGCCCCATAAGCTCTGAACCCCATAGACACCTTGGTCTAAGCTGCAGACTCTACTCCTAATCTGAGAAACTCACCCTGAACCCTAATCTAAGTCCATAAAACAAAAGCTAAGAGACTCCGACCTTACCCCCTCAACAACGTTTTAAGGACCTATATACGGAAATCATACTAAAAGGAACCGTAACAAGATAGGTTTTACAGGACCCTGGTAAAGCATAAAACCTACAACCCTAGACCCCCAAATCCGTAAGCTGAGAAGTTCCATGCCCCAAGGCTCCGTCTACCTGTTATGGTATATACTTGGACCTGAAATGGGCTCCTACATAGGTACCTTCGGCCGAAGCATGCAATAAACTTACATGGGACCTTATTCCCTGAGCCCTTACAGAACCCGTATAGGCCCCTTAAAGGAAGTCTTATGGTACCTTTAAAGGAACCCTATTTGGGCGTATGGAGCCCTGAGGATGGTCCCTTCTTCTAGGTTCTCGTTAAAGGACTTATAATTCCCATAATAAGGGAGCTTTATTTAGGGTTTAGGGGTTTAGGGTTTAGGGTTACATAATCAGGAAACCATTGTTATTTATTTTAGATCCCGTAAGTTCCTTAACCCTTAAAGGAACCGTTATAGATCCCTTAAAGGATCCCTCACAGATCCCTATTATGGCAACGTACACTAAATCCAATAATAAGAACCCAGTCTTGAACACTAAACCCTAGACCCTAAACCTAAACCTTAGACCCTAAACCCGAATTTTTGAATCCCAGACCCTGAACCCTAAACCCTAGACCCTGAAACCTAAGCCCTAGACCAGTCTTGCCAGGCAGCCCTTATCTTAAAGGAGCCCGTATAGATCCCTATTATGGTAACTTACAGTCCCCAAGGGTCCTATGTATATACTGTTATGGGGAATGCTTCCCTAAGTCATAATAGTAATTCTTAGTATGGAAACCCTACATTCTACTATATCGTTACATAGGACCCTTTGGGACTAGAACCCTTAACAAGAACCCAGTCTTGCCAGGCAGCCCGAGAAGAGGCAGCGCGGTATTGCGACGAGCGGAAGGCTCGAAACGTCCTCGTCCCGTCGCCTTCTATGAGGTTCAGGATGTAGGGGTTTAGGGGTTTGGGGCGTAGGGTTTAGGATTTGGGGTTTAGGGTCTAGGATTTATAGGGTTTGGGATTTACGGTTTAGGGGTTTAGGATATAGGGGTTTAGGGGTTCAGGGTTTAGCGGTTTAGGGGTTTAGGATTTAAGGTTTGGAGTTCTTCTGGGGTGCCATAGGTTTTATTGGGGTCGCTTTGTAGCTGTTAGTTCGGTCCGTATACCTTAACTGCAAGTATCCTATCTTTTTAGCGACCTATACAAAGAAATCATATTAGGGAACCCTAACATGGCAGGTTCGTTAGGGCCCAGGTATGTTTTGAAAGGTGTTTATGGGGGTTTGATCCGCTTGCATGGTGCTCGGACATACTGGTTTGTATGGTTCAGGCTTTCAGGTATTTCTAGATTCTCAAGCAAGGTTATACCCCAAGATAGATGGTCATAACCTGCTGTTTTGTAGGGATTGGGGCTGCAGGTTGGTGATTCGATGTCAGAGAATTCTTATCGGGGGTCAAACCCCCGAGATCCGAACCGCTCCTAAGCCGCAGTGCGCGCCGTCAACTGCGACAGGGTTTAAAGAAAAAGCCTCCTAGAGGGAACTCCAGAAAGTTGGAATATTGTTTCAGGGTAGGATACCTTATAATTTACCATAAAGGGTTTAGGATAATCATATTCCAACTTTCTGGCTTTTAATTTACTTAGCTAAATGGGGATCTACACACTGTTTAAAGAAACTCGCGAAGGCCTCGAGAAATATTGAGAACACTTCTAATCTATACAAGCCGCAAGCACTCAAACCCCAAATTAGAAGCCGTATAAGCCCTGGCTTCACAGCCTCAGAGCCCTAAACCTGAGCCCCTCCGCCACCAACAAAAAGCATGCACATGTTGTGGGAGCTGGAGGAAGTCTTCGAGCGACCGCGGCAGGCATTCGTTGGAGACGACTCTGGGGCGTTTGGGCTCCAGGGCGGTTTTGTGGATTATAGGAGCTTCAAGGTTTTCAAATACGGCTTCAGCGGTTTAGGTTTAGGGTTCAGGGGTCGTTTCAATTTTGCACTAAGTCACCGGAATCGAGTAGGGTTTATGGCGTTTTCTTCGCAGATTTACATGCAGCAGGGTCTTCAAATTCCTTGTGCACACGAGTGTTCTCTAAATCATGAATGTCCATAAAGCCAGACTCTACTATTTTGACGCCTATTTGTGTTTACCGGGAACCGTCGTGAAACAGCTAACAGAACTACCCGCTCAATCTTACCATGATATCAGTGTATGACAGTGTATGACAATGTTGACTGTATTTTACAACCAGAGGGCTCGTTGATTGTTTTTTCGAAAGCCAGAGAATCCCAAACTGAGAGCTATGGCATTTCAATGTAGACTGGTGATTGATACACCCCCTCTCCTGTGTAGTAGGGGTTATACCAGGGATCCTACCAATAGGACCCTTTCAGAAACGGCGTGTCGGGTTTGGGGTTGGGGGTTTGGGGTGTTAAGGCTTTGCTGCATGCACCAGGGTGTTTATGCAGTTACACTCTACTATAGTCATGTATATTATAAATTTTGTATTTTTTGTATTCCGTTGTATATGTGTTCACAGCGTGGAGTTGGACGGGGGGGTCCAGCTGAGTTGCATCTTTTTCCTATGTAGCCTGATCTCCCTGTGCATTGAACTCCCAACCTTGGACACTTCTTTCTTCTGCTATACTCTAGACTCTAGGGCCTGGGGCCAAAATCATTACCAATACCATTGTGTGGGTTCCTTACTATAACTATAGCATAATATGCCCCTAGACCCTATTACTATTCTAATGCTCAAGGCCCCTACATTACCCAGTTCTGTTCTGTCCTGTTTCGGCAGCCAAACCGTGCTCGGGGCTCATGCAGTTTGCAGCTTTTTTCTCAAAGCCTAGCGTTTTACTTCCTGGAGTATTTTGACTTCTCATATACATATACCCCAAGACCTTCTTCCAATCATGCAAACACCTGTTGTTGGTCCCCTGGCATACCCTCAGAATGTGCTTGATGCCAGCAGAACCCCCCAAACCCCGCACTGGGTACGTGCAGCTGAGCAGTACAGGTTGCTCCCCAGACTCGACAAAAGGAGCATTACCTCTGCTAGTATTCTGGCATTTCTTGTTGATTGTTGCAGTACGCTGTGTTCCTGTATGTTACTACAGCCCAGTCGAAGCCACTTTCAGCTCATGCCAACACTTGTTACCGTTGTTATTCTACTTTTCCGAATTCATATTGAGTATTAGTTGGTAACAGCGGAGAATGCTTGAACATTTCCGAAATCACGAGCCCAGAACTTGTTCTTTGCCGTCGGTATCTCCCTCAAAGTTCGTCCTGGGCTGCAGGAAGTTCGCGATGTTCTGCTGGGCAGAGACTCATTCTGCAGCCCGGTGATTGGATGTCATAAACTTAGGCCCTGTAACATAGGGGCCTGAATATTTAGAACATGGTTCCTTCAAAGAGGTCTATAAGGGTTAGTTTAAGCTATAAGGGTACTATGATACAGGGGCCTCTTAACCATTAGAATACGTTTTTTTTTTTTTTTTTTTTTTTTGGGGGGGGGGGGCATTACTCTATAATTATCATAAGGAACCTCCAAACTAGTATTGTTCATGATCTAGGGCCCTGTAGTAGGCCCTAAGAGCTAGTCCTTTTACGGAAAATTGAAGCGCCAGCCTGGGTTCCTGGATCTCAAGCTATAAGACGGGAAACATCGAAATTGAAAGCCGAAGTCCTTCAATGATGCATGCAAGAACCCTTTTTACAACCCTGCAAGAACCATTATAAGAGGTCTTGTAGAACCGTGAAAGAACCTTTGTAGAAGTCCTGGTAGAACACTTACGGATGCTGTTCAAGATCCCTTAAAAGTCCCTTGTCAGAGCCGCTTTTTAGAACCCTGTAAGAGCCCTCGAATTTTCGAGAGCCCCTGCAAATCGGCCGCCTCATCGAAACTCATAAGATCCCATGTAGGAGACGGTGTGCTAAGAGCAGTTGTAGAACGTTGCAGGAGCCCTTACAAAACCTCCAAGTCCTAAAAGAAGGTCGGGGACTTAGCAAGTACTTAGTTTGTGGAGTTGTAAGTTGTAAGTATCCTAACCCCAGTTAGGTTGTCTTTTCGGGCATGTATAATAACTGCACGTACCACGTACTTGCTAAGTCCCTAAACCCTAATCCCTAAACCCTAAATACACCCTAAACCCTATATAATCCCTAAACCCTAATCCTTAAACCGTAAATACACCCTAAACCCTAATCCCTTAACCATAATCCTTAAACCGTAAGTACACCCTAAACCCTAATCCCTAAACCCTAATCAAAAAACCCTATAAAAACCCTACTAAGCGCCAGACAAGCAAGGCAAGGCCTGGTTCTTCCAGGCCCAGGGCGAGGATGTGCCAAGACAGCTCGAGGCATACTTTCAACAGGCAGCTGGGATGTAGGGTTTTAGGGTCCTATAGGGTCTAGAGAAGGCCTAGGGTTTAGGGTTTAGGGTCTAGAGAAGGGTCTAGAGAAGGCCTAGGGTTTAGGGTTTAGAGAAGGCCTAGGGTTCAGGGTTCTAGGTTTTCAGGGTTTAGGGTTTTAGGGTTTTAGGGGTTTTAGGGTTTTTAGGGGTTTAGGGTTTTTGGGGTTTAGGGGTTTAGGGGTTTAGGGGTTGGGGCTTAGGCTTAGGGCTTTGGGGATTATTCGGTTTTTGCTTGGGGTCTGGAGCCTCGGGTTCATAACGGGATTATATGTGTCTTTTACTAGGTAGGCCTTTGGGACATTTTATATTTTCCCTTATTGGGCTTAATAGGACCCTATTTACGAATATTTTTCAGAGGCTTTAAGGGGCCAACCTAGTTTAGGGATTAGTGTTCAGAGCTTCAGGGGGTACCGGATACAGGGGTTTAAGGTTCCTTCATTCATGGCTCAGAGCTTGGCAGGGGTATAGGGCATCAGGAATTCCGGGTTTTACTGTAGGGCTCATGGCTTCGAAAGCAGAGGCCACACAGTTGCGACGGGAGGCACGGTGCTCCTTTCCCCCCTTGCTCTAAGGGGTGGGCGTTTAGGGGCTCGGGGATCTTTTAGGCTTCAGAGTTTACAGGTTGCCCTGTCCCCCGGTTCTGACGGTTTGTGCAAGGTTTACGGGGTCTTGCCGAGGTGGGCGGGACACCGGGGGCGGCACTAAGGCACCTTCCGCCGATGAGCACCCCCCCCTCGCCCGTATTCCTTCCGTCAGGGCGACAGTGCCACACCTCATTCTTACTCTTTATCCTCCTCCTTTCACTTCCTTCGTTCACTAGCTCATTCAATTCGCACGTCCTCGCCTTGCCCTATTTCCATGCTCGCTCGTGCCCGCGCTCCTCCTCCTCCTCACCCTGTTGTCCTGTGAGGTCAGTCGTCTCGTCTTGATCGGACATGCACATGTTGACTGCTGTGCCTGATGCATTGTCTGGAGCTTGTAGTCGCAAACCCACGTTCCGGGATCCTTTTTCCTTCTCAAGTCTTGGATACATTGCCTCACGTTTTTACTTTTCGTCGACTTCGCTCCGTGGCCGCAATGGACCCATCTTGGCAAGAGGATGCCCGCCGCGCGGTGCGCATGGGGCTGTTACTTGCCGAGCGCAGCATCCACGCGCTGCTCCCTCCGGCCGGCCTTGCAGAGGCTGATGCCGGCCATCCATCTACTGGCACGGCAGCGCCATTGTCAGCTCCGCAGGCCCTGCGCCCCTCAACACCAGCAGGTCTTCCTCGCCCTCCACGGTGGCCGGTTCGGGCTCCTTCACCACTGGAGCCTGACAACCCGAGGCTCAGCCCACGGCCAGCGGTATGTAGAGCTGACAGCCGCAATCCTCTCCGTGTTCGTCCTCAGCGTGCTCGGGTTCGTGGAGTAACACGGGCGGGTCTGGCCAGCGCCCACACTGGGCATCCTTCTGCTCGTGCTCGTCCCGCCCCGCATCCACACCCAGTGCGTGCTGATCCCGACCGCTATCGTCCTGCACCTCCCAGACTCGCTACGGGAGCCATTGGTGCAGCTACGCTTGACGGCATCAATCGGGACATCGCTGGTGGTCCTCCAACACCTCGTGCTCGAGCTAGCTCCGGTCCACCTCCGGCACGGTCCCGTATGCCATCGTCTCGCACTTCGCTTCCGCGTGGAGGCCGTGGCCCCTCTCGCTCGCGCAGTGTCCGCCGGACACCGAACACCAGGGCCACACCTTCCAAACCAGGGCTGATGCCAAAGAGGGCGGCTCGCCCGTCCAATGGTGGCCACGCTTCCCGGAATTCTGGCACTCCAAGCCGGCCAGCACCGCTCACCGTATTTCGGTCACATGCGGCACCTGCCGGGACGACCCTCAAAGGCAAGGCCAAGGGAAAGCGTGCGATTCACACCACCTCGGTTAGCCCTCCCTCGCCGGCCACTGTGCAGCTTGCGGCCTCGCCCAAGTTGCGCTTGCCGGCAGGGCTACACATCGTCGGCTTACCCCGGCGCCCCAACCTCAGCCAACTGGAAGCCTTGTTGAGCCATGTGGCGGAGCTCTCGCCTTCACTCGCTGGTTTAGAGCCCAGCTTCCAGCTCGCACAAACCAGGCGAAGCTCCCACAAGATACCGGCGTTCTTCCTGTCGCACGCCGCGTTCGCCATACCAGGTCTTGCCGGCCGCATCTTGGAAGAGATCCAGCCAGCAGCGGGAAAGGATAAGCGAGGTCGCACCAAGCTGGCCTCTCCGGTAGGTACCCTCAAAATTTCGCTCGCCCAGCAAGCCGTGCCACCAGCGCTACCTGCCCCAATTGACGACCTGACAGGGAACGTCGCCCCAACCAACCCAACCTCTTCGTGCCCAGCTACGGAGCCCAACCCACCCGACGGCTCTGGACCTTCCATCTTCAAAGGACTCCGCCTGGTCGAGTTCACAGCGGGCACATTGGAGGAGGGCTGGACATGTGTTTGTTGCCGGGGTGACATCCTCACGTGTGACAAGCTGGTGCGGCTGGAGTGCCTCCACGTCGTACACTCTGACTGCCTCGAGCGTTGGCTTGAAGCACCTCGCTCTCGGGGCCGTTGCCCGGAGTGTAATGAGATGGTGCTCTGAGTGCGGCCGGGCCCTCTCTGCCATCGAGCATGGCTTTTCTCAGAAACTTGAGGCCGCAGTTGTATAGGTTCTCCCGCCTCTCGCAATTTGTTTTTTCGGTTCACCCCGCTCCGCATTGCAGGTCCTTACCGCAGAAAGGCGTTCTTCCGCAGTAGCCCGCCTTCCGTAAGCAACGGTGCTGTTTTCAATGCCTCTATGCACCAGTAGTAGCGCATGCTGCGCCCGTCCGGCGGGCATTTAGGCTCCAAACTCGCCCAGCAGCAAGGCACCCACTCCTCGAGCATGGATCTTCTTGACGATGGCGGGAGCTCCTCCTCATCTGGCGCCGACACACCTCGCCACGAGGTGGATGGTGCCGAGGCGCGCTTGCGCCTCGACGTGGGGCAACGCCATCCCATGCCAGACATCGTCGGGCAATGCCTCGGGGATGACATCACGTGGAAAGGCTCCAAAACTCTTCGGATCGCGACAATCCAGTGTGGCAGCACGGGTCGAGATCGATTCCAGTGGGGCCTATGGCATGGTCAAGGTCTGCGCACCCTGGGGGCTGATGTCGGAATTCTGTCGGAAACTGCCCTCCAGGGAGATGCACAACATGCCCAGGCCTGCCAAGGCCTCCTCTCGTGCGGTTACCACGCTGTCAGTCACGGACGTCCTCGCAACGGCCCTGCAGACTATGCAGCTGCTGGGTCAGGTGTCATCCTCGCCGTCCGTTCAGGTTACTCGGGTAGCTGGACGGATGTAGCCAAAGACCCATCAGGTCGGGCTGTCTCGGCCGTCCTGCACACTAACAGTGGCACTGATGTTCGGTTTCTCGCGCTCTATGGTCCTGTCGGTGCTTGTCTCCCACAATTCGGCATAGGAAGCCCGCAGCACATTGCGGATGAACAGGCCCTCAAAGACTTCATAGACCAACAAGCGCACAAAGCCGGTGAGCTGCAACAGCTGCTTGTGGTCGGAGGTGACCTCAACTCCTTTGCCGATGTTGATTTGGACAGCTGGGGAGGACATTATCTCGTACGCCAGTCAATAGCCTCCCACTGCGTCGGATGTGGTCTTCAGGACATGTTCAGGTCCCGTCATCCCCGCCTGAGAGCTTTTACCTTCTACTCTCAAGCCGGCTCTGCCAGCCGTCTTGATTCCATATGGTGGCTGCCCTGCCCACAAGTAGAAGTTCAGCTCCTCAACGCAGCCATCCTTTGGCAGTGGGACCGTAGAGTTGACCATGATCCGGTGCTAGTGGACCTCGCATTGCACCTGCCGGAGACGGCGATCTCCCAATCTATTACGCCACCGTGGCGCAGCTTAGTCCGTAGGCTGGATGGGGATCTTCCAACCTCCGTTGCAATGAGAGCCGAGGAGCACTCACACCAAATTGCCCAGCTTGCAGCTGAGTTAAACGCTCTCGAGTCCCAGTGGCATACGATCCAACAACCGGCTTCGGAAGGGTTGGACGGTTTCTTAGGGGCCCCAGCTCTCACGGTGCCTGATTGTTTTCAGGACCGTTTAATCGATGCCGTGGATGGTGTCATGTCAGTGCTCCTTTCTTGCCTCCCCCCCGTGGCACCCCCTGTAAACAGGCGTGACTGCCGCGCTGCTGCGGCATGGCATGCGTGCCTCCTTGAACTCAAACGAGTCCGGCAGGCCATCAGGGATGCCATCCGTCGCCTCGGCCACGACCTCATCTTGTCGTGCTTCTCGCTTAACGAAGGGCACCGCCTCTGGCAAAAAGCTGCCGACATGGAAGCCCACCTGCAAGCCTCGGAAACGTCGCGGCCCGAGTTCCCCCTTCCAGACTGGGACGGATTCTCCACTGCTCGGGTTGCTTGGACCACACGCCTTGGTTTTCCCCCTACCATCGCCGCTCTATCCGCCCCAACAACAGCACACCCCTCACGAACCCGCGAAACCCGCGCAGATCCGGCTCCATCAGCCCCGTCCTGGTCTTCACTCCCACCGTCCGCCCCTCCAGCTGGAGGCATTCAAATCCTAGACAATTGCATCGCGTACGCCGCAAGCCGTCAATCGGCGGCTACCCGAAGGAGCATCCGCTCCTCTCGCCAACAACGCATCTCTCTACTCAGGCGTGGCGATTCCAAAGCCTGGGCCTCTCGCATGAAACCGCCCTCCTTGCCACAGGCCCGGTATTCTCCTGAGTGGGTGACTGCCGGTGACGGCTCACGCCATCGCCCCGGCAGTGCTGCAGATGTGCTAGTCGGGGCCACTCAGGAATGGGCGAAGCTATTGCAACAGCCGCCTCTAGCATGGCATCATGCCTCCGTGATGCCCTTCCTTGACTCCTACTGTCAACCACGCGGAGCCATGCATTTCGTCAACATAGGCGATGCGCCCACCGGTCATGACACTCAACGCGTGGGGCAAGCCCTCCTCTCACCTGGTCCTTGGCGTTTGGTACACTTCCAGGCCGCCGATGTAGGCTTCACTGTGGGCCTGGACTGCGTGCGGGTGGGGGAGTGGGTCCTATGCTGGAGGCCAGACGGCTGGTATGCATCTCGTCCCCAGCCCTGCCCGGGCCGCCTCTTCCGTGTAATGTCCTTGCGCGACATCCCCGCAGCACACATCACTCCAGATCATCTCAGCTGGCCTCCTCCTTCCAGTTTCCTGGTGATGCGCATTGCGGAGCCCCCGGCTTATGACCTAGTGGGCCGCGCATCTCCCGCGGAGACTGCAGCTCTCACTTCTCGCTTTCGTCACTCCCGCCCAGGGCCAAGCGGCTGGAAATTGTGTTTCATCGAGGCTTTTCCACGTGTCTTCCAATCCGCGTTCTGGCACGCTGTGGATTTGCAGCGCCTGACTGGTGTTGTCTCTGCTACTTACCTGCGTGCAGACCAGCTCCACCTCCCTAAACCTTCCGGCGGATGGCGCCCACTCTCCATGATTGAGGAACACGTGAAAGCCATCGAAGCCCCGGTCGTTGAAAGGTTGGCCCTGTCTCGCACTGGTTGGTCCACGGACACCCCCTTCTCCGTGTTGAATCGGGCCTACACCAAGGGAGTGTCGGCTGCTACAGAAGTCCTCTACTTGGACTCGTTAGTGTGTGAGGACGCTCGTCCCACCGTCCCCTTCTCCGCATTCCTGCCGACTATGAGAAGTTCTTTAACACTCTCAATCTACCGCAAATTGACGCTGTACAGCAAGGACGGGGTATCCCGGATGCAGTCCGCCGCCTCCATTGCTCGCTGTTCGGCAAGCTAAGGGTTACGCTGGACACACGTTCAGGCCCTACTCAGCCCCTCGAGGTCACCCGCGGTGTGCCGCAGGGTGCAGTCTCGTCGCCTGAACTTTCGCGGACTGCCCAAGACCCCTTGCTCCGCCTCCGGGCATGTGACGGTGCTGCTTACACCACGAGCGCTGCCCGGCGTGTCCCTGCCGCTGGATATGTTGATGACATAGAGCACTATGGGGATGGCCTTCAGGATCTGCCAGCCATCCTGCAGTCTCTCGCTGTTGGTAGCGCTGCTACAGGTGTTGGTTTCGCTTGGTCCAAGTTCTCCGCTTTCGCGACGGACTGGGACGATACCTTACCCCGTCTGCAACACCCAGGCTTGAACGCAGCAGGTGCGTCCGTAGCCAGTTGGAACATCTGGGCCGGAGGCGTGCAGCGCTACAATCTCCCTCGCTCCCAAGGTGACCAAGTAGACGTCCTACTCGGCAAGAGAGGCACACCAATGGACCGGCATTCCCTAGCTTCCCAAGACCTCGTTGACAAGCTTGCGGCAGTCCGACAGCGCATCGCTTGCAAATGTTGCTCATGGGATGAAGGGTTGGCCATGATCCAAATGATCATTGGCGGGATTCTTGGCTATGCTCCGCTCATAGGCATACCGCCTCCTACAACGCTCCATCAGGAGGATGCAGCTCTGCACCGGCTGCTTCTGTCCAGTTTGGGCACTCGCATCACTGCTGAGCACGTCAGCGTGTCAGCATCGCGAAAAGTGGGTGGTTTAGGGGCTCCCCTGCTAACGGACCTTCTCGTAGCCGCAGTGGCAGCGGATCTTGTTAGTTTGCTCAACGGCACGGCGCCTGCTTCTCTTGTGGCGCGAGACACCCTTCGTCAAGCCCTCGTATGCTCGGCAGAGGAGCTGCCCAGACACGCTGGCACCCTAACCGATGCCATGAGGTTTCTAGCAGGGTATGGTTTTTACGTTAGTTTTGCCACTGACCGGTTCGTGGCCCGTGTGCTAGACAACCTCAACACTGTAGTGCCGCAGTCACTAGTGGGCAGCTTCGTGCCCGCAATGTTTGATGCTGCTGCTCGTTATTGTAGGTTTGGCTTGCTTGCTAACTCAATACGCTCCGCCTGGATGGATATCCTGCTCCAGCACGGCCCGCACGCGGCTTGGCACGACCCTGCCCTCTGGAGTCGCGCCTTGCCCCAGCACGCTCCCATTTCTCCGGCTGAATGTGCCAGAGCTGCCTCTCTTGCTTGTGCCCAGTCTCAACAAGACTGGACCACGGAGTGTTCCCTTTTCCACGTCACTCCTCCGGATTACATCGCCGAGCAGTGGTCAGAAGAAGCATGGGAGGACCCATGGAACTGGCGCTGCGACCCACGCTCCCGCCTGCTGCTGTCCATCTTGCCGACACCCGCGGATTCGGATGACCAGGCTCTCTATGGCGATGGCGGCTACTCAAAGCTATCCGGTGCCACTTTCGCTTGCCAAGCGCGTAGCTTCGGGCGGCTGGGGGAGTACTGGGACTCTTCAGCTTGGGTCTCCCCACAATTAGCATGCAAGCTCCCCCATCGCCTCGGATGGGAGTCCACCTCCATCCACACCGCCGAACTGCTCTCCCTGGTTTGTGCGTTACGCTTTCGCCGTAAAGACCAGTGGCACCTCCTAGTTTTCGACCGCAGTGCTCTGTTTTCCACTATGCGGGTCGCAGTCGCCGGTTCAGTTTCCAGACTTCTGTCCTCGCAGTGCTCTCCCTTGGTGGTGCTGCTCAAGCACGTTCTCGAAGAACTCCGGCACTCCTGGTCGGGCTCTGCACCCACACCTTCTTGGAAGCTGCATCAGCAGCGCTTTCCTCACCAGTGGAATATCCAACTGCCGGTTGACGGCCACCAGCGAGTATTCTCTCAAATTGCATTCGCTGAAGATGGTGTCGTAGGTGTAGACATTCGTAGCCACCAGACGGCCACTTCACTTCCCTTCCCTGTGTTAACGCAGGGCAATGAAGCACAGGATGCGGGCTGTTCGGCGCATACCCGCAGCACTGCGCCACCAGACGTGCGGTTGCCAACAGGCGGATCCTTCGCATGGGTTGACCTGGATGGCCGCATGGTTACTGGCCCCATTCGCCAATGCGTCCGCCACGTGCAACGGGGTCAGAGTGAAGCCGCTTGGAGCGAGCGTCCCGTCCAGGGACTGTTGCCTCGAGTGGCCAACCAAGTATTCACTCCCTCACTCGACCCGTCTCTTCACACTCAATGCACCTTCCCCTCTGCGTGGTTGCGATGGGCTCTTCCAGGCGACCCCCTCCTCATAGACCTTTCAGCTGTTTCGTTTCGCTTGCACCGGGCCATCGGTGGAGCCTGGACGGAAAGGCTCCATGTTAGCCAGTCAGAGTCACTCACGGCAAACACATGGGCGGAACAAGCAGGATGGCCCTCTGCCCGCACATGCCCACTGTGTGCATCTGCGCCTGGCACTCCGAGGCACGCTTCATGGGGTGCCCAGCGCTATCCCCCCTTGTCAACTCCCTACGGGATGACATTGAAGCGGAGCTCGCAGCGGGTGTAGGCCCGGATGCTCACCAGCAAGCGGCGGCTCGGTGGAGAGCTTCGCTGCGGCACACACCAGGCGGTATACCCGCTGACCCTGGCCCCGAAGCATCGCGACGTTGGCCAATCTTGACGGCTTGGCGCTGGTTCGTCTCCATTCCGCAGCGTGAAACCGCGCTCTTCCAGGATGTCAACGGCAGCAGTGCAACCGCATGCTCTCGGGAGACGGGGTCCGATCTTGCTTACCGCGGTATCTTCCCAAAAGCTTTGGGCGCTGCTATCTGCCACCTGTCCCCCCCGAGTTGGAAGCGATGGCCAATCAAGAGCTGGAGCAATATGCCACCCTGCGGCAATCGTCGGCTCTCCAGTCTGAGCTTCGCATCCTGTCGGTGTCTAGGCGTAGGGCGCTCCCGGCCATCCAATTCACTCAGCGGCTTGTGCTAGGCTTGCGATATGTGCGGAGTGCCTATCAGGTACGCCTTTCGGCGTTCATCCATCTTGCAGGCAAATCTCTCGCCGATCCAACCCCTCCCGGAGAGGGGGATCAAGCTCCACATGCACAGATCCACCCCCCTACTCGTGATTTGCAGCGCTGGCTAGCATCTCCTCCAGGCATTGCTCTCGTGCGAGAAATCCGCTGGGCTCTCCATCCTTGTGAAGTGGCAGTGCGACGACTGCGAGCAGCAGCAGCACCCTGCCAGCGTGTGCGCGAACCAGCCTTAGCGCAAGCGCTACTGGACTCCGGCGGGGCCTTCCTTGTCGCCGGAAATGCTCACTGGGGCCTACCGAGGCCAACTTGGTCGGATGCAGTCGCCGCCCTTGCAGTGCCCTGCCGCTGTTCACCTCCTGCACACCTTGATTGCATAGTAGCTTGCTGGACCTGTAGAGGTGCTTGCCTCCCTTCCTGGGACTCGCCGGCCAACCCATGCCCTTGGTGTCGTGGCCAGGTTGGCCCAGTCTGTGCCTCATGCAACACGGTTGTACACAATCGGGGAAGCTGCCGCTGGAACTCCGGTGCGCACCCTTCCTACGTTGCAGCGGGTGACGTAAACATCCGTCTCTGTCCTGACTGTTGGTGGGCGTGGGCTTCAAGTCTAGCTGCAGCTCCACGTCGACATCCCCCTCCTACGCTGGGTGCAAACCTTCTGCAGCACCTGCGCCACTCTGCATTGCACTGCAACCCGGGGGCTGGCTCCGGTGCAACTGCGGCATCGTCACTCCCAACTCGCAAAGTGCGACGGTGGCTCCTCCGGCAGTTGGAGGGTGGCGATCTAATCTCCATCGACTCTCTTCTCCAGGAACTGCGAGCTTGGGCTCCCACGGTTGCTGACGACTGGCCTCCCATCGTTCTGACGAGGGCCATCCGCGCTTTAAGTGCGGAGGGGCGCATAGTGGTCCGTAGGGATGCAGTCGAGCTGTTTCGCCCCCAGTCGTAAAAGAGGGTTTATGCATCTTGCACGCTGTTTGCATCGTCGCTCGTTGCTCCTGTCGTTTTCGGTTGCTTGTCGGTCCGGTTTTCTGCCCGTCCGGCTTTTTGTCCTTTGTTGCTGTCCCCATGCTTCTTGTCCCTTCCGCTTCCATCCCCCCCCGCCACCTCCAGTTTCCTTCCGCTTGTAGCCACGCCATAGCGCCTTCCTACCACACTCGGTTCAGAGCCTTGTTCTGCGTTAAACCTCCTACGTCTGGGCCGGCCAGAAATGAATGTGTGGCTTGCAGTGGGCTCGTGAGGTAGCCACTGCCGTGTCGTTCCAAGCACGGCACCATATTCACCCCATATGCGCCGTTGTAGGTGCGGCCCTCACGTGCGATAAGCGGCTTGCCACCGTGCTTGGTTCTTCCCCGCTGTGTAGGGTGGCGGCCTACAGTACAGCCACGCCTCGCAGCTCGGCACTGCTGTTCGCTTCTCCATTTCGCTTTCCGTCGTTGTGTATCGCTCCGGCGCACTAGGTTCGGGTCACTCCCGTGCGACACATTGTTACAGCATCTTCCTCCTTCACTCGGGCTCTAGGGGAGTCGTTTCAGTATTTTCGGTATTGTCTGCTTTGTGCAGCTTGGCTAGCTTACTTACCCGCCCTCTCGAACCCCTCGCGGAGAGCGGCGATGACGGCATCGGAGCTGCTCTGAGATGCTTGGGGGGAAGGGGGTTGACGGCCGCAGTAACATCTGTGGGCCACTTTCCTCCTCCTCCACAGGTTGCCCTGTATCTAATCTAGTATAGGGGCCTCAATAGTTACCAATACCGTTTAGGGGGGTCCCTTATTCTAACTTTTGTCTAATGGGCCCCAAAACCCTATTCTAATTTTCAAGGTCCCGATATCATAGTACCCTGATAGTAACCATGACCCTGTACCTATACCAATATACCATCGCATGGTCTAATCGCTGCAGAAGCTTCCTCAGTTAACACAAGCCTCAACACGGAACTAGCCCTAAACCCTACAGGGCTTTAGGCCTCCCAGTGAAACAGGAAGCCCATCACGTTGATAGTCAAGAAGTCTTGTCATTACACCGCACACTGATGGTGTGAAGTAACTGATGACATGCTACTCGGTTTGCAGGAAATTGTCGTATCCTAGGCTAGTGGTTTCGGAGAGAGTGTGTGTGTGTGTGTGTGTGTGTGCGTGATTGCGAGGCCAAGGAGCGCAAGGGCGATGGAGGGGAATCCGACCCCGATAGAGGTGGATGCTGCGGTGACACCGGCACCCAACCACCCCCTCAGCCCACCCCCCCACGCAGTCTACAAGATTCAATCGGATTCAATCGCAAATGCTGCTGACGCTTATCAGCAACCATGCCGTGTGGGAGGCATTCAGTCACCAGATGTGGCAAGACACCCCTGACGAGCCATTCGTTACTGCAGGAAATTGCCATAATGTCCCGGCCCTGGGGCTTTGCTGAACTTAGAGTTTAGGCGGTTTAGGGTTAACAATTGGGGTGTAGGGTTCTGAGAGTCTCATGAGAGTGCAATTGGCCGTCCTTGAGCTGCAACGAGAGGACGAAAGCAGAGTTAGGCCAGACAAATTCATCAAGGGGCTCGCTTCGCCAGACAAGACCCGCAATCATGAATTCAATTCCTTTTAGAATCCGTATCAGGATCCTTGCCCGTTTAGAACCCTTAATTATACAATCCTGTAGAGCCCAACAGTAACAGACAGCGGACCTATGTAAACACCAAGGCTGAAGGCGTGAACGCCAAGTTAGGTACCCCAGAATCCCGGAACCACAGGAAAGGGGGCTGTGGGGTTGGGAGTTAGTGTACAAGCCTAAATAACTACCAAAACTATTCCCTAGAAATCAGATTTAAGACTACAGTAATTACAATATGTTCCAAGACCCTAATCTGATTGTTTTAACTGTTAAGGCCCAAAAATTGGATTGACAGGTCGCTGATTTGCACATGGCGATCTGCACGGTCCCGGAGCTTGTGTCACGGCTACAGCTCGGGATTTGGGATGCCAAGAGGTTCGTCGGTTCTGGGTAAAGTCATCAGGGTTGCTTTTAAGGGTTCTGCAAACGATACCAAAAGTGTAAGAGTTATATAGGGACAACAATGAGGTAAAATAAGGCTGTTAAAAAGGTCTCTGTTGGGATTCTGTGATTGTAGTCAGCGCCAATGTACAACGTTATATATCAAGCAAACAAATACATGAGCACATAAATTTCAACATGTAAACAAACGAACAGAGAAACACATATATAAGATAGTGCATAATATGTACTATATATATATATATATGTACAAATTATTTATAGAGAACACACATGGTACCCAAAATGTTGTGGTGGTGTCAGGCCCGTTTGTGGATGACTTCTCAAAACCAGCATCTAGGCCTAGGCACGAAAAAGCCAAAGCATGTGGGTCAGAAGTCGAAGGCCGGCTCCCAAAAGCACTGCTCAATCCCAGCCTACCCACACCACAAGGATCCTTCCATAGAGGTTTCGTGATCGTTAACAGTGGGTACTTTCGCTCTAGTAACGGGTGGTTGGGGAGGTGTTGGTAAAACTTCAACCCCGAAACCCCTAAACCAAACCCTTAAACAAACCTCAAGCCCTCAACCCTCAAGGCCCAAGCCAAAGACCCACCTTAACCCCCTAAACCCTAAATCCCAAACCCTTAAACCGCGAACCCTATGTACTCTACAAACCCCAAATCGTACACCGTGAGCCCTAGACACCCCAAACCCTATACCCCCAAGCCCTAACTCTCATCCCTGAGCCCTAAACCCTCTCCGACCGCGCAGCTGCTCAGGATTTGGGCTTTCGCCCCCGCACTTCGCTGGAGCCATGCAGTGTTGGTTCCCTTAGGGTCCATGGACTCTAAGGGTTCAATTTAGGGTTCTTTTAAGGGTCAGATTAAGCCGTGAGCAATGTAATAAGAGGGCACCGTTATTGTATTAACCTGGGCCCAGCGGAGGTTCGTAGGGAAGCACAGCGTCACGACTTGACGGTGATTGAAATATCATCATGGTCGTGTATGTGGCTGACCGCAGTGTGGTTGATATCAGACTTGACGGCGCAGCGCGCAAATGCTTCCAATACTGTAGCCCAAAACTCGGGAACAGCCCAGCACGTCCATGACTGCATTTCTGACAGCCCCAAGAACCTGGAAAGTTCAACAAGAAGTGGGTGGTTGTCAAAATTATGGTCCCTTTCCGGGTCCCTGATATAGTACGTCACCTAATATTTAGGGTACCCCAAAAGGGACCTTAATTTTGACAACTACCCACCTGGAAAGTTCAACAAGACGTGGATCATCTTGATGGTGCGACCATCGAAGATGGATCCCAGAAACATCGTGGGGAACGATAGGCACATCTCGGGCCTAAACCCTAGATCCTTGCTTTGCTCAGGGGCCTTATGGTGTAGATGCTGTGCTGGAATGGAACCTGATTAAATAAGAAACCCTGGTCCTAAAACCCCATAATATTGGGATCCATGCAAAGAAGACAAATAAAGATCCAAGGTTTGTCAAGCATGTTCCCATATGAAGAGCGCAGATAGTGCCAGGCTTAGGATGATGCCCTAAACCCCAGGTTGTCGTAAACACTACACGCGGGCCCCAAAGCCCAAAACCAAGAAGCCCTACACCAAGCCTCGCAGAACCTTTATGGCAACGTTTCGAAGACCTTGTAGATTCAATGCGAAGCTACGGAACTCCATAAGAACCCTTTTCAAATCCATGTAAAACTGTAAATCGCCCATAACCCAACATGACCAGCCTCTAGTAACCCTGAGAGAACCCTTACAATGCCTTCTAAAGACCCAAGGCAGCCTCATCCCACAGCAATTGCCGGATTTTGCCCTCAACCCTAAGCCCAATTCCCGGAAAAATCGCTGAACCCTAATGGGAGTTTCCGAAAATAGGGGACCCTAGTGTAGAACCCTGAATAGTAGGATCCTAATTATAAGGACCCCAAAATAAGGGACCCTAATTTTCGGAAACTCCCCAATCCCTCTAAGCCCTAAACCCTCAACCCTATCAAGCCCTGAACCCCAAACCCTACAAAACCCTGCACCCTAGGCCCCGAAACCCGAACTGCACTAACTCTTACCGCGCACTTTAAAGCATCCATAGCAGCCCCTCCGAAAGGCTCCATGTACCTTTATAGTAGATACTTATAAGCCCCAAAGTAGTCCCTATATAGGTACTTTAAGGCCTAAGTATATACTATACGGGTACATGGAGCCTTAGGGCCTATGGTGGTGCCTGGAATTTGCCTGTTGCGGACCAGGAGTTTCCTCTCGCGCGGGCCGCGCTGGCCGGCCGTTTCGAAGCGAAGCGCCCATGGAAAGCAGAAGCGAAGGGTTTAGCGCTTAGGGGTCAGGGGTTTGGCTGTTGGGGGTTTAGGGGTGCATATGTTCGGTTTAGGGGTTTAGGGTTTGGGTGTCTATTAGGGGTTCAGGGTAATCTAGAATCCTGTTGAAGGATTACTTATAATATTGGGTCCTGGTAAGCGATCATTTCGTGTTTTTGCGGTTTAGGGATGTTTACGGTTTAGGAAGAGTGCAAACTACTATTCCTTGAGCTGGAAAGTCCCTTACATAGATACATGTTTATGTATGCAATGTAATGCAATGCAATGCAGTATAATGTGTCATTTCATGTAGTGTAACGGAAATTAAGTAATGTAGTGTAGTGTTTATATTGTGCTGTATTGTACTGTACTGTACTGTACTGTATTGAGGTATGATGTAATGTATTGTGTAACGTAATGCATGCATGTATGTAGGTATGTGCGTATGTACGCTTGTACGTCTGTCTGTCTGTCTGTCTCTCTGTCTGTCCGTTTGTCTGTCTGTCTGTCTGTGTGCATGTATGTACGTATGTATGTACGTGTGTCTGTCTGTATGCATGTGTGTTTGTCTGAGTAACGGATGTATGCATGTATGTACGTATGTATGTATGTCTGTGTACTGCGTGTATGTATGTATGTACGTATGTATGTACGTATGTACGTAGGTTTGTGACTCTGTGTACATATGGGTGGTTGTCAAAATTGTGGTCCCTTTTGGGTCCCTGTTATAGCATGGCACCTAATATTTAGTGTACCCAATTAGGGACCATAATTTATTTTGACAACTACCCAATGTATGTGCGTATGCATGTATGAATCAAATAAACAATCAGACAGATACATGTTACATACTTATAGACGTATTCAAAGAGAGAGAGAGAGAGAGAGAGAGAGAGAGAGAGAGAGAGAGAGAGAGAGAGAGAGAGAGAGAGAGAGAGAGAGAGAGAGAGAGAGAGAGCGCGCGACAGAGACGTAGTTGTTTTGATCTGACTTCGGTAGCTAAATATGAGGGGGACTTGTCACACACACACACACACGCACACACACACACACATGTTGGTAGTTCTTCGAAATTAATCAAATTAGCCCATGGTTCATCAAGATCAGCTCATCTTCATCGACACGTTGTCGGGTATTCATCCATTAAGCTTCAGGAGCATTCACAGTTTTTCCACGAAACAAGAAAAGATTTTCCAGAGATTCATCAACATCACCCTGAGATTCATCACGTCTTACTGGGCATTCATCAAAATCACCCTGGAAGGATCTCAGCCTTACTGGCGATTAATCAAGCTCTTACGGGGAGTCTTCAAAGTCCTACTGGTGCCGGGGGTGGCCTTTCGGGCCTGCTCCATCACACCCAGGGTTCATGAACATCAACTGCGAGGTTCATGAACATCTGGCTGGGGAATCTTCAAACCACCACCCAACCAGGTTTAGGATTTGAAGTTTAGGCTTGCGTGTCTACTTGAGGCTGCGTCTTCTGGTGGTGGGCCTTGATTGTATTCTTCCAAAACGTAATATTTGCTTAATACTGCGCGGCAAATTTTGCGAGTGCGCATCCCCCAAACCCTATACTAAACCCTAAACCGAGGCTTAGATTCTGGGAAAGTCCGCCCTTCGGACTTACGTCAGGGCCTTCTGCAGAACCATTTGAGGCGGCAGATGTCCAACAAATGGTCTTTGTTTGTCTTTAGGGTTTAGGGTTCTGGGTTTGGATTTAGGGTTTTAGGGTTCAGGGTCTTATAGTTTCTCGGAATAGGGCTTCATACAGCAGCGCACTACAAGATTTCTGTGGGCTTTGGGTCTTGGGTCTTTAGGGCTGGGGCTATCTTTACAGTAAGACTTATAGCGAAATCCCAATTCCTAGGCCTATCGCTACTAGGCAGTGTTTAGGTCAGTTTTGGTTCTGGGTTTTCGGGAGAGAGTGGCGTGTAATATGTGTTTCCTGTTTGAAGATATGTTTGTGTGTTCTTTATATGCACACACATATATCTATATGTATATATATATATACATGTATGCTATATGCATCTGCGCCCACCAAACCATTCTCGATCCCAGCCTCTCAGAACCAAGCCCCAAACTCAAAAGCCGTTGTTCTGCTTAGGTTTAGATTTGAGGGTTTAGGGTCGAAAGGCTTCTTGCTTCAAAGGGGAAAAGGAGGGACCCTTAATGGGGACCCCTACCCTGTAATGGGCTATATAATGGGAATATTACTATATTAAGGGTATATACCTAGGGGTCCTTATTAAGAGTCCCTCCTTTTACCCCTGGATTGCTTAGTGTTCCGGTCCTCTGTGCGCAGGTTTGCGAAGTCTCGGCGATTGTGCATACTGCCGCCAGCTGAGCAGATGGTTACATGCGGGGACGCCCATGAACCCTAAAACCTCGAAGCCCTAAGCCCTAAATCTAAAGCCCGAAACCGCAAACCCCTATATACTTGACATCATCCTAGAAAACCTACACTTCCTATATCAGACCTCATCTCCCCTACAAGTGACCCGAAGTGCTTCTGAACCCCGGAATCAGATACTCAGCAGTCGAGTAGGTAACCTCTAACCTTTTCGGGTTTAAATATTCCTACCATAATTCGAAAAGTTAACCTGTCTTAGCCCCTGCGGATGCCAAAAGAGGCTGTGGAGGTTGGATTGTAGTGGAGCATCACGTGTTATATAGGGTTTACCTAAACCCCCAAAAGTAAGGTAAATAATGGCCCGAACACCACACAAGGCTATTATTCCTCATGCTATGAGGGTCCACTTGACACCGTCGCGGTTTGCCGGATTTTCTGATTCTATAGGTTTGGGTTCAGGTTTTAGGATCGTTTAGGGTTCCGTTTTATGGCCCGCCCCATACTGAAGTCATGGAAGTCCGCAATGCAATACCCAGGACAGGATCGAGATTCCTCCACGACGATCTTCCCCCACCCTATACCCTAAACTCCTTAGGCCCCTAAGTTCAAAACCCCAAACCCGCCGACGAATAGATGGTGTTGCACCAAAGATCTCCGCGAGCAGCCGCATGAGCTCTGTGCCACAACAACACTACCGATTAGGCCCATAGTAGTTCCTTTTTGAGATTACCTTACAGAGTTCTAAGTACGAATCCCCAAAAGGAGCTGTTATGCAGCCTATGGGTAGAAAGGTTGAATGGGTGGTGGCACGCGTTTCCCGTCCTAGCGGGGGCAGCGACACGCGCATTGCAGGCGACCTCACGGGACTGCGGCTGGCCCTGCGTTGTTGTCCCCGTCAAGTCCAACCCAAAGGGTCCTATGTACTGTTACGGGGGATACTTCCCTAAATCATAATAGTAGTTCCTAATTTAGAAACCCTACGTTCTGCTGACTAGGACGGTTTGGGCAACGATGGTACCACTTGCACGTCGCCCTGTCAGCCATGCGCCGCAACTGCGGATGACACACCGGCACCTGCCCTAAGGCTCCATGTACCCATATGGTATATACTTAGGCCTTAAAGTACCTATATAGGGACTACTTACTACTTTGGAGCTTAAGCATCTACCATAAATACTATAAAGGTACATGGAGCCATTGGGCTGGCAGGCCAGACCTTACGATTTCTGAGCTTCTAGGGATGCGCGAGCGAATGGCAGGGCTCCCGTGCATCCAAGCACATCATAGGGTTTAGGGTTTAAGGTTCGTCGTGAAAGAAGTAAGAGTCATAACTTATGGTACCTGAAGGGTTATCGAAACACTCTACTAGTACTGCAAGGGCTCTATTGTGATTAGCTACTATCTTATGTCGAGGGTCCCAAACGGCGTATAACATAATCCGTTTGTGTTATGTTTTATAACTATAGCTACCTACTATATCATATGTATACGCTTTGGGAGGCTACGCGTCAACCGAGAGACCGCCCCAGGTATCTCGTACGAGGAGAGTGCAATCTTCAGCTGTTCTCGCGCAACTCCCAGGCCTCGTGCGGGAAAGTCTTAAAAGTAAGCCCTAAAATCCTCTAAACCTCTAAACCCTAAACCCGTACAACCCGATTATAAACCTCTAACCCCTAAACCCGTAAACCCTATAAACCCTAACCCGTAAACCCTAACCCTTCAACCCGTAATTGCCCCGAAACCTCTAATTGCCCCGAAAACCTAACTTCGGCCTGGTTTCGGACTTCAGATGTAGAGGGTTTTTTGGTGAGGCTTTTTGGGTCTGTGGGTTGAAGTATGTGGCTTTGGGGGATCCAGGATTTACAGATTGGGCTTATTAGCCCTGAAGTTGGGTTTATGTCTTATTAGCTCGTCGTGTAGCCAGATTAAGCTTCTGAAGCTTACCCCTAAGGTCCATGATCCAATAGCCAGCATTTGGGGTCTAGGATCCGTCATTAGCGCACGCACTGGGTCCCACTGCGACAGGGCCAGCAACCGTCCGGCAAAGCAGGAAATCCTCACCAGGCTCCACTGGACCGAGTCTCGACCTATAGTCTGCATTGATTGTAGTTGAGTTAACTTAATCCGAGCTACAAACTTGGTTACACAAACAAGGAACTACGACGGAGGCTCTTAACGGATTGTTGGTCTAGAGAGTATAGAATGCCTGAAACCACACGCGCCAGGGGGATGCCGACGTGCAGCACATCTGCCTCAAAGAGGACGAGCTGCTGCTTGGGCTTTACCCTATGCCTCCAGGGACCTTATTATGGGGGTTTTAAGGGGTCTAGGGCCCTAACTATGAGGCCCCTGGAGGGATAGGGTTACGGTTCAAAGCTTGGGGGTGTTAGGGTTTACTAAGTAAGGGTTTAGGTTTTTCGAGGATGCATTGGGGGGGAGGGGTTGTTGAGTTCTGGGTCGTCGAAGGGTGAGTTCTGATTTCACAAGCCCCATGAACGCTATCCCTGACCTCTAGGCCCTCACGCTTGCATCACTGCTAGGCTCTACACGCTGAAGCCTTGAAGCCCTAACACTCTACACCCCGAAACTGCCAAGGCCCTGAGTCCCACGAGCTTAAGAAGCCTGAAATCTTGAAAATCCCCTTGAAAGCAGGTTCCCTAAACCCTAAACCCCTTGGCACCCTAAACCTTAAACCTGTGAACTTCTAACTCCCAAGTCCCCTTTCATGACCCCTAACACCTAAACCGTCAACCCTGATCCCTCCTTGACACACTAAATGCCCTTTGAAACCCGAAACCCCTTCTAGATCCTTTTAAGGAACCCCTTTAGGCAACCCCTAACGCCCTAGATCCACTTTATACCTGAAACCCCTTCAAGATCCTTTAAGGGGCCCTTAAAACACCTGAAATCCCCTTCTAGGATGCCCAGTCGTAGCCCTATTCCCGTTTTGTAGTCCCAGGTTCCTTATAAATGTACCCAATACCAAAAGGGAGCCCTTCTTGTTCCCAGGTTTCTGGGCGTCCTAGCCTTTGATGCAGAATTCCTTTTACAACCCCTTCTAGACCCCTTTAAGGGACCCCTTAACACTCGAAATCCTCTTTAATGCAGATTGAGGTTGGTCTTCGATCACCAGAACTTCAGCTACGAGTGCCGGCTTTCCGGCGAGGCCTGCGACAGAAGGGGCCTTGGGTTTAGGGTTTCTGGGTTTTTTAGGGGCCTTGGGTTTGCTAGAGAAATATTTTCTAATTTTTTGTTATTATAATCCCTAAGAAACAGCTAAAATTACTAATTATAATTCTTGCCAGGGTTCTATACGAAGTTCAGTATAGTTTAGGGTTTGAGGGGGTTAGAGGTAGGGATTTAGAGGTTTGGAGTTGAGGTTTAGGGTTGTAGGGGTTTAGAGTTTAGAAGTTCAGAGTTGGGGTGTTCATTTTTCGCTATAGCTTTGTCTTGAAGTGTAGGCTTCAAGTGTGGCGTCACATAAATTTCCCCGTACATGCTAAACTTTTGACCCGAAATGAACGGGTGTTGAGGGACTAGGCTAGGGTGCTTCAGGGGCCAAAATAAGCAGACAGGGTACCGAAACCCCTACGTGCAGGCTCAAAGTAGCGCAGAAGCTTAAGATATCAACATGTTCCGGCCCAAAATCCTGAAATTATGCGTCCTCGTACACCCAGAACCTGAAGCGTGGTACCTTGCTTTGGGTAACTGAGTTTCATTGTAAGATGCCACAACAAGAAATCAACGTAAAAAAGCCAGTGTTACATGTAAGCGTCTGCGTAGAGCCTTAAGACCCAAAGCTCCCAAAACCCCGGAAAACTGGGGGCCTTATACAATCCTAGACCCTCCCAAAGGGTCCAAGTATCATTATCGTATATATACTTATAGGGTAGTTTGGGGGTCTAAGTATGTACCATAACAATACTTGGACCCTTTGGGCCTCAAAGCCCAAACTCGAATCCTAAAGTCCTAAAGCCTAAGCTTCCAAAATCCTAACTGCAGTAAAGGCCCCTTTAACATGTCCTAAACCATAAATCTTTCTTGAAGCCCCATTGCAAGAAGTCAAAGGCTCCTGTTTAGAATATCCTAAACCCTAAATTGGTTAAGAATCTTCAATTCTGTAACCCTAAGGGACCAAAGGACCCAAGAATTAGGTACTCGGTTTTAGGGTAGTAGTTATGTAGGTTAGGATTTGGGAGGGTGTATGGTTATTAGGTACTCGGACCCTTGATTTAATGGCTCAAAAAGCTCAGCTAAGCTGAAATCGCCAGGAGCCGCTGGCGCTGCAGGCCTGGCTCAGCTCCGAGGAGGAGGAAGGCCATGAAAAGGGCTTACCTTAACTCTGAAGGACCTACTTTTTATTAGGACTTATATAAGGAAATCATAGTAAGGAACCCTAGAAAGGTAGGATATTCAGGGTTAAGGTAGGGTTAAGGCTCTAAGGATTTGAGCTTTTGGGTTTGGGGTCTAAGCTTTTACGGTTTAGTGTCTAGGGTTGATGGATTAGGGTTCAGGATTTGGGTTTTGGCTGTTTCTGGGGCTGTAAGGAGTGTAGAGGGGTTAGTACAGTGGACACAATTATTGCCATTGTGCTGATCTTCTGCAGGATTTTGCAGGTTTGGTACTTGCTAGGGTTGAGGGGTTAGGGCTTTTGGTTTTGTTTTGTGATCGGACGATATGCAGAGGTATGTGCTTATAGGTTCTACAGGCCTGGCAGGATTTTGTATTGTAGGGTTGAAGGATTTCGGAGACTCGCTCGATACTTCAAGGTGAAGAGTCATCACATGCTCCCCACAGTGCTACTAGTAACTTACAGTTGCTACCATGACCTACCATACTTGTCGTTTCGCTCTGTCATTCGAGTGATTTGGGCTTGGGGAATGTATGTGTTGTTTAAGCACCCTTTTTCGGTGACCTTTGTGCATAGAGGCCCATTCGGGCGTGCAAACGTTTAAACCTATGCGTGTCTCCTGAGGGTTCGGAGTATGGTGGGTTCTGTCGCAGTGTTTTAAGCGTACGGCACATGCCGGGACCGTGGCCAACCGGGGCCTATCCATCATCAACTGGGGTCCATGTTTTCGGCTTGAACGCTTCGGGTCCAGGCTTCGTGTTCTGGTGTGTGATCGCGGGTGTTGGGCTCATAGGGCTTCGGGTTTGGGCTGTGGCCTTCCGGGCGCTTCTTACAATGAACTCTTACTTCACGCACGTCCCTTCGACTGGATCCCACCACCACCCTCGTTTTGAGCTTACCCCAAGTGTCCAAGTACCTATTAATCATATACTTTCCCAAATAGTAACCTAAATAACTACTATCCGAAACCTAAGTACCGAATTATTGGGTGCTTTGGACCCTTTGGGTTACAGCAGCGCCGGCATCTTCAAAGGAGCCCTGGTTCAAAGAGGAAGCTTATGTCCTCCTAAGGGTCCATGTGCCCATATAGAGATACATGGGTGATTGTCAAAATTAGGGTACCTTTTTGGGTCCCTCATATAGCACGGCACCTAATATTTAGGGTTCCCCAAAAAGGACCATAATTTTGACAACCACCCACATGAGCCCCAAAGTACCTATATAGGGACTACATTTAGGCCAATGTATATACTATATGCGTACATGGACACTTAGGGTCCCCAAGAGGTCAGCAATGGCCCGAACTCCTGCACGCCTTCCCAAGGGCTCTGACTGAAGGAAGGTCTATTCGCAACAAGAGGATGCCTACTAATACGTTTCACGTCCATTCCCGTCAAAAAGGTACGTGTTGTGCAAAAAGATCCAAACAGCAGGAATGTTTAAGAAACTTGTTCAGTTGTAAGCTGTCGCGCTTGGTGTTGCTCGCAAGTTCGAGGTTGCTAGTGTAGGGTTGGGGTTCATAGAGTAGACTTAATCGACTCGGCACTGCGATGCTGTGACTTTCATTGTTCTTTTAATTTGGTCCTCCACGTTCTCGAACCTCTCTGCATGCGATCTGCTGAACTGCATGACACACTCTTCAACAGAACCTCTAGCCTCCCTGACACGAGGCGAGGTGCGCATGATTCTCCCAGTGGAGGAGGCGTCGGAAAGATGCTGGAACAATGCCGGGTTCTTTTCTCCGACCCTGCCCAAAGGCTCCATGTACCTTTATACTAGATACTTAAGCCCCAAAGTAGTCCCTATATAGGTACTTTAAGGCCTAAGTATATACTATACGGGTACATGGAGCCTTAGGGCTGCTAGACTTGGAATAATTAGGAGTAAGCTCGTTTGTGAATGATGTGGTGCGCACCTCGACCTCAACCCACAGAAGCTCGAAGCCATCAAGCTGCACTCTGGGATACTACACCGTATTCGCGCTTTTTGGGATTCTGATTGGAAGCTTTACAAAATGCAAGCCCTCAAGTCTTGCCCTCTGATCAGTAAGCCTACGCCCAAACTGGCACACATGAGAATTGGCAGTTGGCATGACAAAGCTTCCAAATCCGAGTTTCCACGCCTCACACCCCAAGGGTCCAAAGGATCCAATAACTAGGTATTCGGGTTTCGGATAGTAGATATGTAGGATACGATTTCGAGTATATGATAGTTAGGCACTTGGACACTTAGGGCCACAAGAAGCATGCCGTACGCCGCGGAAGGTCCCCGCTGGTCCTCCCGGCCCTGGGCAAGCCACCGTCATCTCAGGCCTGGATGGGTTTAGGGTTCTGGGGGTTTAGGGGTTTAGGGGTTAGGGGTTAGGGGTTTAGGGGTTTAGGGGTTAGTTTAATAAGGGTTTAATAGTTTTATGGGGGGGGTAGGGGTTTAGGGGTGTAGGGTTTCGGGGTTTAGGGGTGTAGGGTTTACGGGTTTCTGTTTAGCCTATGAGCAGCTCAGTAGGTAACCTTTAGCCTTTTGGGGTTCATAGAATCTTACCGTAATTGGAGAGCTTAACCCTAAACCCTAAACTTTCCCTAAACCCTAAACCCTACTTAACCTCTTCTGAGCTAGAATACTCAGCCCGCCAGTCAGGGTTTCAAGATTAGAGCTTGGGGTTTTTGGAACACGATTCAGGCATCAGGGTTTAGGGTTTGGGGCTTGGGATTTGCAAAGGTTTAGGGTTGAGAGTTCAGGGTTTGGGGCCTGGTTGAGAGTTTGGGGTCTAAGGTTCGGGTTTTGGCAGCCTGCCGCTGAAGGATTTCGCATATCCACTAGTATATAAGGCCTTAACAATTTGAATAGGGCTTTGGGGTACATTATGCTTTAGTATAGTTATAAAACAGAACGCCAAAATAGCATCGGTAATGAAATGGGCCACTATGGTCCATTAACGTTGCCATGCGATTGTCGCGGTTGATGCTATCTCTAAGAGAATTACATAGCAGTCTAGTTTTTCGAATTCCCAGCACCCTAGTGGCCAGAGACTTTCAACGGCCCGCTTGAGTTGCAGAGGCTTCGCAATTCGCTGCAGTGGTGGTGAACGGCCGGAAAATGCCCAACAGATTTTCCTCACGACTCTTTGGCAAGAGACAATATGCTATGTAAGAAAGTAGTGTTTCAGCGGCTGTGGTGCAAGATTTGACGGTTGAGGGCTTGTGTTTTTGTTGGTGCTTTTGTGGTTTTCCAGGATCACAGATGCAATGTAATGTGTAGAAAACTTGGCATGTCGGTATGGTTGGCATTCCAGTCGTGAGGTGGGGATTGACTATACATTGTACCTGTGCAGCATGTGAGATGTATGCAGGTATGTGGGTATTTGCGTATGTGTGCAAGTAGGTATGTACGGAATTGTGTATGTACGTGCAGATGCTCTAGGGCCCCACCAGATTGTTTGAGGGTGCATATTTTGGGCACGATTAGGGTGGGGAAAATCGCACGATCAGCTGGAAACCTATCTCGAAAGCCAGAGACTTAAAGAATTCTGCAAAAAAACGAGCCCCATCAAGAGCGATAGACACAGAAGCCGTATAGAACCCTGAACCTTGAAAGTAAAGAACCCCCTAAACCCTAAACCCTACACCTTATAAAACCTAAACCTTAAAAACCCTAAACCCTACAAACCCTAAGCCCTTAACCTTATAAAACCCAAACCCTAAACCTTATAAACTCTAAACCCTAAACCCCAAACCTTAACCCTTATAAACTCTAAACCCTAAACCCCAAATCCTAAACCTTATAAACTCTAAACCCTAAACCCTAAACCTTATGAACTCTAAACCCTAAACCCTAAACCTTATAAACTCTAAACCCTAAACCCCAAAGCTTAACCCTTATAAACTCTAAACCCTAAACCCCAAATCCTAAACCTTATAAACTCTAAACCCTAAACCCTAAACCTTATAAACTCTAAACCCTAAATCCTAAACCTTATAAACTCTAAACCCTAAACCCTAAAATGGACCTCTTTAGTCGACCGGTCTGGCATCTGCATCCCAGGAACCTAGATGGATACGTCAGGACCTGGGTTTCGGGCTTGGGGTTTGGGAGGGAACGTAGGGGCCTTAAGACTTAACTACACTATTGTGGGAGTTCCTTATTTCATAATTTAGATTTGCCAGTTATATATATATATATATATATATATTTTTTTTTTTTTTTTTTGGGGGGGGGGGGTCCTTATTCAAACTATAGCATAACGGGCCCCGAAACCCTATTCCAATTATTCAGGCCCCTTTATTATGGGGGCCAGGCTCTCCCAGTGGGGTCTCTTAAACCCGAAACCCTAAACCCCAAACCCCTAAACCCCCAAACCCTAAACCCTCAAACCCTTAACCCTTAACCCTAAACCCTAAACCCCTAAACCCTAAAACCCTAAACCCCTAAACCCTAAACCCTAAACACTCGGAGGGGGTTGATGCGAAGGAGATCTCGGGTTGCTCGGGCTCGGGGGTGGCGAGATGTATGCCTTTAAGGGGTTTAGGGTTTAGGATTTAGGGTTTAGGGTTTAGGGGTTTAGGGTTTAGGGGTTTAGGGTTTAGGGTTTAGGGGTTTAGGATTTAGGATTTAGGGTGTAGGGTTTAGGATTTAGGGTTTAGTATCTTATTCTATACTATAGGAGATGTATGCCGTGGGTGCTTCCAGGTTTAGGGGGTGTAGGGTTCAGGATTTAGTAGATGCCCAAAAGTTGGGGAAACCCAATATAGCCTAAGTCCTTAAGAGTAATGTAGAGGGAATCCCAGCACTATTTGGCCTTAATCGGGTTTCCAACTTTATGGGGTTTACTGTGGTATCTTATTCTAGGAGATTTATGCCATGGGTGCTTCCAGGTTAAGGGGGTTTAGGGTTTAGGATTTAGGGTTTAGTATCTGAATCTTATGGATTTAGGAGTCAGGATTTAGTATCTTCTGAGACTTCCTCTAGGAATTTTGGAGCAACAAGGAATCCTCACCCAAGTCTGGGTCGTTCGGCCTTTCGAAAGCACCAGGGAAGCCCTCTCCTGCCCGACGGACGAGTATTGCGGGACGGGGACTACTTTAAGGCCGAAAGTGTTTCCCTAAGGCTCAAAATAGACCAAAAGCCTTATATAGTATGGTCTTTGGGCCCAAAAGCCTTAAAATGTAAGTCCTTAGAGCCTAAGGGTTTGATATATGAGAACATGGACCCGTGGGGCTTTGCACGCTCGTGGCATGTAGGGCAATCAGAATCAATCGGGTCTCCATCTCGTTTTCCATATTACCTGACTCCGAGTACTGGATCCGGCGTTTGAAATCTTGGTGCCCTCGGTTTAGGGTTCCTTTCTGTTGTGTTTTTCATGCCAAGCTTATCATGAAGAGTTGTCGCTTGAAGGTTTATGGGGTCTAGAGTCTATGGTTCTTTTAAGTTGAAGTATTCGATTTTGGAGGAACCTGAACGTCGTTTTTAGTGGAGGTGCCCAAGCTTGAAGCTAGCCATCTATGCTAGTACATCATGACGGCATCGCAGTATGGCTGCTTCAGCACGACACTGTCTGCTGTGGATGATGATGGTGATCATGACCCAAGCCCAGAAACTCAAGCAACTTGATTCTTCAACTTCCTCCGGCACCCTTTTACAGCCTTTGTCTCCAGGATTCCCAGTGCACGATTTGACCTGGAGCTATACTTTTCAGCATCACAGCTGAACATCGCTTGGAGGGGGCTCTGCAGAGATAGTTGAGGCACAGTTCTGCGTTCAGGGTTTAGTAGATGGGCCCCTAATTTAACGGATCCTTAGGCCTTTCCCGGGGGAGTCTAGCACCTTTAAGGGCACATATACGGCATTTGATAGGTAGATAAAACCTACACCAGCGACCCTACTTCCCTGGGGCTCCAAATAGACCAAAGCAGGTACTATGTGACTCCAGATCCCAAAGTAGGTGCTTTTGTTTGTTGTAAATAGCCTTCGGGGGAGCTCGCGCGCTATTTGTGATGCAAAAAGGTTTACGTTCTACACATCCTCCCTCATGCCGCCCCATGCCCAAACCATAAACCCAAAACTCTAAAGTCTAAACCCTCATCCCTAAACCATACACCCAGAACCCTAAGCCTAAACCCTCATCCCCAAACCATAAACCCAAGACCCTAAACCCTCATCCCTAACCCAGACCCCTGGCCCATCCCTAAACAAAAAACCCTAAACCCCGAACCGAAGTCCCTAAACCAGAAACCCCAAACCCAAAACCCACCTCTTGAACCTTGAGCCCCGGATCTGAGAGTCTTACCTCCCAACCTGCACCCGGATTTCTACCCAGGGACTCCTCAAGCCGTGTCCATGTCGAGACACGCCACGAAGAGGTGTTTCACTTCCTTATATATATATATATTTATTTATTGACATGTGTTTATGAGATATAGCTATGTTGATCAGTCATGTACATATGCACATGTATGTGTTTACATATATATATATATATATATATATATATATATATATTACATCTCTTTATGTATATACCCATACATATTCCTAGTATGGTTCAGGAGTACTCCTTGGACAAGGGAATACGGGACGCTCGACCCTGGACCGTGAACCCTTCTCCAGATGCAGCAAGAACCTGTGCCGAGGAAGACGGAGAGTTAGGCACAACACGGACACAGCTGGAGACTCAGTGCCTCATTCAGGGGCCTTCCCAATTACTCATCTTCGTAGCTGAGCAGGTAAGCTTTAACCTTTCGGTTTTATGTAATCCTACCATGGTTGGAAAGATTAACCTTTCTTGGCTGGGATATTCAGCCCCTAAGTCGTCATAGTGTTTGTTGCTTGCCTGTTGGTTTGCAAATAACGCCAGCTGTCTATCGAACTGGGTCAGTTGTATGAGCCTCCTCAGGGCGGGGGTAGATTGGGGTTTGAGGGTTTGGGGTTCGAGGGGTTAGGGTTCAGCGTTAAGGGTGCGGGATTCAAGGGTTCAGGCTTAAGGTACGGGGGTTAAGGGTTAGGGTTTAGTTTGTTTGTCCCGGTGAATGCCGAAAGCTATGTCGATTTATCGATACTATGGAAGGAAAGTGCATGAATTGACAGTTATTCCTGGCCTTAATGTTCATTATTTCACGTAGAGAAGAGTATCCCAAACCCTATTCTGATGCTTCAAGCTATGTTATGCTTCAATATAAGGCAGCCTCTACTGCACCGACCCCTACAAACCTACCTACAGTCTCCATTCTAGTTCCCTGTTTGGTTTTTAACCTATCTTAAATTAAATGTCGGATCTTGAAAGGTAACCCAAAAAGGGTGCTGCGATGGGTGTCACTTGAATGTTCAACCTCCTACTTAAAGGCTCATGGGACTTAGTAAGTAAGCAGGTTATAGGTAGGTTATAATTAGGATAACCCCACTTAGGGGACTTATAACCCCGGGGACTTATAACCCCAATTATAACCTAGTCACTAAGTCCCATGATCGTTGAAGTACAAGCTCCACAAACTCCTGACCTGACGCGAGGGAGACCGGATCCCTCGAAACCCTACCTAGCAAAGATTTCTTATCGCTTATCGCAGTTACCCATAAGCCCCATAGTAGTTCCTTTTGGGGTTACCTTATAGAATTCTATTTACGAACCCCCAAAAGGAATTACTATAGGGCTATGGGTAGGCGTCTTCAAAAAGAGGCAGATTCCTGGCATTCCGGTCATTCTGAGGATTGAAGGAACATGTCCCACTCCTGTTTGCCATGAATTATCGGCGAGAATCTGGAAACATGGACCCAAATCCCAGTCTTTGCATCGTCTTAGCACTCGAAAACCTACAGCGAACCTGTAATGAAGTAAATACAAAGCCCAGCTCCAAATCCTATATTCGAAACCTAGAACCTTACACTCCCTATGCCCGAAACCTATTTATGTTCCTTAAACTCTAAACCCCTAACCTTCGTCCCCCCTGAGGCATAGCGGGCTCATCCCGGACTCACTGCTTTCTTCCTTCGACCCGGGCCTCTTGGATGTGAAGTTTAATGTTTTGTACCGGACCCATTGTTTGAGCTGGCTCTAGGATGTAGGATAAGGGCCATAATAATTACCGATACTATTCCTCAGGGTTCCTTTAAATTTAAAGGGTTTCCTTAAAGGGACCTATACTAGGGTGGTTTTGAGATGTTTAGAGAGATTTCAAAGTCGTGTATCTGTTCATATTACATAATATATATATATATATATGTATATATATATATATATATATATTATTCTGGTAGCTGGCTTTAAGATTTCTAGGCGTGACACCTTGTTAATGACAGCACCTTGGGGCAGTGATGGTGGCGATTGCGATGAGGATGATGATGGCGAAAGACGAAAGGCCGCGGCGACGGCTGCTGGATGACAGCTGCGTCGTTGCTGATCATGTTGGTCAAGATGTTGTTTTACGCGCGACGGATGCGCTCGGCTATACGTCCACACCATGTGGGACATCCATGGCAAATGGCTCAAGCCTGTGGTCGATGGCAAGGGCAGGAGCCTTTCGCCTGCGCGTGACTCAGACGATGGCTATGCTGCCAATGATGCATTGGGTTGCGATTCCAAGAGCCGCAATCACGACCCCACCAACGGTGACGGACTTTGCAAAAGGTCTTGATAATGTTGCGGCCGTGGTCAGCATGATGATGGTGTCAAACCCTAAACGCCCTAAACCCCTAACCCTAACTGTCCTAAAACCAGCTGAATCTTCAAACAGCAAACTCTACACCCAAGCCTCAACACCTAAACCCACAACTCCGGAACCCCGAACCCCAAAGTCCAAGCTTCTAAAGCCCAAACCCCAATCCCCCTAAGGCTCCATGTGCCCATATAGTATATACTTAGGCCTTAAAGTACCTATATAGGGACGACTGAGGGGCTTCAGTATCTACTATAAAGGTACATGGAGCCTTATACCCTAAGCCCTTATAGAACCCTTATGGATCCCTTAAAGGAGCCTTTATGGTACCTTTAAAGGAGCCCCTATCTTGGTTACATGGAGCCTGTGGGTCCCTGATTCCCATCTCCTACAGGGAACTCCAGAAAGTTGGAATATGGATTAATGGTAAGATCCCCTATAATTTACCTTAAAGGGGTTACGATAATGATATTCCAACTTTCTGGCTTCTACTGTAGACCACAAAATTTGAACGCCCAAACCTCAAACCGTGAACTCCAAACATCAAGCCCTGTACTCATGTACAATAGCCGCCTTCCTGACGAATGATACGTTGTAGGGTTCTTAAAGGGCATGCGTTAGGAATGTTAGGGTTTAGGAATCAGCGATATTTACAAGTCCTATGCCTCACAGGCCCTGATCATAGTTTAAGGTATAACGTGCCCCAAAACTCTGTTCCAATTATTAAAGCCCCTATTCCAACGGCACTGAAAGCCCAAAGAAGCTTCTGAAGCCCTGAACGATGCCCTACAGAGGAGTGCATGTGCCCCCAAAAGTGGGCCTATTTTAAGGCCAAAGCCTATACTCTGCCGGGACATGGACCGGAGGGATATGGGAGTTTCCCAAAATTGGGGGTACCTTATTTTGGGGTCCTTATAATGAGGATCCTACTATTTAGGGCACCGTATTAGGATCCCCTATTTTCGGAAAGTTTAGGAACTCAGGTGGTTTAGTCATAGGGACCCTTAGTGGGGTAAGGGGCAGGGGGGTAGGGGACTATACAGTACTTCCTTAAACAGGCCTGATTTAATCCTTATTATGGGCATTAAGGCCCCCGACCCCCTGCCCTGAAACCCCCTAACGGTCCCTATGAGTTTAAGAGTGCCATTGCTTCTCAGCTCTGGATTTAGGTCCTGGCTGGACTTGTGACCAGTGAAGCTCTCCTGCGTGAACCGCCCTGCGATTTGAATCTTACCCTCCCCTTCGAACGAAAAACCACCGATAGAACCGCCATAAGAACCCTCTTGCTAGCCTAACTTTGGAAGTTCCTTGGAGCTGAAGTGTTGTCCCTACCTGTTGTCTCCATTGCAGTTTCTTTCTTTAAGTCTTTGGTTAATCAAGTTTACATCAGAGGGTCTTGGCCGTACAGTTGCTTAACCGAAAACAGGAACTAGAATGGATACTATGATACCCTAAACCAAGGGCTCAGTAATTAAGGATTCCGTTACGCTCCTAAATGCTGCCTTTTGACCCTTAGGTTTAGGTAGTAACCCTAAACCCTAAACTCTAAACCCTAAACCCTATACTCTAAACCCTAAACCCTATACTCTGAACCCTGAACCCTAGACCCTAAACCCGACACCCTGGTATTTGGCGAAACTTCTGAGCCGCTCAGAATTCTTCGGCTTCAACTGGGAGGAAGTTTACTCTGCTGCTGGCCTGAATTCAGCGCTTTCCTAACCACTGATATTGGAGGAGCTAAGGAGCCAGGGATGATGATAATCCCTATTAAATAAGGAGCTAAAGAGCCATGGAACCCCCAAAACCACTGGTTAGTTTCGGTTTCTGTCACGGGCTTCAGGGCTTGAACCCCGGGGTTGGCTTTTTTTGTCAGGGCCTGCGGCCCTCAACTCAAGGGTTTTGGTTTTAACGGCCATTTTCCTGAAAAGTTTTTCCCAGGCGATCCACTCATTACCATTGCCTGTGCCACCTTGTAGCACAGCCACAGCAACCCAAGTAGCCGAGCTCTGTGCTAGTGGACCCTCTTCTAGGGCCCCAGGGTGAGTGCTTAATGTGTCTTAATAATTAGAGTAGGGTTTTGGGCGCTCCTCGCTATAATTACAGTATAGTATGCCCCCAAACCCGATTCGAATTCTTAAGGCCCCTACATTACCCAAACCTTCAAACCCTGCCTGATTCAGTTCCATGTTGCTACCATATACAGCGTTCTGGGTTATCTTGTATCTTGTCGGGACAGACCCTAAACCCTAAACCCTAACCCTAAACCCTAAACCCTAAACTTCCTAAACCCTAAACCCTAAACCCTAACCCTAAACCCCTAAACTAGGTAAGCTGACCCCTCCTCAGTTTCCACACGGCCCCAAACTTAGAGCCCTAAACCCTAAGCCCCAGACCCTAAACCCAAAGCCAAGCCTAAGCCGCTGGCCCTAAACCCTAACCCCAAGAGTCTCAGTACCCAGTCATCACACACTCTCCAAAATCCTAACCTACATCACTACCATCCTAAAGCCGAGTACCTATTTCTTGGGTCCTTTGGACCCTTGGGGCAAACTCTAAATCCTAGACCCCAAGTATAATACACTACTTGGGTACCTGGACCCTTATGATTACCCTAAGCCCGTACAGAACCCTTACAGATCCCTTAAAGGAGCCCGTTTATAATACCCTTAAAGCAACCCTATTTGGTAAACTCTAAACAAAACCCTAGACCGCTGCTGGCAGATGGAGCCGAACACGCGCCTTGCGATGGAAGTTGGCTACGAGTGCCTCTACCACAGCGGCCTCAGAAAGCAGGACCCGGGGGATTATGGTCGTTTTGATGACAAAAGTAAGAGTTCTGTAGGGGTTTGGGGGTTTAGGGTTTAGGGTTGCCTTAGGCCCTATAAAGTCTATCTAAACCCCCAAAACATAAACCCTAAACTCTGTGGCATGCTTGCACAGCAAGCTTCGAATGTGAGAGCCGCATTGCACACTCCAAATGCCACTGCCGAAAGCAGTTTCTCTTAAAGTTCAGGAGTTTTAGGGTTTCGCATGTTGTTGCCGGGGGGGGGTCAAAAATTTTTTTTCGGTTATCCTTCCAATGAGAGCCCAAGTGGACAAAGTCAGGCAGGGTGGCACTGACACCTGGGAAGTCGAAGGACAGCACTACCAAAGGTCCAAACACTGCCCAGTCTCGGCCGGAGAAACCAGTTTCTTTTATGTACTAGGATGCCCAGTAGTACCCTTATTCCCTTTTTGTAGTCCTAGGTTCCTTATAAAGATACCCAATACCAAAAAGAGAGGCCTTTTTATTCTTAGGTTACTGGGTATCCTAGTGCAACTGCGATCCGAAACCCGTAGCTATTCGGTGCTTTGGACACTTAGCCTTAGGGCTCCAGTTACCTAAACAATGGGATACTGGGTTAGATCTGCTCTTGGTAGTAACTTACCATTTAAGTGGAGCCCACGGGTAAGGTAAGCTACTGATCTGGAGCCGTCCTGTCCTTGTTTGCATGAGGATGTGCAGGGCAAGCTCGTGTCCTACTACCTCGGTTCTGTCGCTACTCTGGCCGCCTGGTGTCAATGACAGAACCAGGGAGGTTCCATGTATCCTACCACTGTGAATTAGGTCCCGAAACCCTAAACCCCTAAACCCCGAAACCCTAACCCCTAAACTCTAAACCCTAAACCCCGAAACCCTAACCCCTAAACCTAAACCCCTGAACCCCTCAACCCTAATAAGCCTCTGGGAAGCTGGCAACATGAAAAGTTGGTTGGTGAGCGGCTCTCAATTTGCATCCGCGATACTCTTCCTGAGCCCTAAGGAACCTGCCTTGTCAGGGTTCCCTAATATGATTTCTTTATATAGGTCCCTAAAAAGGTAGGATACTTGGGGTCTAAGGATACTTGGGGTTAAGGTATGCCAAACACCGAGGCGGGTTCAGGTGAATTCGGCTCGAGGGTTCGGCCAGCAGGGTTTTTGGAAGTTCTGTAGAAGCCCGGTTGCTCTAAAGGTCACTGAGCGTCTCAGCCGTAAACTCTAAAGCCCTAAACCCTGAACTCTTAAGAGGTCCTTGCATGGTTTCGGGTCGCCAGCCTTCATGCTGACATGGATAAAGTGAGAGTGTAGTAAGCCCAGCAACTCCAGATACTTCAATCGCTGGAGAATATGAGTTCGTAAAGAGCCGAGGTGCATTTGCGACTCCGTTTTTTCTGATGCCCTTCACCCTGACCCCTAACGGTTTGATATGAATCCTGCATATCTCATAAATACTTATAATTCTCATAGTCTAGGGTCCTTTAGGGAATGCAGGATTTGTATCATCAACAGAAGCACGACAGTAGACCCTTGACCTCAAAACACTAGCTATTTTGTTGTTCGGGTTGGGGACCGTGGCCGCTGCTGAGTCGTCTTGGATCTCTGGATTCCAAGTGGGGTGCAGTGGGAAGGCTTCCGGATCCTGTCCCCAAGGGTCCAAAGAACCCACTAGTTAGGTATAGTTAGGTACTCGGTTTTAGGATAATAGTTATATAGGTTAGGCTGTTGGAGAGTATGTGAGTTTTGGGTACTTGGACCCTTGGGGTGTGAGTCAGATGGATTTGTTTTGGACATTGCCTGTCTGGTGCTTAATAGGGAATGGGGGAATGGATCCCTATAGTAGCCCCTAGAAATAATGGTCCCCATAACCCATACCCCCATTCCTTACTAAGAACCAGACAGCTGCAGTCGTTCCAGATATGACGCTGGAGCCTGAGTCGGACGGCTTACCCAAAGGCTCCATGTAGATACCTTTATAGCAGATACTTAGTCCCTATATAGGTACTTTAAAGCCTAAGCATATACTATATGGGTACATGGAGCCTGAGGGTTTGCACTCAATGATGCTGCGGCGCATGGGATTCAGTTGCAGAAGTCCGCGAAGGACCGTGAAGGGGGCACCGCCTGTGCATCAGGCGTTGCAGCTCTGCGTGAACGCTGCTGCAGAAGATGAGGTCCAGGTGTGGAAGACAGGCTTCAATGTGGGCAGCTTTGTTTCATAGGGAACCTTCGGGGGGTAGTGGGGAGGGGGGTAGGGACTATACTTCCTCAAGTAGGCCTTACTAAGTCCTTATTATAGGTATTAAAGCCCCCTACCCCCCCTAAGGGTCCTTATGATTGTTTCAAGGCGCACAGCCCCACTTGCAAGACAGGCGCAAATCCTTGTAGTGAACGCAGCTTTGGCCAAAAAGGTCAGCTGGGAGGCACCAGATTGAGGCAAAGCTCAAGCCTAGGATGCCCAGTAGTACCCTTATTCCCTTTTTGTAGTCCTAGGTTCCTTATAAAGTTACCCAATACCAAAAAGAGAGGCCTTTTTATTCTTAGGTTACTGGGTATCCTAGAAGCCCATGACGCCCAACTCTCGGCCAGCTGCGGTGCGTGCAGCAGCAGCGATTTTTCGTAATGTGGGAACCTGATTAAGAAGCCATGGCCCTATAGCCCCAAAACAGCAGGACTCATATAAGGATCCCTAATAAAGACCTAAGGTTTCTTGATCAAATTCCTACAATAGTAGCTGAGTAGGTAACATTTAGACTTTTGGGGTTGCTAAAACCCTACCATGATTGAAGGGCTAGGGTACTCAGCCACTACCACATGGACACCTGACTCAGGCACCCTTCCTTTTCAATGAGGATCCCCGCTCATCAAAGACATGGGAATATCATCTAACCAGCGGTCTGCATAGATCTAAAACCCCCAACCCCCAAACCTAAACCCTATAAACCCCTAGACCCCTAATTTCCCAAAGCCCTAAACCCTTAAACCCTAAACCCTAAACCTTAAACCCCTAAACCCCTCAGCTTGAAACACCTCAAGACAACACCCCTAAACCCTAAACCCTAAACCCTAAACCCTAGCCCGACCTTCCTCCAGACCGGGATGTTCAAGGGCGATCCAGTACACGTCAGGCCGGGCTGATTCTGGACAGGGCTGGGGTTCCTTTAAAGGTTTGTGTAGGGTTCCTTTAACCATAGTTATAGGCTCCTTAGGAATTATGTTTTTGTTCATATAAACCCCAAGAGTATATTAAGCATACTTTGTTTATCATGGTTCTAAGGGCTAAGGGGGGGTATAGTTAAAGGTTGCTAGCGTTCCTTTAAGGGCTCCTTGAAGGGTTCTTTGTGAGGGGTCTGTACGGTGGAGGCTTCTGGGCATCCTCAGGGTCCAAGTAGTCCTTATGTTGATGATACAAACCCTGCATTACCGAAAGGACCCTAGACTATGGGAATTATGGTATATATATATATATATATATATATATATATATTCCTTATGATGAGTCATGCAGGATTTACATCATCAACCGTTATGTATTCTTTTTTGGATACCTAAGCCCGAAAGTCCTATAATAGCCCTTTGGGGACTACAAGTCTTGTAGCACTTTGGGGTTTAGGGTTTAGGGTTTAGGGTTCCCCACAAATTCCAAGAACCCAAATAGTAGGGTTTTAGATCCCCAAATCCATACCCTGAATTGGTTTTGGACCTTGAGAAACCCTACTACTTGGGTACTTGGACCCTTAGGGTTCGGGTTTAGAGTTTTAGGGTTTAGGGCTGCGTAGGCTCTAGGCTTTCAGGGCAGTCTGGCTCAGGGGGGCAGGGGTTGGGGGGTTTCTGTGCTCTTTGTTTTCTCTGCTCTTTGTGTACGGGTGTTGGCCTTTGGGGCTTAGGACTTCGAGGTTTCGGTGCTCTTCGTTAGGTAATCGGTTTTAGGATAGTAGTTATGTAGGTTAGGATTTTGGAGAGTATATGATTATTGGGTACTTGGACCCTTGGGGTTGTGTTTTCTCTGCTCTTTGTTTGCGGGTGTTGGCCTTTGGGGCTTAGGATTCGAGGCTTCGGGTTTTGGGGGGGTTCAGGGATTTAGCGATTTGGGGGGACCATTTTTGAACGGTTTTGCTACAGATTAAGCCTTCGTGTTCTTGCAAAAGTCTTGTTTTAACAGTAGCTTGCGGCCACCACATGGATCGACTTGTCCTTGATAGGCTTATTGTGTATCAAAGGTTCGCTTTGTGCCCAGCTCGTTCGAGGGTCTTCAGCGCATCCGAACCCGAAACCTGAATGTGTAAGCAAGCCCTAAACTGCGAACCTTGAACCCATCACCAGGCGGCACTTCGACTAAACCTTGTCGCCTGAAGCCCAAGCCCAAGCCTTAAACCGAAAAGAAGCCTCATGACGTTCAGCACAATTCCATCCCGAGGACGTCCTGGAGGAACCCGATGCCGTTAAATACCCAGCAGTTTTTTTGTGATGCCTTATATGGACCTATAACATACACTTATATATGTATATACATACATAAATATATGTATCTATATATATATATATATATGACAATATAATACACAATATTACATACTATAATATATGTACACAAAGTTGGCTAACCCAAAATCGGAGCGACCGTGGAGACAACAGGTAGGCTCGGGCCCCGGTTTGAAGTTTTGGGATTATGGCTGAAGGTGCCAGGGTTTAGGGTTTAGGGCTGTGGAAAAGTCTGGTTTAGGCTAAGTTTAGGGCTGTAAGGTTTGGGGCTTGGGCTAAGTTTAGGGCTGTATGGTTTGAAGGGTTTGGGTGCAGGATTGAGTTGGGGAGTTAAGCGTCCGACTGGGCTCTGTTGCTCAACATGCCGATACTTCTCTGTCCTAAAAACCCTGAACCCTACAGCCTTGAAGCCCTACTAAACCCTAAACTCCGAAGCCCTTAAACCCCTAACTCTAAGACTTCTTGAAAGCCTATCCTGGCTGCAGGCTGCCATATTTCCTGGGACTGGCTGGGCCTTGCACTTCGGTGGAAGCCTGGCCTCGATTCTTTGGGGCTTGCGGGGGGTTTTTGAAACCCCCCACATCCCCAAACCACTGGGATCCTACTATAGGGGGCCTTAATTGGACTAGAGTTTGGGGGTTTTTATTGTACTATAAGTTATAAATATGATAAGGAACAGTACCCCTAAAACCCTCTTCCAACGAGCCAGGCTCCTCCATCAGCTACATGGGATTTAGGGCTTAGGCTATACTGACAGAAACCGTAAAATGAGTATCAGTTTACAACGCAGAGATCCTACTTTCCACTGTGTCAGTAGACGAACGACCCTTTGGGAACCCCAAGCCCCAAACCCTAAGTCCTAGTTTGCTGAAACTTTCGAACCGCAAACCCTGAACGATCCCTAATTAAACCATAAACCCTTTAAAACCCAAAACCTCTAAACCCCCTAAACCCTAAACCCCAAAACCCCTACACCCCTAAACCCTAGACACTAAACCCTAAGCCCCCAAACCCTAAACACAAACCCTAAACCGTAACCCCTAAACCCTTAACCCTAAAACCCTAAAACCTAGACACTAAAGCCTTGATCCCCAAACCCTAAACACAAACGCTAACCCCTAAACCCTTAACCCTTAACCCTAAAACCCTAAAACCCCTAACCCCTAAACCCCTAAACCCTTAACCCTAAAACCCTAAAACCCCTAACCCCTAAACCCTAAACTCTAAAGCCCTAAAACCCTAAACCCCTAAACCCTAAATCCCCCGAATGCCGTTACCATGAGGATACCGCCTGCAGCTCTGCTCTCGTCTCGGCAGACTTGGCCCACCAGGCAGGGTTCAGGGCTAGGATGCCCAGTAGTACCCTTAGGGATCTATAAGGGTTCCTTAAAGGGATCTATAAGGGTTTAAAGGGTTTAGGGTTTCCGAAAATTAGGTTCTAGGATGCCCAGTAGTACCCTTATTCCCTTTTTGTAGTCCTAGGTTCCTTATAAAGTTACCCAATACCAAAAAGAGAGGCCTTTTTGTTCTTAGGTTACTGGGTATCCTAGTTAAGTATTCAGGGTTAAGGGCTGGGGGTTTAGGGTCTAGGGTCTAGGGGTTTAGGGTTAAGGGTTTAGGGGTTAGGGTTTGTGTTTAGGGTTTGTGGTTAAGGGTTTAGTGTCTAGGTTTTAGGGTTTTAGGTTTAAGGGTTTTAGGGTTTAGGGTTTATAGGGTTTAGGGTTTAGGGTTTGGGGTTTAGTGTCTAGGGTCTAGGGGTTAAGGGTTAAGTATTTCGGGTTTAATGTTTCGGGGTTCAAGGTCTGGGGCGGCAATCGCAGATTTATGTTGTGAAGGCATTTATGATTAGGTTGCCTCAAGTGAGGTTCTTGGGAATGGCAGGGCTTGTATAGCGTGCATGTAGATTTAGGGCAGCGTTCTTTAGTTGTTTATCCCTAAACCCCAAACCTTAAAGCCGTTCTGTTTTTGGTGATGAGGGTGAGTTGTAGGGTTTTGCACTTCCTTATAGGGCTTAGGGTGGCAAGAACGCACAGGTTGCTGGGCAATGGCTTAATGTAGGTGCGTTCTGCTGCACTCTCTCTCTCTCTCTCTATATATATATATACATATATATATATATATCTATATATAGGTATATACATATTTACATTTGTATGTATGTACATAGGTAACGTAGATATGTAGGTACGGTATATAGGTAGATAGCTACGTGGGTAGGTGGGTAGGGGTAGGTATGTATGTACATGTCCCTCTGTATGTATATACATATACACACATACATACGTATGTGTGTGTAGATTAGGGACGTGCCAACCTATTTTCGGGTTCAAGGATCTGATACCGGTGAGCTTCAGGCTTCAATGCTTGAGTTTTTGTATCTGCAAGTTTCGTGCTGCGTAGCTTGTGCATTCCCGCTGCCTCACTCAGTCGTTGCTACTGCGACTGTGGTGGGCTTAATATAAGTGAATGCGAAGAGTGCTCCTTAACATAAATTCCTCCTTACGTTCTGACCTATCGGAATACCCTATCCTAGTTATCAAAGCCTGTGTCTCACGCAACCCCGAAGAGTTTATTTCAGAGAAGACAGTGGATGATCCAGGGGCGAATACTTGGGCCGAAAGTGCCGGCTACACTGCGACTCTGCATGGACCTTTCTGTCAGGGTGAACATACCGCAACTCCGTAGGTCTATTGGTCTTGAGGCCCAAAAGCTATGTGAGTTGAAGTCTGTAATCCGAAACCCCAGAACCCCTGAGCCACTAAACCCCAAAGCCACCGAGAGCGTCAGGGCTCAAGCGGTCGGCATTGTCCAAGGGTAAAAGCAGGGAATTTTAATAAGGACCCCTAGGTATATACCCTTAGTGTTGCTGTTATATAGCCCATTGTATAGCCCATTACAGGGTAGGGGTCCCCATTAAGGGTCCCTTTGTCCTGCACAGGACTGCTGCCTGGGCCGGGTGGATGCTGCATTTGGCGCAGGCTTCGTCCGGCCCTACCTCAGGTTTTAGGGTTTAGGGTCGAGGATTGATGATATAAATCCTGCATGACCCATTATAAGCCATAACTCCCATAGTTTCGGGTCCTTAAGGTAATGCAGGGTATATATCATCAACCGTATGAATCATTCTATCCCATACCCCAAGGCTCCATGTACGCATAGTAACTTACATATTATGTACTTAAGCCTTACAGAAGTTTCCATAATTGCAGGTGATTACTTTAGAAGGCCAACGTTCACATAATATATATATATATATATATATTATATATATATGTACATACATCTATACGTATATATATATATATTTATGTAGAGATGTATGCATACATGTATATGTAGGTACACGCAGCCATGGGGACTTTGGGTTTATGGTGTTGGGGTTGCGAGGGAGTTTAGGATATGGCATTGCTCACGGAATATACCACAAAGGGTTAGGTGTATCTTCCCATGTGTCTAAAAAGTATGGCGCCCTTCGCTTCAATCGGTGCAAGGGAAGATCTGGGTCTGGGTAGTGCTGATTTTTCCTTGGAAAGCTTTTAGCCTTTGCGGCTCGAAAGGCTCTGAAACTGAAAGTGTAAACCTCTTGGGCCTATGTGCTGCGTAGCTCAGCGGGAGCATTTATGTTGGCTCCGAACTGAAAAGGCTTCTACCCTGAACCCCTAAACCCTAAACCCCTAAACCCTAAGACCCTGAAGCCCTAAACCCCTAAAGTCCTAAACCCTAAACCTTCAACTCTGTGTTGCTTTTCGTCTCTAGGCCTTCTGCGGAATAGAAAGAGGCCCTTAAAAAAAAACAAAAAACAACTAGGATGCCCAGTAGTACCCTTATTCCCTTTTTGTAGTCCTAGGTTCCTTATAAAGTTACCCAATACCAAAAAGAGAGGCCTTTTTATTCTCAGGTTGCTGGGTATCCTAGACAACCTTCAACTCTGAGTTCCAAATCCAGGGTCCCAGTGCCAGCTGAGCCCCAAGAAATGCCAGCTGGTTTAGGGGTTAGGGCTTTCGGGTTTAGGGTTTAGGGGTCTGGGGGTTTAGGGTTTTACGGTTTTGGGGGTTTAGGGCTTTAGGGTTTGGGGTTTAGGGTTTAGGGTGTGGTGTTTACATTGCTTTAGGGTATAGGGTTTTAGACGGTTTAGGGTTTTGGGGTTTAGGGTTTGTCACTGAATGGGCTTGTGCACCAGAAACCCGGGTTGGACTGGATGGGGCAAGACCTCAGGAAGCCTTTCGCTAAAACCCGTGCCCGAAAGCCTTGAACTCTAAACCCCACATCCCCAAAGTCAACAAAATATCAGGGGTCGGAGTAATGGTGCGGTGATATACTTCAAGGTTCCATACCTATAGCACAGAAACCGTCACGATCTTAATCTGATTCTCCAGGCTTCTATAGTGCTTCAAAGTAGGCCCCAAGCCCTAAAGCAACAACAAACTTCCAAATTCTATCCTCCGGTTGATGATATAAATGCTGCATGACCCATTTTAAGGAATATTTTATATTTTTCGTAGTTTCGGGTCCTTAAGGTAATGCAGGATTTATATCATCAACCGTCCCAAATCCTATAATGCACCACCAGTCTTGGCAGGTGTGAATACACTGCTGGACGTCATGCCCTACATCGCCATGAGTTCTGGGCGCATGATCTCCTCCCGTGGGCGAAGCAGGACTTCAGAATGCCACCGATTTCGTTTTCGGGCGCAGCAGGTTGTCTAAGAATCAGGGCTTAGTTGAGTAGATTTCAGGGTGTTTCAGTGCAGCCCAGGGCTTGTACATGGATATGTCAACTCCAACTATCCGCGGTGAAGCTTGAATCCTAAACTTGAACTTCTACCCCCAAACCCCCCCCCAAACCCCTGTAGAGCCCTGAGGCAAACCTTCAACAGAACCTTCAACGAAGCCTTAAAGTAACCCCTCAGAGCTTCGAGAGCCGGAACTGTGAGGGAGGCTTAAAGTTTCGACCATACCAGGACCCTCCTTGTACCAAACAGAGGTACATGGTCCCAAACAATGGGTAGTTAGGGTCGAATGGAGGGTAGATGGAGGGTCTAGGTCAGTTGCGCGCACAACATGTTGGGTCTTGCGGAGTCTGCAGAAATGTCGTGCCAGTGATTTCTGCTCCTTGGATCGTGTACAATCCTAAATCCAACGCCCCAAGCCTCAAGCCTGAAGCCTTAAGTTCTTAAACCTCAGAGTACTAACCCTGAAACTCAGGCTCATTCAATCCCAAGCCCCTGAACCCTAGCTAAATTTGATACCCTAAACCCTGAAACCGATAAAGGACCTTTGACCACTCTGCAGACGGCTACGGCCGTGGTGAAGGCATTTTCAGCGTCTTATTCGAGCCCGTGCCTGGGCAAGGGGTCGATGAGAACAGGGGTCTATGGGGTTTAAAGGGTTTAGGGTTTAGGGTTTAGGGTCAGTTTAGGGTTTAGAGAAATATAGGTGTCTGAATATTTTATAGTCACTTACTCACGTGCCATGTTCATCCCTTCCAGGATATTGCATCCACAAGCTCTGTTGAAACCATCCGGGCATCTAGACCATACTGGTGGAAGGCGTATAAGAATGCCATGATTATTTTTGTCATGTTCCGTGCCGCTAGATTAGGCGCTCTTAGGGTCCGGTGGATCCTATAGCTTCGCTGGTTCAGAGATTTGTTTCTGTAGTTCAGGGTTTCGGGCTTGGGGTTTGGCAGTCAGGGGTTAGGGTTTGTAAGAGCTTAGGGGTTTAGGGTTCAGGGGACAATGATTTCGAGTTCCGGGTGTAGGGGTTTAGGGCCTAGGGCCAAGGGTTTAAGGTTTAGCTGTTTAGTGGTCTATAGGGTTCAGCGTCACGTCTCGGACAGCAAATCTCTATAGGAGTCTGTTTCTGACTGCAAATACATTCGTTTCCGAAGTTATCTACCGCCCGGACCCGTCGCGATTCGACAGCGAAGCAAGAAGACAGCTTCTTCACCGAAGATAGCCTTGAGGTACCTCGTGATCATTCTCGAAGGAAACCGCAACGAAGGGCTGTCCCTACACCTCCTTCTCTTTGTTAACCCAAGTTTTGTAAGCAAAATAGGCTTAACCAAAATGAAACCACAATGAATACCAGAGGTAATCCCTAAACCGTACAGTTTCTTCAATACGAAGTGCTTTCGAGTCACGAATGCGGAAAGGGTTCGGACGAAGCTGCAAGCCCAACGGACGCGGAAGCCGCAGCGATTCCGTGAAAGCCTGAAGTCATGAGGTTTCGGTCGTGGTGCACATTGAACTCTACACTCCCATCAACTACTGCCCAAAAGTGATGTTAAATACAAAGGCCGTGCCCAGAGGCTCCAGAGTAGTTCCTTTTTGGGATTACCTTACAGGAATCTATATATGAACCCAAAAAAGGAACTACTATGGAGCCTTAGGGTAACTGCTTGCCGACTGAATTTGAACCGGGGCGTTGGGCTGGGCATTTTGGGTCGAGGGAGTTGCGAGTAGGTGTTGGGGGTGTCATCTGAACCCCCAAACTCCCAAAACCCACTAGCTTAACACCCAGGCTTCGTCATCCTTGCGAGACAGCTGCTTCTCTGAATAGGGTAGGGTTTAGGGTTTAGGGTTTAGGGTTTAGGGCTTGGGCTCTACAGTTCAGCATTTTCAGGTTTCAGGTAAAGGGCTCAGATGGGCTCAGGGTATACAGGGTGACACTCACGGTTGTGGAGTTACTGGGTCTTAACGTCCTGGACTGGTTCTTAAACCATCTACCGGTTTTCGTTAAGCCGAGACTTGCCTGCACCCAATGATTTCGATTTCATCCTCGGCTAGGCAAGCATAGTTCATATTCCAGGCTCCTGTTCAGGGATACTAAACTAAGCGACGAGGGTCACATGTAGCTCTCGATATGCGCCCGGAAACCTTCAATCCCTCGGCGTCTCAGAAAATGTGCGGACCCGAACACAGAGCCCAAACATGGATTCGAAGTTTCGGGGTTTTGAAGTAATTATGTTGCCTTTTCCCCTGGCGCTACTCCAAGGGTCCAGGTACCCGATAATCACACACTCCCCGAAATCCTAACCTACATAGCTATTCTCCTAGAACCGAGTACCTCATTATTGGGTCCTGTGGACCCTCGGGGTCCCAAAACCCAAAACTCTAAACCCTAAACCCGAAACGCTATCCCAAACCCAACGGTCGCAAAATTGACTCCAAACCCAAGGGTCCTTCGCTCCTTTGGGGCGCTGTTGCCCGAGGCAGTCAGGACAGCCGCATCGACTGGGGCCGAATCGCAGCGAGCAGCTGGAATTTGATTTCAGCATCGAGTCGTCACCTCCCAACCTTTCGTTGCACACCCATATGTATGTATAGTAATTATATCTATTTTATAGATAGATAAATAGATAGATATATAGACGCTGTTATGTACATGAATACATGTATATGCACATCTGTATGTATACAAACAAACGTGCTCCTGTCATATATAGTAAGGTTTTATTGCACAGTTTGTCGGGGCCGGCGAGCTCAGCAACTGGTATTTCGATTGTTGGCGCTTGTTTGAGCTATCGCCTTGTGCTGGTTTTCCACATTTCCACATGGACGGTTGTCAAAATTATGGTCCCCTTTGGGGTCCCTATTGCAATACGGCACCTATTATTCAGGGTACCCAAAAAGGGACCATAATTTTGACAACCACCCACATGCTACATAGTCGCTTTGCATTCAATGCTGCCAGGGGGCATTGCCCATGCTTCGCTTTTGTAACACATGAAGACAGTGAGTTCCGCTGGAATGGAGTTTACTGTAAGCGTTTAGGGTTGATGTTTCTCGGTGTCTGGTGGCGTTCGGCTTTGCGTTCCGGCTTGAAAGGGTCTTGTGCTACGGTGCAGGATTTTTTAGTTTAAGGTTTGCAGTCTCGCGCCGTGCAGGGCAGCCTTCGCACATCGCTATTGCTAAACGTGATGTTGGACCTCCGTGGTTGTTCTGAATCGCAAGCGCAACAAGGTGCCCCAGTCTTACCCTTTTCCCCTTTAGTTTCGGGGTATCCTTATCAAGACTGATCTGAACAGCAAGACGCAGACTTCCGTTTCAAGCATCGTTCAGACCCATGATGAGTCAACCCGTCTCCATTAAGACTGGTTACGATCGGGATGCGATTAATCGGATTCATTACAATCAGGATCTTTGTATTGGGGTCTTTAAACTTGCTACGTTACCCGTAACCGATAACCCAGAAGTGCCATTGGAAGTCGGCAAGGCAAGATGAACCAGGATGGTCGCAGTGCGCACCCGGACTGTACCTGGAGTTCAGTTTTCGGATTGTGCTCCAAACCGGGGCCTATGGGGGGTAGGGGTTTAAGGTTTACTGTTTCGGGTCCCTGTGCATTGGTTAATGAGCGAGTACATGCCCTTGGCATGTTTGCATTACTACGCCATCCGTGATTCTGGATGTACTGGCAGGCTGGTGAGTGTGGTCTGTGTCATTGGTTGCAGTCTGCCTGCCGTTCCAGCTGTCGTTTACGATTACCGCTGCTGCTGCCGCCACTGACTGCCACCGCTACGGCTATAGCCACTCCTGTTGCTGCTGCTGTTGGTTCTACTTGACTATCGCCTATTCTTCTTCTTCCTGCCACTATTATTGCGACGTCTCCTCCTACTACTACTACTACGACGACGATGATGCTGCGATGCCGACGATGACGACGATCGCCACCTCTACTGCAACGATCAGCCATGCTTCCCAAGCTTGCTTTCGAAGGCTTCAGTTGTACGCAACGTCGCACGAGACAACTTTCTACGCTCTCAGACTCTCAGTGTCCCTCAACCCTAAACTGTAAGTTTCAAAACCTAAGCCCATATCGAACGACCTAGTAACAGGAGGCCACCGATCGCAGAAGGAACCCATATCACGTGGACCAGTTCTGGCACCAAAACAAGCTCATGTAGCACCGAAATCGCAACAGGGTTTAGGGTGAAGGGATTTAATGTTACCAATCAGCTCCAGTGATACTACCATCATGGAATTAGGCCTCAAAGACCATGCCTGGTATGTATTTGGGGACCATAGTTACGCAATGCTAATATACATGGAGCTGCTTGATTATTTATCCCCCCATAACCCTTAAACCCTAAATCCGAACTGTCCTGAGGAGTATCACAGCGCCGAGTGGACCATCGCAAAGCGCATGCATCATGGCTTGTATCCGCGAGGCGCCTTGTTTTGGGTTTAGTCGGTCTGGGGCGCCATGCTCGAACATTTGATCGGCAACCCTTGCTGAATTCTTCGGTGTTTCAGAAAGTAGATGTTTTAATGAGGTAAGTTTACGGGCAAGGGTTCAGAGTCAGATACTCTAACGCATTTAGGGTTTGACCTTTGAATGTAGGCTCCAAGTAAAAACTGCTGTATTGCATCTTCACACAGAGGACTCCTCTGTTGGACCCCAGCTGTCCCATAACGAAGCTCAAGCTCGTGAAGTACAAAGGGTTTGTTCTGCCAAAATTCCCGTTTAGGGTTTGGGAAAACCTTACTTGTAGGCTCTAGCTTGGGCCGCAGACGCAGACTTCCCAAACCTTGCTTGGAAGACCCGAGCCAAAGAATGTGGATGACAAAAATACCATCGGAATGTAAGTTGACAATCTGGGATTTCCTGTCAAAAGCGGTACTGTAGTTAAGATAAAAAATGCTTTCCCCGTCAAACGATAAAAGCAAAACTGCTGAGTACACAAATTTCGATCAAGCATAAATGGGTTGGTTTGTTCAAGCTCCCTTATAGCTGTACATCAAGCTTAAGCATGATGCTTCGAATCAGTTCCGGCTCGGCCAAGGTCATCACTACACGAACCCATGCGCTCGACCCCAATGTAGCTATATAGAGACTACTTTTAAGACCAAAGTATATACAGTATTTGGGCACAAGGACCCTTAGGGGAACATGTGATATCGTGCCTTCGAAGCCTCAATGCAACAGATCCTTCGACCCAAACAATGGGTAGTCCTCTAAACTGGAGCCCCTGTCAGGGTTCCTCAATGGAATCTACAAGAGTTTCTAAAGTAGGGTTTCTATAAGGGTACTACAAGTGATTCTATGTGGGTAGTTCTCTAAATTGGGGCCCCTCTCTAGGTCACCGAAATAGTACGGCACCCTTATAAAAAGGACCTTGAAAGGGACCCTAATGTGGAGAAATGCCCATCTTGACACCAAGGGTTTGGTGTTTAGGGATTCGGGTTCTTGGCAGGACATCAGGGTACATAAGCCAAGAAGCTCAAGCCTTTAGACCCTATAGTCCGTTAGCCCATATTAGGCTCACAATCAGAAAGCCCCGCATATCCCTGTAGGTCTGCAGTTATCCATCGTCCCGCAAGTAACTCGTAATCCCTATCCGTTTACGGCCCAAAGCCATAAACCCCAAGCCCCAAACCCAAAGCCCCGAAACCCTAAACCCTGAGCTCCCAACCCTATAAACCCTAAACCCCTATTACCCTAAACCGATCCTCCCTGAAGGCAGGGCTTTCTGCTGCCGAAATCACTTTTGGCGAGTGCCATGGAACTGGAACCTCCTTGGGCGACCCGATCGAGGTCCGATGTTCCCTTTAAAGGGGCAGTTGTCAAAATTATGGCCCGTTTTGGGGTATCCTGAATACTGGGTGCCGTATTATAATAAGGACCCAAAAGGGACCCTAATTTTGACAACCACCCAAATGTAGGGGCCCTAAGAACTAGAGCAGGGTTCCTTTTAAAGGGCTCTATACAAAGGTTCCTTGAAGGGTTCTTGTTCCGTGAGGGATTTTTTGTAGGGGCCTTAATAACTACTTACGGGTTCGTTTTAAAGGGGTCTGTAAGGGCTATTATGAGGATTTAGTATAGGGGCCGTATCACGTACTTATACCAATAAAGGGATCCTATAAGGGTGCCTTTAAAGGGATCTATACGGGTTTAGGGGTTTAGGCTTTAGTGTATACTGTAGGGGTTTAGAGTTCCCTTGAAAGGGATCCTTAAAAGGGTCTAGAAGGGATCTATAACAGGGTACTATAGGGGCCTTAATGGTTACCTATACTAGTTTGGGGGTTCCTCATTATGCTTATGGTATAGTATACCCCAAAGCCTTATTCTATTCATTAAGGCCGCTTATTTTAGGGCTTCAAGGTATCTAGAAGGGTGCTTCCTTACAAGGTTCCTTCAATGTGTTCCTTCAAGGAGTCGTTGCTATGGTTTTAGGCTTTGTTCTTGATTCCTGTTAAGGGGTTCCTGCAAGGGGTCTTACTAGGGCTTAGGGCCTAGGCTTCAGGGTTTGTTCCGTGTAGGGCTCCTTTAAGGGATCCGTTTACTCATTACGTTTTAAGGCCTTACGGCTAGGGTGTATGGGAATTAAGGCTCCTTTAGCCCAGCCGAGCCCAGCCCGACCCAAAACCCCAGATCAGACCCAGCCCAGCCCAGCCCGGCCTGCCAGCCCAGCGCAGCGCAGAAGCAAAAGAAACGTTTCGGTCAAAACCCCGTACCCAAACCCTACACAAGTCTTATTAAATTCAATAACGGTATACATATATTTGGCACCGTAGCCAGCCCATCATGAGTTGCTAGGAGCCCCAGCAAGACCGTTTACCATCTTGACGAAAAAGGTATCCGTATCTCAACCGTGTTACCATACAGAGACCCTATATACTATGTACACCAAAACCTTATTCTAGTCGTCCAGGCCCCAATGTAGTCACTTTTTGTAGCAACCTCACTGAAGCCTTTGAAGGGAAGCCTTAAGGTTGCCCTACATTATATCCCCAAGGGTCCAAAGGACCCAAGAATCAGACACTCGGTTTTAGGATAGTAGTTATGTAGGTTAGGATTTTGGAGAGTATATGATTATTGGGTACTTGGACCCTTTGGGGTATTTGCTAAGGCACCTTATGACTTATGAGACTTAAGATCCCTTCCGTAGAAGGTTGGCTCCTCCCGGATGGTCATGGATCAAGTGCGGCGCCCCCTAGCGGGGAATGCGATGTTTAGCCGAAACCCAGCGACTTCCAGGGTTTGCGGTGTAGGGTTTTCGGGTTTCTGGGTTTAGGTTTTAAGGGGAACTCCAGAAAGTTGGAATATGGATTAATGGTAGGATCCCCTATAATTTACCTTAAAGGGGATACGATAATGATATTCCAACTTTCTGGCTTCTACTGTAAGGTTGAGGGATGTTGAGGGTGTAGGGTTTCGGGGTTTGGGGTTTAGGCTTAGGATTTGGGGTGTTGGAATGTTTTCTTGGTTTTGGGGTTCCGGGCTTGGGTCTGCAGGACTTTGGTTAGCTGTTTGGAATTTCGGGCATTTTCGCTTCCAGCGCTTCTCTTCGACCAAAAATGCGTGTAGCTGCTGCTCCCTAAACCTTATTGAAACGCAGAAACCTTGAAGTCAAAATCCCACGCTGTGCACCGCCTACCCTAACCCTGAACCCAAAAGCCTAAACCTTGAACCCTGAACATGGAACGCAAGCCCGCAGTGTTGTCAGCTGTGCATGCAGAAGCATATCCCATGACGGTCCTTACGGCTGCAGATCTCGGATATCCCTCAACTCCAAGCCCTGCAACCCTAAATCCTAAAGCTAGGGTTTTGGGTTTAGCGCGTTGATAACCATGCACGTCCCTCACTATCAGCCCGCCAGCTCAACACTCAAGACTTCCAGCAAACCTTAACTTGTTTGGGGAACGACTATCCCTACAGAATCCCAAAGTTTCACCTTTAGTTTCCTTAGCATATTGCACAAGTGATAAGAACTGTGAACCACAACTCCAACCGGAAAAGAGCTTTGATAAAATCAAAAAGCCACAAATCCTATCCGCAATTCTTCAGTTTCGGCTGAAGTATGAATGGTGGTTCGCCGCTGCGTGACGGCTCTGGCAATTCTGGGCATCCTCGGCAGTTTCTCTTGGCTGTCCAGCTTGGCTTCTACCCCTGGCACAGACCAGAAGCAGGTTGTCCGGAATCAAAAAGCAACATAAATTATCATATGCATAAGCTATTCATGGCTTCTTCTTCAACAGGACTAGAAGCATATAACTTTTCAAATCCAGGTGACTATTGGAGATCCCGAGGAAGTGCTGAAGGCAAATGGAGTGCAGAACGGATCCGCACTTGCAGGAGCTTGTACTGGTCCCAAGTTGGTCGTCCATGTTGGGCCACAGAAGACCGGTACCACGGCCATTCAAAAGTTCCTGATACAGAATGCAGGCTGGCTCCGGGACGAATTTGGCTTGAGTTTGGGTTTCCGTGGCTTTGCGAAGGCAACTGCGCGCTTTATTGTGGAACCACTTCTCTACACCTGTAACCGTGGCGGCGGAGAGCAGCGAGATATTGTGAAAGAAGCAAGGCTGAAGGATGGGTTGAGCTACGTATACTCGCAGCTGAATTCGTCACAACTGGTTGTATTATCGTCTGAAGATTTCGCCTTCTTTGACGTCAAAACTTGGCGGTGCTTCATGTCTCTATTTGGTGCGAGCACTTGCATGTCTGCGGTGGTGTTTCACCGGGATGCTGCTAGCTGGTATGCCGCAGTGTGGGCAGAGCAAAGCAAGGTTCGAAGCAACTTGCCTGACTTCCCATTGCCGGAATCATGTTCGTTCTTTGCTGTATGTAGTATAGGTCCATTCTCGTTGAACAATCTCAGTTCCGATTAAATGGTCCCAAGGACTTGTTTTTTGCTTTTATTCTCGTGCGCAGGGTCCTAGATCAACGCTTCGCTGCACATGTAATTAGGACCCGCAAGGCTAAAGCCTCTACGATACATCGCTAATTGTCCGAATATTGTCCGAATCCTCGTAACCACAACATCAAGTTCGACCCCAATAAGGTCCTTAATTACCTAGAATCAAAATCACTGCCAAATTTTGGGCACACACGGACCTATTCGACCCTGCACCAAAGGTGCCTCCTTCCCTCAGGGTTTAGGGTTAGGGGTTTAGGGTTTAGGCTTTAGGCTATGTGTGCACCTTTGCTACTGCTACGCTTACAAAAACTTTTTATTAGGCCTAAACCATATAAACCCTCTAAGCCTTAGAAACCCTAAACCCTATACCATATAAACCCTCTAAGCCTTAGAAACCCTAAACCCTATACCATATAAACCCTCTAAGCCTTAGAAACCTTAAACCCTATACCATATGAACCCTCTAAGCCTTAGAAACCCTAAACCCTATACCATATGAACCCTCTAAGCCTCAGAAACCATAAACCCTATACCATATGAACCCTCTAAGCCTTAGAAACCCTAAAGCCTAAACCATATGAACCCTCTAAGCCTTAGAAACCCTAAACCCTATACCATATAAACCCTCTAAGCCTTAGAAACCCTAAACCCTATACCATATATGAACCCTCTAAGCCTTAGAAACCCTAAACCGTATACGTTATACCTTATAAGCCTTAAAGATGATTTAGAGGAAGGCGGAAGCTTTGAAGGATCCTCCGGAGTTTTTGGGACAACAGGGCTCCCTCAAGCTTAAACCAGAATGGTTTGGGTGCAAACAAGGTCTATAGAATCTAGGGTTTAGGGCTTGTTTTTATAGGATTTCGGGCTGAAGGTTTAGTAACATTTAGGTTTTTATTTTTATTTTTAGGATTTCGGGCTGAGGGTTTAGGACCCAGAAGCCTTGACCCCCGCCCCTGGCTCATGGCACGAAACTGTTGCATCCCCCAGTCTACAGTTAGAGTCGGTGCCGGATGCGGATACTGTTTGATTTCCCTTCTTGTTTCATGTAGAAGGGCTGTTGAAATCCACATCTAGTGGGACATGAATGGCTGAGGATCTGCTTGAGGCTTTCTCAAGGGTTTAGGCCTAAGTTTAGGGTTTAGTGTTCCTTTTTTTATCTATAGGGAGGTGCAGGATCTGCTTGAAGCCTCTGCAGGGGCATAAGGCTTAGGGTTTAGGGATAAACCCTATGCCCTCAACACTAGACTGACACCCTGTATCCTAAGCCTTACACCGAAGTTGGCAGCCGAGGTATTCCGCTAAAGTTTCCAGCTCATTTAGCATCGAGCCTGCACAGCTTTCATGTCGATGCTCATGGAGACACTTGCCTCAACCTCCAAAATATGTAGAACAACGTTTGGCGATTATGTTACCTACTTTGGGGGGGTCGAGGTGGTACGCACTTGAGTTGCCAGCAATCTTTGAATCTCATAGTCATAATGTTAAAGGCAAGCCAAAATGGCAGTACCAACGAAAGCTCAAACGTAAATCCTAAGCCCTGAGAGCTTGTCCGTTTATGATCAGGGCAAGTAAGGACGCGGACGAGCACCTGCGGCTGCTCAACAACTTAAGCATGTTCCAGACGGTGCATGCTGCATCCTATGAGTTTTTGAAAGAGGCTTCGTCTGGTTTAGCGTTTACGGTTCATGCAGCTTTTGCCTTTGTTTTTTGCGGTATATGACCACTAGATGAACCCACAGGTTAACATTCAGTTTCGTTAGGGCCCTAGGATGCTGGGCAAGTAAGGAGGCGAAATGTAGTGGGGCGGCGTTCTTGGTGTGCAATGCGAGCCTGGGTTTCAGGGGCAGTCGGTGGAAGCAGTGCAAGGACTCTGTCAACGGTCGCCAAAAGTTGTGGAACGAGTCCCCGCCTTTTGCGGCGATTGATGTGGTTCGATTGGCACGAGACTTTCACGAGATAAAGCAGGCGATGGGTAAAAACACTTCTCTGTGCACGGCCTGGAACGATGAGAAGTTCAACAGATCAGTTGTGGCCGCACACCCCGACAAGTTGCTCACTTCCGTGAATCCTGCTATTATCCAGGCTGCAAAGAACATCCCAGCCAAGTGTGCAAGATTGGATGCTCTGTTCCACAGCGAGAACGAGAAGTGGTTTTCACGGACCGGGGCGGAGAAGCCGACATCTGTTTCTCGAGACATCTGTACTGCAGATGTTGCTGCCTTCGGGCCAAGGCACTGGCAAACTATCCGCAAGATTTCGCCACACTGCTAGCTGCTAGGGACAAAGAAGTGCAGATGGAGACACGGTTCCACCCGTGACTCCCTAAACCCTAAACCCTCAGTCCTTATCTCTCTTATCTGCTTGGTCTTTTGGATCTTGCCTGAAATATGGGCGTCTGAGCAGTTGGCAGTTAGCAATCGTATGCCATACCTAGGGGCTCCATAGTAGTTCTTTTTTGGGGTTCATATTTAGAATCCTATAACTTATAGGGTAGGCAATCCCAAAAAGGAACTACTATGGAGCCTCTGGGTAGTCCCTATACAGGTACATTGGGGCCAAAGGATAGACTATCTGGGTACATGGACCCTGAGGGACCCTAAGCTCCCAAGCCCCAAACCCAAAAAAGAACTACTCTAGAGCCTATGGGTACTGGTTAATCTATTTTAGAAGGGGCCCCCACCCTGTAATAGTGGTGTAGTAGGCATATACTAGGGCCCTAATATATAATCCTTATAGTCACTATTACAGGGTGGGGGGCAGCTTCTAAGATCTACTGGTTAGGTTAGTACCCTGAGGTTAGGGTTTAGGGTTTATGGTCCATGTAGCTGTGTAGTATTGGCCAATGTATCTGGTAGTTGGGTGCATGGACCCTTCGGGGTATGAGGGTTTCGCCATTAGCTTCTGATGGGTGTGCCCTTACTGTCTTGCAGTCCCCTTCCCCGATCTTGCAGCTGCAGCGTCATAGAGCGAAAACTCACTCAAAGTAGTTATTGAGCAAGTATGCATACATGTATGTATACATATATAGATACACATATGTTTATATTTGTGTACATATATATATACATATATATATATATATATATACGTGTAGAGAGACATACACGTGTTCATATTCGTTGCACACCTGGAGTCCTGGAGTCGTGATGTCCGAAGTTCGCAGGCGCAAAAGACATCCCTTGTTCAGAAGGAATGCATGCGCGGGCTGCTTAGACCTTCAATCGCGAGCCGCTGTCGACTTCCAAGCAGCACCACCCGTGAGTTGATGTCAAGTGGGGTCTGTTTTAGACGCTAGCGAGTGTACATGGGGATCCTTAGGAATGTTGGTGGGTGTTTGTTTTGGGTATCGTGTCTCTGGGTATGCTAGTGATCCAAACACGACTTTAGCTAGCTTGCATAACGTCCTGATCGTGACTCTCTGTTAATACTTCTGGTTGGCTTCATTGCAGAAGTGGCGTGACTTTCGCTCTTACAGCAAGTTTGGTCAATGCCTGGCCTACGGCACGCATTTTTTTGAAGTCACAGAACTTGAGCCAAAAGCCATTTCGGCACAGCACACTCTCTGGAAGTCACAGAACTTGAGCCAACAACCATTTCGAGACTATCTCCTGAAGCCTTACAACCTCCAAACTAAACCGCAAAAAACCCTAAAGTCCGTAAACCCTAAACCCTAAAGCCTGCACAGACGGATCCGAAGGAACGATCTCCATAAGCCCGGGTGCGCTTCGCGTGAAGCCCAGGCGATCAGCCATACGTCATGGGTGCGGCCAAATCCAACGCGTGGGCCTCGTGAATCCTCTAACGCTTATATAATCCAAAGGTTAGGTTCCAGTCCTCCCTCAGCATATACTTCGCCCCAGAAGTACCTACATGGGAACCCTAGTCAGGCCCTATTGAACTGAAATCATGAATGCTACCCTTAATGCAAACACCCCGGAAAGAGCTCCTTGTCGGCACAAGACAGCCATACGTAAAACACCCCACGGCCTGACCCAAACCTACCTTGAGAAGCCAGAGTGATACACCTTCATTGCTAGCGCTCTTCGTTGCATACCAGCATGGTCCCCAAAGACGCGATTCTAACCATGAAGGCCCCTTGGAGATTGATGTCTTGAGGCTCTTCGGCGCAAGGAGACCTGTATAAAGCCCCTGAACAACATTTACAAACCCAGTGAGGAACTTTAAAACTTAGAATCATCGACCAAAACCATACATACATGCATAAATTCATACAGCACTTATAATAATTTGTTTGTGGATCATCATCATCATCATCCCCGTTTCTGGCCAGAAGTCCCCTGATAGGTTGGGCACCTTGAAATCGGCGCAGGAACTGTTGGTCTTGTGCTGCTTGCCTTCCTCCAGTGGTGTTTTGGTGCTCTTGCTGTTTAAGGGAGAGGGTGTTTCTGGGCATTTATAGGGTTGTTTGCCTGTTATTACGTCTGCTACTACCTGCATAGGTTGAAGGGCTTTATCTAAGTTTGCATTAGGTTTCATGAGCTTAGTTTGGCTTTTAATGTATGGCCTGGGTTTGGTTGGATAGTATTGTTTGTGTGGTTTGACAAGTTTTGGGGTGTTACTTGGGTTTGCTATGCTGTTGTGCGGTTCTGTCGTTTGTTTCACGTCTTATTTGAGTTGTTGGGTTCCGAACGGTTGTGCAGTGTTGTGAATGTTGTGTTTGCTTCTATTCGGTTCTGAAAGGACTTTGCCTGCCAGATGGAACTCTTCGGTTCGAGTTGTGTTTGCCTACTTCAGGTCCTATCTAATCGCTTGCTTGGTCTGAGGTTTCGGGTTTGAGGTTAGGTGGGTTTGGGGTTTAGAGTCAAGGAAGGGTCCGGGATTTGGGGTTTCAGGTTAATAAAGTCTGGGGTTTAAGGAAGTTTAGGGCTTAGGGTCAAGAGGGTCCGAGGCCCTATCTGACCGCTTTTGGGGGCTACTGGGATACTGCTTACTTCGGTTGATGATATAAATCCAGCATGACCCATTATAAGGCAGAAAGGGACGCTGTGGGAGCCCTGCTTTTCCACATACAACGGGTTTTGCGATGTTTTGTGCATTGTCGCCAGAAAGGAATATACCGCAATTCCCATAGATTAGGGTCCTTAAGGTAATGCAGGATTTATATCATCAACCGTTCCATTGGTGTAGCAGGACCTCACAGGCCACATATGCCTTTGAAACTGGAAATGCAGTCGCTTCTTAGCCACCCAGCATTACTTTTGAGGATCCTACCTTATAAGAAAGTAGATGGAAGCGCAAACAGTGCCAAAATACCAGGCTCGTCGGATGAGCTCGTCTTAATTAGGGGAACCTGGATATGGTATTCTAACACATCACGGGTCCCGTCGTTTAAGGCTCTAGTAAGGTCCTTGAGTTCACGAAGCTCTCATAAACGCTATACTGACGCCACGTCACTAGGATATGCCTCCCAAGCCAAGATTGACAGACCGAAAGATCTTTGATCCCCTCCCCTCGAAGAGGTGTGCAGCAGGCCCAGCATCCTCATGCCTTCAACAAGTAAGCTCTAAGTGTGTAAGACCGTCACATCTCTTGTAATCAATCCGAAACCCACCGAACTCGTCATTTCCAAGAAGCATGGGGCGCCAAATTTCGCCTAGACCCTGCCTGCGACCCGAGACTCCCAAACCCTGCAAAAAGAGAAGGTTACGATATCCTGACCAGAGGGTAGAACCCCTGAAACGGTAGGTTTAAGCAGACTTTGCATGCCTGTTCCGGGTTCGAGTCTCTCTAGCCTGCTTGAGTTGCGACGTCTTTGGCATCGTCCCCAGACACTCAAGTTTTTAGCCTTGGAGGTTCTAGGGGTTTAGGGTTCAGGGCAATGAAGCCGAGTAGTAGAGTAGGCAACCTTTAAGCTTTTTGGGGTACCACACACAATCCCTGTACAGTCACAATAAACTCCTAAACGTTAACCTTTAGTTTCGCAGGATACTTGAGAACTAGGGAAGAGTCATCAGGAAGATGATCTACTCCATGAACTGCACTCTTCTTCTGCCAAACTGCCACGTCTACAAGGAGAACGAGCCACATGATGCAAGCGAAGGAAGGTTCCCCCCGTAAGCCGCATTGCCCCCTGTCCCTCCAAAAAGCGAAAAACAACAAAAGAAGACACATGGGTAGTTGTCAAAATTATAGTCTCTTTTTGGGCCCCTAGTATAATACGGCACCCTTATTTAGGCTACCCAGAAAGGAGACCTAATTTTGACAACTACCCACAGAAAACAACCAACCAACCCCCAAATGCCCTCAACCCTGGCACCTGCATAGTTCAGTCACTGACTGTCTCGAACTTAAATCTTAACACTCCCTGATCTCCTAAGAGGAGGACGAGTTAGGTACAATTAATGACAGCTCTGACTTGAAGGTAAGGCCCAGCTTCGGCTTACCCAAAGGCCCCAAAGTAGTTCCTTTTTGCGGCTCATATATAAAATCCTATAAAGTAATCCCTAAAAGGAACTACTTTGGGGCCTCTGGGTAGACTGTGAAGAATGGACTCCTTTCCTGCAGTCCATATGGTCGCAATGGCCTCTTACATTCAGCCTTCCACCTGAATCTCAAGTCATTTGGTCTATATATCTCCTCCAAAACGTGCACATTCCCAGACCCCCGGGAGGATCTAGAAAGTAGATCCCCCAATTAGGGTCCCTGTCCTACTAAGGGTACTTTACAGGAACCCCCATTGAGGGATGTACTTTCTGGATCCTCCCGGGTGTCTGGGTTGGCAAAGGATTAAGCAACACGAAGGCTCTACAACGACCTGAAACCCGCTTGGCCCTCCCCCATCTGCTTCTTTCGGGTTGTTATTCTGCATAGTTTAAACTCCCCCACAGGGTTCTTTGTACTTACACTAGAAGCCCCCAACAAAATGGAAACCCAATAGCCTCAATCCTTAGGAGTGATGTATAGGGAATCCCAGCACTATTTGGCCTTCATCCGGTTTCCAACTTTATGGTCTACCCAGACCCCCGGGAGGATCTAGAAAGTAGATCCCCCAATTTGGGTCCCTGTCCTACTAAGGGTACTTTATAGGAACCCCCATTAAGGGATCTACTTTCTGGATCCTCCCGGGTGTCTGGGTACTGTACACTCCCCCACAGGGTTCTTTGTACTCAGGTGGCGGACATTTGCCCCAACCAGATCCAATGTTCTAACCAACATCGATATTGGCGACCCAGACCCCCGGGAGGATCCAAAAAGTAGATCCCTTAATGGGGGTTCCTATAAAGTACCCTTAGTACTATAGGGCCCCAAATTGGGGATCTACTTTCTAGATCCAAAAAGTAGATCCCTTAATGGGGGTTCCTATAAAGTACCCTTAGTACTATAGGGCCCCAAATTGGGGATCTACTTTCTAGATCCAAAAAGTAGATCCCTTAATGGGGGTTCCTATAAAGTACCCTTAGTAAGATAGGGCCCCAAATTGGGGATCTACTTTCTAGATCCAAAAAGTAGATCCCTTAATGGGGGTTCCTATAAAGTACCCTTAGTACTATAGGGCCCCAAATTGGGGATCTACTTTCTAGATCCAAAAAGTAGATCCCTTAATGGGGGTTCCTATAAAGTACCCTTAGTACTATAGGGCCCCAAATTGGGGATCTACTTTCTAGATCCAAAAAGTAGATCCCTTAATGGGGGTTCCTATAAAGTACCCTTAGTAGGATAGGGCCCCAAATTGGGGATCTACTTTCTAGATCCAAAAAGTATATCCCTTAATGGGGGTTCCTATAAAGTACCCTTAGTAGGATAGGGACCCAAATTGGGGATCTACTTTCTAGATCCTCCCGGGGGTCTGGGTATATAGGTACACCTGCGACGGCCTTGCCCCCTAAGCCCTACAGTCGGATTCCGTCAGCCCTAAATGGAATCTGTCTGTTCAGGGTTTTGGGGTTCAGGATTTCGGGTGCAGGCTAATGGACTATGATGTTCCTTGCAAAGGCTGCTAGGGAACGGTGCTTATCAATCAGCACTCCAAGGGTAAAAGGAGGGACCCTTAATAAGGAGCCCTAGGTAAATACCCTTAATCTAGCTATTATATACCCATGATATAGCCCATTATAGGGTAGAGGTCCCCATTAATCAAGTTTCCCTCCTTTTCCAAGGGTCCCTCCTTTTCCCCTTTGAAGCACTCTACACTACCTACCCCGCACGTCTCCGAGAAACGAGCCCACAGCGACGGTTCCTTTAACTTTAAATACACAGATTTCTGTGTGCAAAGCCTGCACAATCACCAGTACTGTTGTGGCATACCGTGATGTATAACATAGCCCAATACCCTAGTCTAGGTAGTAAGGCCCCTATTTTGAACCCCAGAAAATCCTGTAAACCACAAGCCCTCAGTAGGTCCGTGAACATCCTATTCTCCTCATAAACGGCGCAGTCGTTACGGCCGCTAGGGCTTCGACCACGCAGACGGAGGATCCAGAAAGCAGATCTCCTAACTTGGGACACCCTGAGGATACTTTATAGGAACCCCCCTAAGCCCTAAATCAGCCCTAAATCCTGTAAACCTGAAATCCTCAACCTGAAGCCTTAAACGGCCCTAGATCCTAAATGAAGCCTAAGCTCATGGATCCTCCTACCTTCAGTCTTCGTTGTAGTTCCTTTTTTGCTGAGCCAAAGTTAGTTTTTTAGGATCCTAACCCCAAAGTTAGTCAGCCAAAAAAGGACATGCACTGGAGACTAAAGGTGTGGTTTTCCTACCTTCAGTCTTCGTTGTAGTTCCTTTTTTGGTGCGCCCAAGTTATTTTTTAGGATCCTAACCCCAAAATTCGTCAGCCAAAAAATGGAGCCCTAAACAATAAACCCCTAAACCCCTAAGCCCTAAACCTACACTGGAGACTTTTTGGGAGGGCGAATTCTGGCACCTGACCGAGGCATTTCTCGACCAATGGGTTTCCTCTGCACATCGCCACAGCTGCCCGGGCCAAAAGCAAATAGGATTTGGGGGGGGTTGTCAAAATTATGGTCCCATTTTAGGTACCCTAAATATTAGGTGCCGTACTATATTTGGGACCCAACAAGGGGACCATAATTTTGACAACCACCCATTTGGAGTTTTCGGGTTTTGGGTGTGAGGTTGTTTACGGGGTTAGGGGCGTTGGGGTTTGGAGTTGAGGGTTTAGGGGTTCAGGTTCGGATGTGGGAGTTCTTCCCCATACCCTTATTGGACCCCACGACCCCATGTGTTCTAAACTTAGACTTTAGGGTCGTTGATTATTTAGATTGTCGGGTTTAGGCCCTATTGCCTGAACCCATATCCTCTGAACCACTAGACCCTTGACCCTTTAAACCCAGCACCCTGGAACGATGGAGTTCCCTCGCTGAACTCGAAGCCCAGCCGAAGGTCTAGGGCTCAGGGTAATTGACCCTAGATTGTAAGACTTGTTTTCGATGTCTTCCTTCTTGGCCAGTCGCCCCTGTAAGACAATACGGTGATAGGAAAGAGGCATTCCAATCCAGGGCAACAGTCACATCTGATTGTTACCAGGTTGGATTCTGGGACATTTTTTGTTGTCGTTATTCGGGTTTATGAGGGACCCTATAGATAAATACTTTTCAGGGTGTTCAAGGGCCAACCCAGATTATGCTTCGACGACTAGCATCCTAAACGAATAACCCTAGTATGGGGTACGTGTCTACCAGACCGTAACAAACCCCATTAAACTTATTCGGGAGGTTCCGTATGTAGGCGACCCTAATCTAGTTCCCTAAATAGTAGGATCCTCATTATTCGGACCCCAATATAAGGTACCTTCATTTTCGGAAACTCCCAAACCCGAAACCCGAAACCCTATAGATCCATCATAGGAACCCTTACAGGAACCCTTGTAGATCCCTTGAAAGGTAACCCTAATTTTCGGAAACTCCCATGCCAGTCCTTGCAGAAACCTGATAGCCCTCTGGCCTGAGTCGAAATGTTGAGAAGCTCTTGGAGTTTACTTGGTAATCTTGGGGCCTTCAGCAGTCAGAACAGGATACCTGTTTCTATAAGGGCTAGTAGATGGTCTTGCGGTTTAGGGGCTGTAATAGCTAGCTAGAATCGGTTCTGTTGGGGGCATCATACACTATAAGTCTTGGGACTGTACTAACTACTGCTAACTACTACTAAGTACTACTAACTACTACTAACTAACTAACTAACCAACTAACTAAGTAACTTACTTAGCTTAACTTAACTAATTTATCTAATTTAACTAAACTTACTACTGCTACTGCTACTACTACTACTACTACTACTACTACTACTACTACTACTACTACTACTACTACTACTACTACTACTACTACTACTACTACTACTACCTCCTCGTCTGATCTCTCAATTCTCGACGGAAGCTCACGGTTTTCGGTTTTCAGGCCGCCGCTGTGGGGGTTTCAGTGGGTTCCGGGTGCCCAGGCCAGGGCCAAAGGTCGAAACTTCAAGAATTGAGGGCCTTTAGGGTTTAGGGGGTTTCAGGGTTTTGGGGGGCCTTTAGGGCTTGGGGTTAGGGTTTAGGTTTTAGGGGTTAGGGTTTAGGGCCTTCAGGGTTTAGGCTGCAGGGTTTAGGGTTTAGGGATTAGGGGGGGGTTAGGGGTTAGGGTTTAGGGCCTTTAGGGTTTAAGGTTAGGGTTTAGGGGTTAGGGGTTATAAAGGGTTTAGGGCCTTTAGGGTATAGGGTTAGGGTTTAGGAGTTGGGGTTTAGGGCCTTTAGGGTTAGGGGTTAGGGGTTAGGGTTTAGGGCCTTTAGGGTTTAGGCTGCAGGTTTTAGGGAGTAGGGCTACGGTAAGGCTATATAATTTGCAGCTTTGGTTTGGAGCTTTGGGGTTTGTGGCTTTATCAAAGCATTCCGGGGTTTCTTCGGGCTAAGGACTCGTACCCTCCTTTTATCTTAAATAATTACAGCTGTTTGTTGGAAGAATTTGGGAGTGAGCTTTTTGGGCTAAGGATTCGACATCCCTGGCCCTAGACCCCTCTGTCGCGGATCAGGAGTGCTTCACCGTTGACCGGAAGTTCAACGTAGGCGGCGTGTCCAGCCACCTTGCCTCATCATATAGAAGCCTCAGTGGTTCACATCCTTTTTTGGGTTCACATCCTTTTTTTGGGTTTCCTTACAAGTATATGGTGGTTTCAGAAAATCATAGCTGCCTAAATGCAGCTAACACCCGTAAACCCCTGAGCCTGAAGCTACATTCCGCCCTCGATGGGAGCCGCAGTCTTCGTTGCAGATTTGGGTGGTTGTCAAAATTAGGATCCCTTTTTGGGCCTCTATTATAATACGGCACCTCATATTTAGGATACCCAATTAGGGACCTTATTTTTGACAAATACCCATTTGAGTTTAGGGTTTAGCCGACCCCTGGGGGGGGATTTGGGGCTTGGGAGGTGCACACAACCAGTTTAGGGTTTAGGGTTTAGGGTTTAGGGGTTTAGGGTTTAGGGTTTAGGGTTTAGGGGTTTAGGGTTTAGGGTTTAGGGTTTAGGGTTTAGGGTTTGGGGTTTAGGGTTTAGGGGTTAGGGGTTTAGGGGTTTAGCTTGCAGGTAGGCGTCCAAACTTGCGGATGTGTGCACAGATGATGTACACACACACACACGCACATAATTCAGAAATAGATGTGGACACAGGTATACATGCGCATATGTGGGAACTTCCAAATATATGTATGCATACATACGTCCATACATAGATACATATATGCATACATGACTGACATGACATGACATACATCCATGCATGTGTGCATGCATGCATACATACATACATACATACATATGTCTATCCATGGGTACGTACATGCGTACATGCATACATGGATGCCTTTTATAGTTTAAACTTACATGTACATGGCATATTTGTTCGTCTAGCATTCAGGGTTTAGGGTTCTCAGAATAGCTGTGAGTTGAAGACGGTTTGTGAGCACGTGTTGTTTCACCGCCTGCCTGAAACCCCGAATCTTAATTGAAACCCTGAGCCCCTAAACCCCAAACCCTGGCATTCCAACTAACCGGATGGGCAGAAGGAAAAGAGGGCTCAAACAAAAAAAAGAAACCTACCTGAAGAAAAAGCCGGAGCGCCTGAGCCTTCAACTCCAAATGCCTTCGTTTCTGGCGCTGGTCCTGTCCAGCTGATATATGACTCTCGGTGCAGGGTTTTGGGTTTGGGGTCCTTAGGGTTTATAGGGTTTAGGATCTTAGGATTTAGGGTTCAGGGTTTAGGATCTTAGGGTTTCGGGTTTAGGATCTTAAAGGGTTTTGGGTTTGGGGTCTAGGACTCAGGTTTGGAGCTTTAGGGTTTAGGGCTTTGCGGTTTCGGGTTAAGGACTTTCACAAAAGAAGGTACCCCAACCTTAAACGGACCCCTGCAGCTCTCACTCCAATCCCGGAGCCCCTAAACCCCAAACCCTTCTGTAAACCCTTACCTAGACCCCAGAAGTATGTAAAGTGTGTAGAATAATGGCCCGAAACCTGTAAAAACGGTAAACCCTTAAGCCCGAACCCATCCAAACCCCTAAACCCTAAACCGCAAACCCTAGCACCCAAACCCTATACCCTAAACCCTAGCACTCTGCAGCTGAGGTTTCGGTTTCGGCGGTACCAATGCCCGCATGGAGCTTTGGTGTCAGAAGCCTCTTCTGCTGCAGTTGTGGACAATTCGAAAGTTTGGGGTACCCTATACCCTATGTATATAGCGTTTTTAGGGGTTTAGGGGCTTGGGGGTTTATGGTTTTTAGGGTTTTTAGGGTTTTGTTAGGGGTTTAGGGGTTTAGGGGTTTAGGGTTTAGGGCCTATCCCAGAGGGTCCAAGTACCCAAATAGTAGGGTTTTAGATCCCAAAATCCATACCCTGAATGGTTTTGGGACCTTGAAACCCTACTATTTGGGTACTTGGACCCTGCGGGTATGTATATAATAGGAGTTGGTACAGCAAGGAGTTCCATAACTCCCATGCCAGAGCTGTTGGAGCTTGGGGTTTGGAGCATACCATTGCTACCCCAGGCCCTACCAAAAAAAGACACATGCCCTCAGGAAGCTCTTCAGCAATCCGGAGAAAAGGAGGCACCTTACTGCCCCGAAGCCGCTGGCAGCTGTCACGACATGCAACTGGGCTTTGGGTTTGGTCGGTCGTTCATGTACCCAGCAGTTGGCAGTTCTGCAAACCCTAAAACACTAAACCCCCTAAACCAGCTAAGCCCTCTTAACCCCCTGAACCCCTAAACCCCTTGAACCCTTTTCAAGAGACCTTTCGGGGCCTGGCTATCCCCCCTCCCTGCCCGGGATCTAAGGCACCCGCTGTGGTGGCCCGATGTGTGCCGAGTGTAGTGAGGCCGGGGATCTGGGTTTGGGGGCCTATAGGGTTTGCAGTTTTAGGGCTTAGGGATTTTACGCTTGGGGATTGTAAGGTTTTGGCCTGAAAAGCTATCTGGAGGCTCTGCCACACAACGACGACGACGCTGCGCGGAAGCATCGCTGTACTTTGCTCCGCAAGGCGTCCCCGCACTGCGTCCAAAGTTGGGGTCCTTATGGTAAGGATCCTACTATTTAGGGTACTATATATTAGGGTCCCAAATTTTCGGAAACCCCCTTATCATGAAACTTTATCGAATGCTTGCATTCGGGCTTTTGCGTGTAGAAAAAGGCACCTTTAGGGCTTTTAGTTGGGTACTGCCCCCACTCAGTAACAGTTGGATAATATTCGTAATATATATATATATATATATACATACATATTAGGACCTTATTAGTAGCCCTATTATAGACTGCTACTGTATGGGGGTAATACCCAAGCTTTTAGTTCCAAAGTTCCTCAAATGTGAGAGATTAAGTGTTTGGGTGTCTGGGCAGACAAACTCGAGGTAAAGGCCATCGGGTGCAGGGATCGGAGTTTGCCCAAAGGGCCGAAGCAGTGTTTGGAGCCTCATGTCGAAAGTTCTGCTTTTCAAAAAGATGGAAAGGCTTTCCCAGGAGAGTCCGAACCCTCACAGGGAGTACCCTAAACCCCTAAACCCTAAACCCTATGAGTAGGGTAAGGCTTGGGGGGTCTAGGGGTTTCGGGTTTGCGAAGTGCAGCACCTGGACTCCAGGCTTAGGAAACTGTGCAATCGATGAGGGCTTTGAGGGTTGCAGGATTTTGAGCGGGGCTTAGTGTTTGGGTGAGCTTGTGTAGACTAATGACTGTAGACCCCTGAGTAACAAGTTGAATACTGGGGTTTTCCTTTTCTAAACAGGAGCCTGCATCATGCGTCTTTCCGAAAAGAATAGTACCGTCAAAGTGGCTGTTGACAAACATGACGACCTCTGTCCTAAACCCTAAAGGGAACTCCAAAAAGTTGGAATATGGATTAATGGTAGGATCCCCTATAATTTACCATAGAAGGGTTAGGATAATAATATTCCAACTTTCTGGCTTTTACCTTAAACCCTAAACCGAGAGGAGCGCCTCAGGCATCTCAGCTGACCCGAGCAGCCCTGTACCTGCCCACCAACACCCTGCAAGCCCGAGACCATACGTTGTGGAAGCCTCAACAGATGCCAATTATTCCGTGAGGGCTTACAATCACAGTATAAAAAACCCCGAACATGATTAAGGCCTTGATTACAGTATTTGCCTTCAACCGACTTCGGTTGCAAATGGTTTCGGGACCAGACATGTGTTACGTTTGCCCAAGTTTTCATAATCACGAAGGTCTAGAGTCAGTCTAGATGCTGAAGCCCCGAACCCTGACCGTCTAACCCTCGACTGAGCTTAAGCCCGTTGCACCAAAACCGTAAACCTCTGCGAGCTATTTCAGCTGACGCTTAGATCCAACAGCCCCCCCCCCCCCCCCCCCCCCCAAATCCTAAAAGCCTGATTCCACAAAAGGAGGCTGACTCCTATGCCATCTGCAGCCTCTGCTATGATGGCGAGTATATCATTGGATCACCCGCACTCCGTTTGCATCGGAAGCTTTTTTGTTCGTGAGGAAACGGTAGCTTTTCCATTCGAGCTGTAATCTGTTTGGGTCCAAATAGCAAATAGTCATGTACTTCACAAGATACCAAAGCACCACTGCTAGTAACTATCCTAAATGTGAATACCCGGGTCTTAGGAACATGGACAGCGTGGTTCAAGGTGCATGCGCAACTGAGCGGATGGGGCAAGTAGCATGTGGGGTCTGCAGCTGACGGTTGCCTTTTCGGGTTGAAGCTTTCGCTGAACCCGAAAGCCCGAAACCCTACACACTCAACTCGAAGCCCTCAAACCCGAAACCCTATCAGCACCCCCGAACTACCCGTTACTATACCCTAAATACCCACTATTGAGGACCATAGAGGCTCTTCTAAAGGCAACATAAAGGGAACCTAAGGAGTGCTGGCAAACCCTAGCTGACGTCCCATATCAATGGTTAGCTAGGTCCAAAACCCTAAACCTGTAAACCCTAGACCCTGAACCCTAAACCTGTAAACCCTGAACCCTAAACCTGTAAACCCTAAACCCTGAACCCTAAGCCTATACACCCTAAACCTGTAAACCCTAAACCCTAAACCCTAAGCCTATAAACCCTAAACCTGTAAACCCTAAACCCTAAACCCTAAGCCTATAAACCCTAAACCTGTAAACCCTAATCCTTAAACCCTAGCAATGGTTAGCGAGGTCCAAAACCCTCCAAAACCGACCCAAGGCACCTTTCCAGGAGCCCGAGATCTCAGGAGCCGCCGTCGGAGGTTAGTGCGCACTCCCATATACTTACTTAGCCAATGGGAGAACTTTAAACTTTTTGGCCTTATATATCTAATCTACCTCAGAAAGTTTGAACTTTTTTTGGCCCTGGTTAAAGAAGAACAGAGTATACGAGCCTAGGGCTCCCTTAAATACAGAAACCCTACGTTCTACTGTATGCATGGGTGGTTGTCAAAAATAGGGTCCCTTTTTTTGGGGTCCCTATATTGTAATACGGCACCTAAGTTTTAGGGTGCCCCAAAAGGTGCCATAATTTTGACAACCACCCATATGGGTTTAAAAGGGATCTATAAGGGTTCCTTTGAAGGTATGGCTACTTGGAGGTTCATGGGTAGTTATGAGTAGGGTTATAAGTTATAAGGATCTACAGGGTTTAGGGTTTGGGAGTTTCCGAAAATTAGGGGTGCCTTATCCTGGGGTTCTAATTACAGGTTATAGTAAAGATCCTACTTTTTCGGGTGCTATGTTGGGGTCCCCTATTTCCGGAAACTCCCATGTGGTAGAATGTAGGGTTTCTATATTAGGAATCACTATTTTGGTTTGGGGAAGTATCCCGCAACAACAGTACCTGGGACCCTTTGTAGACTAAGGGGCTCAATGCCTCACAGGTTAAGTAACAGTAAAGTGCTAGAATTTTCTGGCAGGCGTGTACATGGCTCGTTCTGGGTCAAGGTGTTAAGGACTCACGCTCAGGGTGAAGTAGTGTTGTGTTGCTTTTTGCGGGGTTTCCGAGGCTTCCTAGGGTTTGTTCTATAGGTGTAGTCTAGGCTAGGCCATCCTCGTGGTTCTCTTTCCTTTTGATCGTATAAACCCAAGGTTGAATGAGGTATTTTAGAAGGGGCCCCCACCCTGTAATAGTGACCATAAGGATTATATAGGATTATATTAGGGCCCTATTATACCACTATTACAGGGTGGGGGCAGCTTCTAAGAGGTATTCGTGATCCTGAATATTGGAACCCCAGACTCTACACCTGTAAACCCTAAACCCCTAAACTCTACAACCCTAAACCCTATAAGCCCTGAACCCTATATGCCCTAAACCCTATAAGCTTTAAAAAACCCTAAACCCTAAACCCTATAAGCCCTAAACCCTCTAAGCCCTAAACCCTAAACCCTATAAGCCCTAAACCCTACACCCAAAACCCCGCGGTTGCGTCCGGCGGACTCTGCGGCATACACCCGAAACCCTGAACTTGGGCTCTTGAGAGCTTAGACGCTCCAATATCCCTTCTATATAGACTATATATATATATATATATATATAGTTATAATCATACATATACATATATATATATATATATACATCTACTCCAATTTCTTTAGTAGGATCCCTAATATGATTGAACGCATATTCTTTCATGGAGGGATAGGGGAAGGCCTAGGAGGTTTGGAAGCATCACTCTCCGAGCCAGGGTTGGTGATCTGCCTATAGTCTCCATTGTAGTTCCTTTTTTGGTTAACCAGAATCTCTATTATAGGGTCCTAACCATAAAACTGGTTAACCAAAAAAGGAACTACAATGGAGACTACAGGTACTGGTTAGGTTGGTACCCTGAGGTTAGGGGCAAAGGGGAAAAGGAGGGCCCCTTAATAGGGACCCCTAGGGCTATATAATGGGTATATTGTATACCTAGGGGTCCTTGTTAAGGGTCCCTCCTTTTACCCTTGGATAGGGTTTAGGGTTTAGGGTCCATGTAGCTGTGTAGTATTGGCCAATAAGGAGTCGGCAAGACAACTAGGATATCAGGCCAGGGTAACTAGGATACCGACTTGGAGAGATTATGAGCTATTCCTTCCAGCCTTTGCAACCAACATCCCTTGTTTTTTCTTTGAGAACTTCAAGGCCTATATCTCCCACTACAAGGCCTGTAGGACTGTGTGACTGTTTGTTACATTACATTATTACGAGCCTACACGAGAGGGGGCCTTACGACACGACGACGACGACGAAAACGACGGCTACACTGACGACACGAGGAACCTGGAACCCCAAGGCTGTAGGACTGTAGGACTGTGTGACTGTACGAGGAACCTGGAACCCCAAGGCCTGTAGGACTGTGTGACTGTACGAGGAACCTGGAACCCCAAGGCCTGTAGGACTGTGTGACTGTTTGTTACATTATTACGAGCCTACACGAGAGGGGGGCCTTTACGACACGACGACGATGAGACTGTTTGTTAAAAGAGGTCTTTTCATCACATCAGGCTTCCCTGGTTGTTGTCTGTCAGTGCAAAATAATTTCGAACAACAGTCTTCAGCCAGTCATGTAGTCCACAGTTCACAACCTGTTGTTGCTGTAGGATTGTGGGACTGTAGGAATGCAGGACTGTGGACTGTAAGACTGAAGGCCTGCCAGACTGAATTAGTTCAGCCACTCTGCATAGAGGCGGGACCTGGTTTTGTAGACATACCACATCTTTTCCCACCTTCTCTTTGAAAACTCCATCCTCGGTGTCACTGGTGGGTCCCCTGGTGGAGTCGACTGTGAGTCACAGTGCATGAGGAGCACCTTGGAGCGAAAGTACACGTCTGTGGCCTGAAACTGCTCAACCAGTCGTATGCGCTTTGCCAGTCGTGTTGCCATTTTGTCAGATACCCCCTCCTCTTGAGAATCTGTCTCCATGGCACTGAATAGCAGTGGAACTGAGGACCGGGAGACAAGCTAGTGTGCTATGAGCAGAAAGCAGCAGAAACAGTACAATATGTACAGGTCCATGTGCAGTCTACCAGTCTTGCAGTCCAACTATCATGATACAGGCTACCCAGTCTGCTATTTTGTGGTAGTAGATGGACTGTGAGACTGCACTGCCCGAAGACTCCTTGCAACATACGCAGACCACAACTGTCATACTTTTGAGATCTTGTCTCATGAGACTTGTAGTCATTGTGCAGTGGAGTTTTTCAGTCTTGCAGTTGAAAAGTCTGGTTCAACATATTGATTCTCTAGGACTGTAGAGGACTGCAAGACTGACTGTACTCCATGCACACTGCACAAGACAGTCAGTCTGTGTGCATGTGGCTATTGTACATGGGTCCCAAATACAGTTCAAAGTCCTTGGGCCCACAAGTGTGAACCTCCTCTTCAGCAGTCAGTCTGGCAGTGCAAAACCAACACAAACAAAACACACAACAGCTTGTTCTCAATCTTGGGACTGTAGACTGTGGGACTGCCAGACTGTGAGACTGCAGAAGGAAGTAATCAGTCCTGCATGCACTGGGCATACTCACGTAGTCTGGTCTTGAAGACAAAAAACTGTTTCTCCCAATCTCTCTTTGACATGTCCTCAATATCTCGTGGTGTCATCGGAGGACTGGGGAGACCAGGTCCAGACTTCTTGTTGTTCGAGTTCATATTGTTCGAGTTCATGTTGCCATCATTCTCTTTGGCAGCTATTTTGGCCACATTCGCTTTGGCGAGGTGATACATGTCGGTCTGCTTGAGATTGTTGAGAACTCTGCGTCTCTTGGACACCCTCTCACAGTATGTGAGTACCTTGCTGTCAAAAGGTACATCTCCGTCCATTGCGCCAGGGACTGTGAGACAGTGGGATAGTCTGAAGTCAGAAGCCAAAAAAACTGCTGGAAGGAATATATTCAGGGCCAGGTAAGTTTCTACACCTATAAGGTGTCAGTGTTAGGCAGGCCCCCAGTCCAGAATGTAGTCTCTTCAGGTGCAGGTCCACAGTCCCACTGTCCACACTGTCGACAGTGAGACTGTGGAACTGCATATGAAGTCCAGAACACCCAGCCTCTTTAAAACATACCTTCCAAGCCCACTCTGCCCCTCTACATCGGCGCTGCTGGTGCCGCTGCAGCAGCCGCTGTGCCCTGGTGCCCAGCATCTTGGACATCTTCCACGAGGCAGACCTGGGCAATCAGGTTTTTTCAGGGTTTTTGGAGCCTTATCAAACAAAGGAGGTCGACACGGCCTTGTCTTGAAAGTCTGGGTTTTTGGGTTTGTAGGGCTGTAGGACTGAGGGTTTAGGGGTTTTGGAGCTTCATAAAGAGGACACAGCCTTGTCTTGAAAGGCTTTTTAGGACTGTAGGACTGTAGGCCTGAGGGTTAGGTTAGATTTTAGAGTAGTTGCAACCCTCTCTCCTGAAGGAGCCTTCTCCAAACCAAAGGCCGACAGAGCCTTGTCTCCAAATTCTTTAAACCCTAAACCCTAAACCCTTAAACGCTAGAGGGGTCCTTTACGACACGACGACGACGACCACGATACCAGACGAGAGCCAGAACCCCAGGGCCCAACCCTTAAATTCTAATAACTCTACACCCTAAATCTTTTAAAAGTAAACATGAGCTTGCAGCTCAGTGGGCTGCAAGACTGTGGCACTGACAGTGCAGCTACAACTGACAGTCAGTGCAAGAGTCAGTTTTCTCCGATGCGCCACATCTCTGTCTGGCTGTGTTAGCCGAGCTGACAAAACTGAGCTGGCAAAATCAGTCGAGGAACGACTATTTGTCGGGACTCAACTGCAGCTGCACCTACAAGCTCTACGTGTGCAGACAGGCCCACAGTCTAACAGACCAACAGCAATAATGATTCATATGACTGGTGACTGTAGGACTGTAGGACTGTAGGACTGTAGGATCTTGCATCTACATCAGTGCAATGACATCCTTTGGAAGCTTGACTGTATCTTTCATACAAACACTGGGGTACATGCCCTTCAGCTTGTTGGCCTGGTCATCATACTCAAGGGCAAAGCAAATCTGGACCTGAGTAAGCTGGGACAGTACCACATAACTGGACAGCTTTGCAAAAGAGATCTCCTGCGGCGGGAAGGGACTGCTGCTATCCTCGCCTGGCTCTTCAATTGTACATTTGAGGCATGCCGGTTCCAAGGCCTTGACTGTCCACACAACATCTGTCCCCGTAGTCTCACTTTCACAACTGTGGAGGTACAACCCCACTTTTGGCAATCCTGCCATTGACATGGCATTGAGGATCCCCCCCAAGGCAGCCGGCTTCTCTGCATACTTCTGGAGCGCTGCTGGCAATGTGCTGCCATTCTTGGCCTTGAGCAAGACTGCCGACTCTGCTGTGAGACTGTAGGCAATGATTGAATCAGAGCCTTCACTCAGCAAAGATTTGGCTTCATCTCCTCGCTTGAACCTGCCATGGACCACAAACATTTGGCCCTCCAGGTTCGAGTCTGTCAGGCCCTTGACATAGAGCTTTCCATCCTTGGACACAGCAAACTGATATGCTGTGATGCCAGGCGGCTGGCACCTGCCCATGTCTGGACTGATGGACTGTAGGACTGAAGACAGTGTCGATGATGCCCGGCTCGAGGTGTCCAACCTTGGAGATCTACAAATCAACATATCTGTTTTGAATGTTTACAAAAAGACTAAGCCCCAGGAAAAACTATGTGACAAATCAGAATGCCATCTAAGAAACTCCTGGACTGAAACATCTGCATCACGCTTCGCACGGATAGTCCCTGAAGGGTTGAACTCATCATTGTGCTTCTTCAGAATGTCAGGCCACGACAGTCCCTTCCATACCTCTGTCTCAGGCAGAGTCACTTTGTTGCAACGCTTCCCTCTGGCAACTGTGTCGATCAGAAGCAGAAGCTCATTGTTCGGGGATGGCAAAGTCAACTTGAACTCTGAAAGGTTCAGGGTCGGACTGCTCGACTGTGGGACTGGGGCCTGTATCATGCCATCTGGAAGCTTGGCCAAAGGGTACTCACCACGTCCAATGGCACCCTTGACATGCTCTGCAATGACTGACTCAATGTTGGTTGCCACCTGCTCCTTGAATCCCTGGTTGCCAACCCATGATGAAGCAACATAGGCGAAATCAGGCCAGGACCTGGGGGTGACTGCATTGAGACTGGCACAAGTCACAGCCAACTCTGCATCATAGGGTGCAACATCCTTGACAATCACAGTGTGTGTTCGGTTCATCTTGGTGCCCTTCACAGCTGCCATAACAAGGTCCATGAGAAAACTTTTGCCTGAAAACCATTGCTTGCCTTAGATGCACACACACACAAACACACTCATCAACCCCACACAGCAGCCACCACTATATGTGGAAGTCAAGACTCGCTCCAAGTCCATATCTCCATTGGTCGACCCAGCTTGTGCAAATGAGAGGTCCTTGCTGAAGTTCTGCATCTTTGAACGTTCCATGCAATGCACCAACCCTGGGATTGCCTTCCTCTTCACAAGCACAGAGGTTGCAAACACATTCTTGGACTGAATGGACTGCAAGGACTGCGAGACTGTAGTAGACTGCGAGGAAGGGGACTGTAGGACTGGAGTCGCATCCTCTGCCCCCTCTGGAACACTTGCCTGCGGCAGCATCAGCCACAGCTCAATGCCCAAGTCACGTTCATCACTGTACATGCTGTCGACATCGAACAAGGCCTGTGCTTTCAGGATCACTGCATTCTCTACAGTTTCCAGTTCATATTTCCACATCTGCTGGTGGGCCAGAACCTTCTGCTCGCGCTCACTCTTGCTGACTCTTCCAACTCCATGCACCGGCTGGTTCGGGGGGACAATGACATACATCAGCGTGTTGGGACTGTGAGACAGTTCGACTGCGAGCTTGCTTGTGACTTGCTTGATGACTGAACTGGCTGCATTCCCAAGCATCGGAATGTTGAGGACTCCAAGGACTGGGACCTGCAACACAGAACACATGTGGACTATGCTGAATTAATTAGTAAACTTGTCTTTTCGAACCCAAGTGCCTGATGTGTCTCTTTGAGCAAGCGGCCAGCCACAAGACGGTGAGCAGTTTGCTCAAAAGACTCAGCAGCATTGCAAGTCTTGGCAACACCCACTTGAAAATAGACCTTCCAGGCTGCTTGAGGAAGCTCACTTCAAAATATACTTATTGGGGCTAAGGATCTAGACTTGAAAGACAACACATATTTGTTGAAATTAACTACTCTCCACCTGGTGATCTGACCATGCTGTGTCGATTGAGGACTGCTTTGACTTCTGCCACTCACACTCAGCAGCAATTGTTTGAACACTGTGGCGGTGGACTGCTGCTCGATGCACTCTCATCAAGTCCTGCTCCTTCTTCAACCCACGTGCCAAGGTAATCAAGGACATAACTCCCTCTTCAGTCTCCTCATCCGCCAGGACCATGAGGTCTTCAGGGAGTGGGCTGTCTGACTGTGGGACTGTTTGACTGTTGATGTCACTGATCTTGAAATCAGATCTCATAGCAACAATCTCTGGGAGCAACTTGCTGTCCAACCAACCACAACGCCAGTTCTGCATGAGCTTCTCAAACTGTGGGCCTGTGAGACTGGCTTTGAGCTCGGACTGAAAGTGGACCATCAAGCATGCCATCACATACACCTCCTGCTCTTTCCCGGCATCTCTGAAACCACTGCAGACTGCCTGCTGGTGAATAGGTGGGGTCTGATTTCTGTCCAAGTACTCCTTGATCTTCATGTCCCACTTGTTCTGCATCCGGACAAGTGTTTCCTCCACCTTGGCCCAAGAATGCCTGCAAATCTCATACCACAATGGGTTGGCCTCCCTCTGAACTCGAAGAAGCCCGATCTGTGGCTTCGCAGGATTGAAGTGAGGCAAAGCAATGCAGCCCAGAGTGATGGCTGTGTACTGGGGGGCCTCTGTCCCCCAGATTACTTTCAGTAGCCGGCGTACAGAGTATGGCGCCTGGTCGAACACATACAGTGCCGAAATCTCATCCGGGTTGACTCTGGACTTTCCCACTGCTTGCTTGTTGTGCTTAGAGATGGCCTCTTGGAGCAGGTCGTGGCGTGTCTTTCTGGTTCCACAGCTCTGCTTGTGAGACACAATCCGGTCGAACCTGAATGGGCTGCAAGACTGAGAGACTGCAAATCATTCAACCCTACACATGACATCCAAACTACTGTGTGTGAGCTGAGATCCCAACAGAAAGTGCATGTTGGCAATTGACGGTCTTGATCTGGAACTGGCATCAGTCTTGATTCTGAGACTGTCCAAGGACTGCGCTTCGACTGACTGCTTTGGGTTGCAAATGCCAAAGACACCTGAGCTCTGAAACAGGGCCAAAAATCAATTGATTGAATCTTCAAAAACAAACAGACAGCTTCATCTGCATGCAAAAAGATTTAATGCACTGAGACAGGAAGCACAAACACTTGAGAAGACGACGTGCAAGTTCCTGCTTGACATCCTCTGCCAACAAATTGCCACTACCCATCCAGTCCAGCTTGATGGCTGTCCAGCACAGCAGCTGACAGGCCATTGTCACAGAGGAGCCAATACTCAAGGCAATTGTGAAATCATCAATTGGTCCCTGGCTTGGAAGCAGACTGTTGGCCGCTGCAGCTGCTGAACAATGCTCGGGACTGTTGGCCTGTGTGACTGCACGTCCTGGTGTCCATTGGTGTGGCCAGTTGAAAAGCACTTCGAGGGGGTATTTGTCTGTCTCTGCACCTGAAGTCACCAAGAACCGCTGCATATTGTCTCTGATGCCATGCAGAGGTGGTGCACCTTTCACATGTGAAATCTCAGCAAGACCCAGCTGCCACAATCGAAGCTTGAAGACTGTGGGAGATGAAGATGGACCCACCCCAGTTTTGTAATTTTGCACATCAGGGTAGAACTGCTCATATTCTGTCGACGCAGAGAATCCCACACATTGGGAGCAGTCCAGGAAGAGGCCTCGAAGGGCCGCACCATGAAGTTCACGCTGCTCTTGAGTTGCAACCTTTCCAGAAAGCCACTCACAAACATCTGTGTAAAGAGCACGGCCATCAGGACCTTTGTGGTCAATCTCAGATTTCAGCAGTGCCATTGCCTCCTGAAAAAGTGTATGCATAGAAGCAGGTGCAACATTGGCATTCTCCTCTGCCATGCTGCCTGCAGGACAGTAGGACTGCCTGCCTGACACTGAGCAAAATGCTCTGCATTTCCAAGCAGTTCAAATCAACATCACAGCTTCACTGACTCTGGCAACAAGAAAATGCAAAGCAGTGCACAGTTTGGCATTGTTGGTCTTTTCACACGGTGTACACCACTTTCACTTCATCCCAGTGAGACACATGCTGTGCTTGGCCACAATACCTCACCAAAGTAACCACAAGAATTATGCAACAACTTGCTACAGTACACAGGACTTTCAATCATGGTGAAGTATCTTCAATCATGGTGAAGTATTTCTAGGGCCCCCTGCCTACCAACTGTTGCTATCCAACAGCCACAGGTCAAGGTTCAGGAAACACAGCAAATGATCAAATTATTCTGTACCTAAGCCTCTCACACAAGACATCTACAGTCTCTGGACTGTCTGACTGTGAGACCGAGAGGCAAACACAGATTCCCCATGAAAAGTGCTCAGCAACTTCATGCCGACACACATGGTCAGACTGCAAACTTCCACACTGTTGTACATAAAGAGCAACAAAACTGCATGGCCCCAGGCTGCAATCAAAGCTGGTAGCTGACTGTTAGCCTGTGCGACTGCCGGACGGCCCAAAGACCCTGCTCAATCTTCTTGCTGACTTTTGGCCTCTGGGACTGCTCAAAGACCCTTCTGAATCTTCCTGTCGTCGAGCTCTTCCTGGAAGAACATCCGAGCATCCTCTGCAGTACGTGTCGGAGTGAAGACAGAGTACCAGAGACGCTCATTGGCCTCACTCCAGTCACTCTTTTGGATCATCTTGTAGAAGGACATGCGCTTGACCAGCCAAGTCCTCAAGCCTTTGTCAGAGCGCTTCGCTTCTGGACGGCGCCGCCCAGCAAAGGTGCTCTTCTTCGGCCACGAACTGTGCTTTTTGGAGTCAAGACTCTCATTGTCGGAGTCAGTCTCACCGTCATCATCGTCGTCCTTGGCATTCTCGTCCTTGGCCTCCTCGTCCTTGGCAACCTCGTCCTTTGCATCCTTAGCCTTCTTGTTGTGATCATCCCGGGAGTGTGCGACTGCAGGACTGTGGGACTGCAAGCCTGCATCTGGGGTCTGTGGGGCTGCTGCTGGGCTTTGGAGCTCAGCAGGTGTGCCAGAGGATGCAAATTCGACACTCTCAAACGCATCGAGCTCCTGCATGGTTGGGTTTCTCAGATCGGCATCAGGATCTGCACATCGTGCAGCAGGACGCTTGTTCGTGCTCTTTGCTGCTGCAGGCCTCTTCATGGTAGAAGCAGGGCGCTTCTTAGGTGCAGCCTTGGCCTTGGCCTCTGGAGCTGTCGGACTGCTGGACTGCTTGCCAGAGCCCTTGCCACCCTTGCCACGGCCTTTGCCACCCTTGCCACGGCCTTTGCCACCCTTGCCACCACCTTTGCCACCCTTGCCACCCTTGCCACCACCTTTACCGCCCTTGCCACGACCCCCCTTGCCATGACGAGCCTGTGCTAAAGCAGCAGCCTTTGCCTTGGCTTCTGCTTTGATCTTGTTCCTCTCTTCTCTGGCTGCTGATTTCCCATAATCCACACTCAGGCCATGAGTGGGGTCGGACAGTGGGCCTGCTGTGTCACGAGCAGACTCTGGGCCTGTCGGACTGTCAGACTGCAGGCCTGTCGGACTGTCAGACTGTTGGCCTGTCTGACTGTCAGACTGTGGGCCTGTCGAACTGTCAAGCTTGCCCATGGCCTTCAATTTGCTGGTCTCTCCAGCAGTCAGCTTCCCATCAAGTTCGACGCACAGAACCTTTTTAGACACCACAGCCACCGACTTCTGTTCTGCTTCCCGTTCCTTCCTCAGCTCAGCTGGGGACGGGATAGGATCCTGGAAAAGAGCTTTGCGAGGATTTGGTGAAGGAGTGACGACTGATGACGAGCTCAAACTTCGCAAAACAGACGGGTGCTCTTCTACTGATGCTTCTGACTCCTGGCTGAGGGGCACCACATCAGCCATACAACCACCAAACATGGCCGGAAACTACTACAGTGTAGAGAGCTACAGTCAAGGGGAACAAATCTACCAAAAAGTGTCTGCAGGGGCACCATCACAATGCATGAGAGAGTGGCAGCCAAGTGCAAGAACTGCTTGGCACAGTATCATTTTTGCACATCACAGACAAATCACATAATGCTGCAGAAGCCAAAATTCTATGAGGCCCATGGGTCCGATTCAGAACCACATGTCTCAATGCCGAGCTGGGCAGACTTAGTCTGAAGCCGTTTCTGCATCTTGGTTTTGCCAGCTGGTTTCTTAAAAACCTTCATGGCTGTTTTTTTCTGTACAGTCTTCTTTGCTGCAGGTCTTTTCTTTACAACTCTCTGTACACCTCTGTGAGACTGTGGGCCTGTTTCTGGGTCAGACTCGCCCCAAGGATCAGACCCTGCAGCAGACATTGCCCGCCGGACTGTAGGGATTGTCGGCTGTGGGACTGTAGGGGCTGTAGAGACTGTAGAGACTGCAGGCCTGTTGCAAAACTTCTGCCAGGCCTTGCAGATGGCCTCTCCCATTGCAGCCGGATACAGACCACTGCCTTTGCGGTCGTCTTTGCCGGTCTTGGCCACAGTGCCATCTTCAAGTTCTTTGGACTTCATGAGTAGAACATGATCTGAACATGTGCACTTCCAAATAGCATCTTTCATCCACTGCCCAGGAGCCATGAACTTGTAGACTTTCTTGTATGTGGGTTTTTCATCCACATATGCACATCTCGGCACATAAAAAAAGTTCAACTTGCAACCAGGCACTTCAGACAGTCGATCAATGTGCTCTTTCAGGAATGAGAACATAGTGGAATTCACCGGGTTCTCAAAGATGACGTGGAGTCCCCTTGCCACACCGAGCACCAGTAAGAAAAAAGATAGTCCTTGGGTTGGCTCCCTACACGCACTTCCCACCCAATAGTGACTGACGAGACAAGACATCTCTATTGCTTGCAAGTATCTGGCCATCAGGTTTCCTGCTCGGACTTTTGGGTTCTCTAGATCACCAGCAAAATTACCCTTCTTCCTCTTTGTCCAATGGATACAAGGGAATGAGAACGAGCTGCAGTCCGGTGCCAAGCAAAGCAGAGCGCCTGCTTTCCTGAGTCAACAAAACAGACAAAACAGATGAAGAGTGTATCCCTGATTCTGGACAGACAAGTCTCAAACGAAGAACCATCTTCACAGCTTGGAAGAAACCATGTGCTGTCAATACATCTGACTGGTGGCTGTTGGTGTAATCAAAACTGTCGGCAGCCAGACCTGCACGATGTGCAGCTTTCACAATTGCTGTGGACACACTGAAGATCTCCACGACATCGAGATCACAGGCCTGTTCTGCCATTGTTGGCACTTCCAGAATTTCAAGGACTGTCCAGCCAAACAATGACATGGTACAAGCAAGAGCCACATCTCGCCGAAACATGATTTCTCTAAGCTACTTCTCTACAGACAGATGGCCTGCTGGACTGCAAGCCTGCTTCTTGAGCACAGGAGACCAAGAACCATGGTGCCGTGCCTCTCAGACAGATGCTGTAACCACAGTATAGGCCTGCAATGTTTTTTGTTCAATGTCCGAAATTGATCATCAGCTGCCAGGAGCTACTCAATAGCATTGACAGGCAGTGAGACTGTCAGGTCGACAGACAAATCTCAGCAGCGTTTAAAGCGCACCATCAGGTTCCAGCAACTACTCGGCAGTATTGGAAGCTGAGCATGTCCTTCTGGCATCATTCTGAAAACACGTGGGGCCTGGCTCAGAAAAGAAAGATGATACACGACATATTTTCGATCCATCATCAAAGCATTGAGTGCCTGGGCTGCTTTGGGCAGCATGTACTTGCCAGCACACAAATCTGCCAACATGCCATATGTCTTCAACTGTGCCTCAGTCAGAGGGACCATTGCATGAACAGCTCGAGGGCTTGAGTCCCTGATGCGAGAAAGACGTTCTGCAGATACTACCAGCAAAGGTGGTTGACTGAGAAGCAAGTCCCTCACATACATCTTCACACATATGTAGACAGAATGAGGTTCGACACTCTTATCCAGCATGTTCCGGTGCCTCACAGACAAGCAGTCCCCTGTCACCATAATGAAACAATGTGGGACTTCAGGGCTTTCTGTTTGCTCGCCACCCCGATCCAGTGTTCGAGGCCGGAAGGAGTTGTAGAACTCAACACCCATTGGTGTCAGCCAGCTGTCAAAATTCCGGACACCAGACACATGTCGAGCAAGAAGCAGACCACGTGGAGCTGTGTGACTGCTGGACCGTAGGCCTGGAGCTGGGATGTGATGCCCCCAACAAAAACCAAATTACATAATGGAAGAAAGTCTGCTACTGTGACAATCTACACAAGGGGCCTGCTTCGATGTAGTCCAAGATTTCTTGGGGTGTCTGCCAAGTGGACTTGCGCTTCATGATGGAGAATACTACAGCAAAAAGCTGATCAATATCTTCATGCGTGTGTCCCACCATAAGGTGGAATAGAGTTGCAGACTTGAACAGCTTCTTCCCGACCAAGTAGGACAGATATCGAATCACAAACTGGTTCTTGGCACTTTTCACAGTGTTGTCAGCCACAACCACCAAATGTGCAGGAAACACACGCTTGGACTGCAGACTGTCGGACTGCAGACTGTTGGACTGTGGGCCTGTCGGACTGTCAGACTGACACATCTTCCAAATATTCTCAATAGATTGTGAGAGCACTTCACAAAAATAGTCTGCACCTCCAATGATGTTGGGGTTGGCCATGTACAAGAATGTCCCCCATCCGTGGGCAATGGCACCAGTAAATGTGACTGTCGGTCTGGCAACATTGTCTAACTCATGTGGGACTTTGCGGAAACCCCATCTGGGCCATGCAAATTTGCTGTGGTCCATGTCATCAATGATAATTGTCAGAACAGATCCAGATCCACATGGTGGCAAACCATCATCTGATGGAGAAGCTGCTTGGGTTTGGGAAGCAAACCGAAGTGACCAGTACAAAACTCGGTCTTCATATTGTTCCTGATGATGTCTGCGTAAGGTCTTGGCAGCCTCCATCTTTTTGGACCACGAGACTGCAGGACTGTGGAGAATAAGCTGCAGGTCAAAACAGATCTGACACTGTTTGTGCTGAGACTTCTCACGCATACGCAGCATGTTTGACCAGTGACTGTTCCATCTTCTGCGAAAAGTGTCATAAGACGGAATGTCTGAACCAAACTCTGGGTGTGCCTCTTGCAGGACACTCCACTCTGCCTGAAATTGCCAGTAGAGGTCCGAGATTTTGCACTTTTGGATGTATCTTCTGGGGAGACCACCTGAAGTACCCAAGCATGAGGCTGTCACTGGAGGAGAAACATGGGCATAGAGGCTGTCCTGTCAACATTTGAACTGGCAATGATCTGTCACACAATGGCAATCAAATTATAAATTCAACCGAACACAAACTGAAATAAAATGTGATGATCTGCAGTCCTGGTCCCATGGGTCGTCAATGACAGCCTCGTCGTCCTCTGGCATTGACTCGGCCACAGACTGGTGCAACTCCCGGAAAAAGTGGTCGCATTTGACTACAGCATATGCTTCTTTGCACTGCTTCCCAAGTTTGTGACCAGCAAAACCAGCTCTTCTTCCGTCTGGAACACCCTTGATGTATTTACGCATGGTGGATTGGCCACAGCCAATCTTGCGGCAGAAATTCACAAAACAGACTTGCCTGTCCCCAATCACATAACTCCTTGTAATCTTCGGGACTGAAGGACTGTGGGACTGTTTGGAAGTTCCACTCTTTGCATCTGCAGGATGTTTGGTCGAATCACACTCACCATATGTGGACTGCAGCAGATGCACACGGTCCTCTGACGACAATTTCCAAAAATCCAGACACAGTGCCTGCAGATCTTTGAGACACAAACCCTGTGCAGCGCATGCTGGAAAACTACAGTTCGGTCTTTTGCAACTCTCTCGCCAACGAAGACGAACTTTCTCTGGATCACAGCCATTTTTGTCGTAACTTGTCAGTTGTCTCGGGGCTGCAGCTGAAGCTAAAAGCCTCGAACCCACTTCCAATCCAACAGGTCGACTACAGGTCTGTGACGACTGCCCATTGTTGTCCCATGGATCATCTTCAAAACCAGGACTGTGGGACTGCAGTACTGGCGACTGCTCTTCCCACGGATCAGAATCTTCAGATTCCCAAGGATCTGAATTTTCCTCACCCCATGGGTCAGACAACTCCTTGTCTTCTTCTACAGACTGTCTCTTTGCTTTCTTTTTGGGGCGTCGAGTCTTTGGGGGCATCCAGGCTTGAACCAAACATTGTGCACAAATGTTCTCGCACAAACACAAAAGACAAATGTGCAACTTGAAGCAAGAGTCTCTGGACAGGCATGTTTACTTTTGGCACACCTCTAGGTGTCATGCTTCGAGGCTTTGGAAGCCTTCAACTTCTCAAGCTTTGCCTGTAGTCGCTTCTCACGCGCGGCTACACGACGTTTTGCTTTAAAATCTCTGGTCTCCTGCTGAAGCACTTTGCGCACTTGCACTGCAGGATGCCGAGACCAGAGTTGAACTGACTGTATCATTGGCAGGCTATACTTCTTCATTTTAGAAAAAAGGCACGTCTTTGGAAGACTGCAGGAGTATCTGTGCATGCAGTTGAATTCTGGACGGGGGCATCTGAAAATGAATTAGTGAAATCAAAACTGCCTGTGGCAGCCAAAAAACTGGAATCTGTCTTTTCGGGCAGTTGTGCCATTTCAGGCAACTCTGCCTCTTGCAAAACTGGAATGTCCTGCTCGACTGCAGGACTGACAGGACTGCTAGCTTCCTGTAGTGAAGCTTCATCAGTTGCTACTGATACTTGATTTCTAGGCCTCCTAGGTTTTCTGGGTTTCGAGGATGTCATAGACAAAAAACGATGCCGAACAGCAGAGTCACGAGGTGCATCTTCAGATTTGCAAACTGTAACATCTGAAAGCCACTGGCCACCAATTGCTCTGGGCTTCTTCTGAATAATTTGCTGCTCTTGCAATGGACTCCATTGCTGAAAACCACCAAACATATCCTGGGATCATGGTCATAATAATATTACTAAAGAAGACACGCAAACACTCTGCCCAGGAGAGAGAACGAGAGAGAGTTGCTTTCTGTCTGTATGTGTAGTATATAATAATTATATTATATCATGGAGGAGGGGCCTTGAACATAAATTTTTAAATTTCACTAAGATTACAAATTATCTACCTAAACCCCTACAAGACTTACTGGCCATATGCTGTCGACTGGTTGGAGACTTGCTCTGCAAATGGAGAAATCGAGTTGCTGAACCACAGTAGTTGCCCACCCCAGCATAGGCCCCCAAATCCTGTTGCCAATCCCAGCGTAGGCCCCAGATTCCCGAAGTCCCAGGGCCGTGACACCAGCCATTTTGAGATCTGGAAATAACTGGTTTTTTCCAGATCTCAAATGGGCAACCAACTTGTTCCAGATCTGATATTGGCAACCGATCCCCAATATGAGATCTGGAACAAGTTGGTTCCCCATTTGAGATCTGGAAAAAACCAGTTATTTCCAGATCTCAAAATGGCTGGTGTCACGGCCCTGGGACTTCGGGAATCTGGGGGCTACGCTGACACTTATTGTCTCGAGCCAAAACAATTTCTGCTTAGAGAATGATACAGAAATGACTACCTTTATGCTGTTTTGCCAAAATGGGTAAGAAACTTAGTTACCCTCTGCTTGCAGTATGCACTCTAATACCCCCAGGAAAACATAGGATTCCTCGGTCCATCTATTTCACAGTGCGCCACAGTCCGAGATTCCTACAGTGGTTGTGCTCAAAACACAGTCCTACAGTCTTACAATGCAAAAAACAGTAAGGCTTAGAGTCCAAAACAGTGTCCAGATGAATTGAATTAGATTGGAATACAAAAAATCAGACTCAGTCTTAATACTTCAGCTGGTACAACAGACTTGGTACCAGCTCGAGAATAAAGAAGATAGTATGGCACCAGGTCAAGAATTTCCTGTTAGATTTTGTTGTGGAATCAGAATGATCTTGGGTGGGGCCAAATGGGAAATTTTCGCTTGTGACAACAAATCACAGGTCACTGGCCCAAGAAGAAAATACATGGCAAAAATTTTAAATTAGAAATGAACTTGGAGTAGATGTTGCTGTGTCACAAGTCTGTACAGTACTGTTTGTCATTGCACCACACATACTTATTCCCGGAGTTTTACAGTATTATTAAGTTAAGTCAATGTATGCCTTCAGAATTGAGGCAGTCTTTTCTCTGGGGTGCTCAAGATTTCAACAAAGCCAATGGATGGATTTGATTCAATGATATGTAAGGAGAACCCATTGGGTCAGTTAATTTGATTTTTCATTCCAATTTCATGGCCAACACAAAGCACCAAGAAAGACTGCAGTGAATGTTCTCAGTCCAATTTCGTGGCTATCACAAAGTACCAAGAAAGACTGCGGTGAATTTTCATATGTTACATATAAAAATATTAAATAATGCAGACAGACAAGCACACTGAAGACTGACTGCCTGACTGAGTTAACTAGTCTAGTTAACTCAGTCAGGCAGTCAGTCTTCAGTGTGCTTGTCTTAGTATTTAATACTTTCTGAATTTGTTTCCTCGTGTTGCTATGTAAGGATTTGAGTCAACTATTTTGATTTTCTGTTCAATGCCAAGGCTCATACAAGTGACTAGTCAGTATTGTCGCACTCATATAATCTGTAAGGAAACTACCAAACACACTGAAGACTGACTGCCTGAGTTCTCCTTACATAATATTCTCTCAAGAATTATGTCCCCGTACTTTTTCTCAGTCTTGCACCCTGTGCAAATACACTGCCTGAGTTTCCAATTGGTTAATTTCCTGTGGGTTACATCAGTTGAAGCCACACACTGACTGCCTTTCTCTGGCCCCGGAACACAGCTGGAATTGAGCTATGGGACCATGAAAATTTAATGGTAGTAGGCTCACCCTTTGCCTTATGTCCGAAGACAAATTTTTGATTTCCGATTATTGTACACCAGCAGAACTGGTGTTTTTCCCCAAAATTGTCATATTTCAAAACACAAGCAGGACTGTTAATTTACCCAAAATCATCTTACCATCTGCTTCTTGGAAATAATGCAGTATCTTCAAACTCAGCACCTGCCTCACCAGCCAGCCCACACAGAAGCCCTCGACTTCCGAAGGTTTTGAAGGAAAATCTGCACTGGCTGCAGGAGGTGCAAAGCCACTGAAGTTGCACTAGTAAACCCTGTAAGACTCAAACCCCCAACCCCCCTTAAACCCTGTCCTGCCTGTCCTTGTCCACGATGTCCATGAGATA
>CAJNDT010005780.1:228416-391056 GCA_905221615.1 Symbiodinium sp. CCMP2592 | reverse complement strand
ACTGCAAATCATTCAACCCTACACATGACATCCAAACTACTGTGTGTGAGCTGAGATCCCAACAGAAAGTGCATGTTGGCAATTGACGGTCTTGATCTGGAACTGGCATCAGTCTTGATTCTGAGACTGTCCAAGGACTGCGCTTCGACTGACTGCTTTGGGTTGCAAATGCCAAAGACACCTGAGCTCTGAAACAGGGCCAAAAATCAATTGATTGAATCTTCAAAAACAAACAGACAGCTTCATCTGCATGCAAAAAGATTTAATGCACTGAGACAGGAAGCACAAACACTTGAGAAGACGACGTGCAAGTTCCTGCTTGACATCCTCTGCCAACAAATTGCCACTACCCATCCAGTCCAGCTTGATGGCTGTCCAGCACAGCAGCTGACAGGCCATTGTCACAGAGGAGCCAATACTCAAGGCAATTGTGAAATCATCAATTGGTCCCTGGCTTGGAAGCAGACTGTTGGCCGCTGCAGCTGCTGAACAATGCTCGGGACTGTTGGCCTGTGTGACTGCACGTCCTGGTGTCCATTGGTGTGGCCAGTTGAAAAGCACTTCGAGGGGGTATTTGTCTGTCTCTGCACCTGAAGTCACCAAGAACCGCTGCATATTGTCTCTGATGCCATGCAGAGGTGGTGCACCTTTCACATGTGAAATCTCAGCAAGACCCAGCTGCCACAATCGAAGCTTGAAGACTGTGGGAGATGAAGATGGACCCACCCCAGTTTTGTAATTTTGCACATCAGGGTAGAACTGCTCATATTCTGTCGACGCAGAGAATCCCACACATTGGGAGCAGTCCAGGAAGAGGCCTCGAAGGGCCGCACCATGAAGTTCACGCTGCTCTTGAGTTGCAACCTTTCCAGAAAGCCACTCACAAACATCTGTGTAAAGAGCACGGCCATCATGACCTTTGTGGTCAATCTCAGATTTCAGCAGTGCCATTGCCTCCTGAAAAAGTGTATGCATAGAAGCAGGTGCAACATTGGCATTCTCCTCTGCCATGCTGCCTGCAGGACAGTAGGACTGCCTGCCTGACACTGAGCAAAATGCTCTGCATTTCCAAGCAGTTCAAATCAACATCACAGCTTCACTGACTCTGGCAACAAGAAAATGCAAAGCAGTGCACAGTTTGGCATTGTTGGTCTTTTCACACGGTGTACACCACTTTCACTTCATCCCAGTGAGACACATGCTGTGCTTGGCCACAATACCTCACCAAAGTAACCACAAGAATTATGCAACAACTTGCTACAGTACACAGGACTTTCAATCATGGTGAAGTATCTTCAATCATGGTGAAGTATTTCTAGGCCCCCCTGCCTACCAACTGTTGCTATCCAACAGCCACAGGTCAAGGTTCAGGAAACACAGCAAATGATCAAATTATTCTGTACCTAAGCCTCTCACACAAGACATCTACAGTCTCTGGACTGTCTGACTGTGAGACCGAGAGGCAAACACAGATTCCCCATGAAAAGTGCTCAGCAACTTCATGCCGACACACATGGTCAGACTGCAAACTTCCACACTGTTGTACATAAAGAGCAACAAAACTGCATGGCCCCAGGCTGCAATCAAAGCTGGTAGCTGACTGTTAGCCTGTGCGACTGCCGGACGGCCCAAAGACCCTGCTCAATCTTCTTGCTGACTTTTGGCCTCTGGGACTGCTCAAAGACCCTTCTGAATCTTCCTGTCGTCGAGCTCTTCCTGGAAGAACATCCGAGCATCCTCTGCAGTACGTGGCGGAGTGAAGACAGAGTACCAGAGACGCTCATTGGCCTCACTCCAGTCACTCTTTTGGATCATCTTGTAGAAGGACATGCGCTTGACCAGCCAAGTCCTCAAGCCTTTGTCAGAGCGCTTCGCTTCTGGACGGCGCCGCCCAGCAAAGGTGCTCTTCTTCGGCCACGAACTGTGCTTTTTGGAGTCAAGACTCTCATTGTCGGAGTCAGTCTCACCGTCATCATCGTCGTCCTTGGCATTCTCGTCCTTGGCCTCCTCGTCCTTGGCAACCTCGTCCTTTGCATCCTTAGCCTTCTTGTTGTGATCATCCCGGGAGTGTGCGACTGCAGGACTGTGGGACTGCAAGCCTGCATCTGGGGTCTGTGGGGCTGCTGCTGGGCTTTGGAGCTCAGCAGGTGTGCCAGAGGATGCAAATTCGACACTCTCAAACGCATCGAGCTCCTGCATGGTTGGGTTTCTCAGATCGGCATCAGGATCTGCACATCGTGCAGCAGGACGCTTGTTCGTGCTCTTTGCTGCTGCAGGCCTCTTCATGGTAGAAGCAGGGCGCTTCTTAGGTGCAGCCTTGGCCTTGGCCTCTGGAGCTGTCGGACTGCTGGACTGCTTGCCAGAGCCCTTGCCACCCTTGCCACGGCCTTTGCCACCCTTGCCACGGCCTTTGCCACCCTTGCCACCACCTTTGCCACCCTTGCCACCCTTGCCACCACCTTTACCGCCCTTGCCACGACCCCCCTTGCCATGACGAGCCTGTGCTAAAGCAGCAGCCTTTGCCTTGGCTTCTGCTTTGATCTTGTTCCTCTCTTCTCTGGCTGCTGATTTCCCATAATCCACACTCAGGCCATGAGTGGGGTCGGACAGTGGGCCTGCTGTGTCACGAGCAGACTCTGGGCCTGTCGGACTGTCAGACTGCAGGCCTGTCGGACTGTCAGACTGTTGGCCTGTCTGACTGTCAGACTGTGGGCCTGTAGAACTGTCAAGCTTGCCCATGGCCTTCAATTTGCTGGTCTCTCCAGCAGTCAGCTTCCCATCAAGTTCGACGCACAGAACCTTTTTAGACACCACAGCCACCGACTTCTGTTCTGCTTCCCGTTCCTTCCTCAGCTCAGCTGGGGACGGGATAGGATCCTGGAAAAGAGCTTTGCGAGGATTTGGTGAAGGAGTGACGACTGATGACGAGCTCAAACTTCGCAAAACAGACGGGTGCTCTTCTACTGATGCTTCTGACTCCTGGCTGAGGGGCACCACATCAGCCATACAACCACCAAACATGGCCGGAAACTACTACAGTGTAGAGAGCTACAGTCAAGGGGAACAAATCTACCAAAAAGTGTCTGCAGGGGCACCATCACAATGCATGAGAGAGTGGCAGCCAAGTGCAAGAACTGCTTGGCACAGTATCATTTTTGCACATCACAGACAAATCACATAATGCTGCAGAAGCCAAAATTCTATGAGGCCCATGGGTCCGATTCAGAACCACATGTCTCAATGCCGAGCTGGGCAGACTTAGTCTGAAGCCGTTTCTGCATCTTGGTTTTGCCAGCTGGTTTCTTAAAAACCTTCATGGCTGTTTTTTTTCTGTACAGTCTTCTTTGCTGCAGGTCTTTTCTTTACAACTCTCTGTACACCTCTGTGAGACTGTGGGCCTGTTTCTGGGTCAGACTCGCCCCAAGGATCAGACCCTGCAGCAGACATTGCCCGCCGGACTGTAGGGATTGTCGGCTGTGGGACTGTAGGGGCTGTAGAGACTGTAGAGACTGCAGGCCTGTTGCAAAACTTCTGCCAGGCCTTGCAGATGGCCTCTCCCATTGCAGCCGGATACAGACCACTGCCTTTGAGGTCGTCTTTGCCGGTCTTGGCCACAGTGCCATCTTCAAGTTCCTTGGACTTCATGAGTAGAACATGATCTGAACATGTGCACTTCCAAATAGCATCTTTCATCCACTGCCCAGGAGCCATGAACTTGTAGACTTTCTTGTATGTGGGTTTTTCATCCACATATGCACATCTCGGCACATAAAAAAAGTTCAACTTGCAACCAGGCACTTCAGACAGTCGATCAATGTGCTCTTTCAGGAATGAGAACATAGTGGAATTCACCGGGTTCTCAAAGATGACGTGGAGTCCCCTTGCCCCACCGAGCACCAGTAAGAAAAAAGATAGTCCTTGGGTTGGCTCCCTACACACACTTCCCACCCAATAGTGACTGACGAGACAAGACATCTCTATTGCTTGCAAGTATCTGGCCATCAGGTTTCCTGCTCGGACTTTTGGGTTCTCTAGATCACCAGCAAAATTACCCTTCTTCCTCTTTGTCCAATGGATACAAGGGAATGAGAACGAGCTGCAGTCCGGTGCCAAGCAAAGCAGAGCGCCTGCTTTCCTGAGTCAACAAAACAGACAAAACAGATGAAGAGTGTATCCCTGATTCTGGACAGACAAGTCTCAAACGAAGAACCATCTTCACAGCTTGGAAGAAACCATGTGCTGTCAATACATCTGACTGGTGGCTGTTGGTGTAATCAAAACTGTCGGCAGCCAGACCTGCACGATGTGCAGCTTTCACAATTGCTGTGGACACACTGAAGATCTCCACGACATCGAGATCACAGGCCTGTTCTGCCATTGTTGGCACTTCCAGAATTTCAAGGACTGTCCAGCCAAACAATGACATGGTACAAGCAAGAGCCACATCTCGCCGAAACATGATTTCTCTAAGCTACTTCTCTACAGACAGATGGCCTGCTGGACTGCAAGCCTGCTTCTTGAGCACAGGAGACCAAGAACCATGGTGCCGTGCCTCTCAGACAGATGCTGTAACCACAGTATAGGCCTGCAATGTTTTTTGTTCAATGTCCGAAATTGATCATCAGCTGCCAGGAGCTACTCAATAGCATTGACAGGCAGTGAGACTGTCAGGTCGACAGACAAATCTCAGCAGCGTTTAAAGCGCACCATCAGGTTCCAGCAACTACTCGGCAGTATTGGAAGCTGAGCATGTCCTTCTGGCATCATTCTGAAAACACGTGGGGCCTGGCTCAGAAAAGAAAGATGATACACGACATATTTTCGATCCATCATCAAAGCATTGAGTGCCTGGGCTGCTTTGGGCAGCATGTACTTGCCAGCACACAAATCTGCCAACATGCCATATGTCTTCAACTGTGCCTCAGTCAGAGGGACCATTGCATGAACAGCTCGAGGGCTTGAGTCCCTGATGCGAGAAAGACGTTCTGCAGATACTACCAGCAAAGGTGGTTGACTGAGAAGCAAGTCCCTCACATACATCTTCACACATATGTAGACAGAATGAGGTTCGACACTCTTATCCAGCATGTTCCGGTGCCTCACAGACAAGCAGTCCCCTGTCACCATAATGAAACAATGTGGGACTTCAGGGCTTTCTGTTTGCTCGCCACCCCGATCCAGTGTTCGAGGCCGGAAGGAGTTGTAGAACTCAACACCCATTGGTGTCAGCCAGCTGTCAAAATTCCGGACACCAGACACATGTCGAGCAAGAAGCAGACCACGTGGAGCTGTGTGACTGCTGGACCGTAGGCCTGGAGCTGGGATGTGATGCCCCCAACAAAAACCAAATTGCATAATGGAAGAAAGTCTGCTACTGTGACAATCTACACAAGGGGCCTGCTTCGATGTAGTCCAAGATTTCTTGGGGTGTCTGCCAAGTGGACTTGCGCTTCATGATGGAGAATACTACAGCAAAAAGCTGATCAATATCTTCATGCGTGTGTCCCACCATAAGGTGGAATAGAGTTGCAGACTTGAACAGCTTCTTCCCGACCAAGTAGGACAGATATCGAATCACAAACTGGTTCTTGGCACTTTTCACAGTGTTGTCAGCCACAACCACCAAATGTGCAGGAAACACACGCTTGGACTGCAGACTGTTGGACTGTGGGCCTGTCGGACTGTCAGACTGACACATCTTCCAAATATTCTCAATAGATTGTGAGAGCACTTCACAAAAATAGTCTGCACCTCCAATGATGTTGGGGTTGGCCATGTACAAGAATGTCCCCCATCCGTGGGCAATGGCACCAGTAAATGTGACTGTCGGTCTGGCAACATTGTCTAACTCATGTGGGACTTTGCGGAAACCCCATCTGGGCCATGCAAATTTGCTGTGGTCCATGTCATCAATGATAATTGTCAGAACAGATCCAGATCCACATGGTGGCAAACCATCATCTGATGGAGAAGCTGCTTGGGTTTGGGAAGCAAACCGAAGTGACCAGTACAAAACTCGGTCTTCATATTGTTCCTGATGATGTCTGCGTAAGGTCTTGGCAGCCTCCATCTTTTTGGACCACGAGACTGCAGGACTGTGGAGAATAAGCTGCAGGTCAAAACAGATCTGACACTGTTTGTGCTGAGACTTCTCACGCATACGCAGCATGTTTGACCAGTGACTGTTCCATCTTCTGCGAAAAGTGTCATAAGACGGAATGTCTGAACCAAACTCTGGGTGTGCCTCTTGCAGGACACTCCACTCTGCCTGAAATTGCCAGTAGAGGTCCGAGATTTTGCACTTTTGGATGTATCTTCTGGGGAGACCACCTGAAGTACCCAAGCATGAGGCTGTCACTGGAGGAGAAACATGGGCATAGAGGCTGTCCTGTCAACATTTGAACTGGCAATGGTCTGTCACACAATGGCAATCAAATTATAAATTCAACCAAACACAAACTGAAATAAAATGTGATGATCTGCAGTCCTGGTCCCATGGGTCGTCAATGACAGCCTCGTCGTCCTCTGGCATTGACTCGGCCACAGACTGGTGCAACTCCCGGAAAAAGTGGTCGCATTTGACTACAGCATATGCTTCTTTGCACTGCTTCCCAAGTTTGTGACCAGCAAAACCAGCTCTTCTTCCGTCTGGAACACCCTTGATGTATTTACGCATGGTGGATTGGCCACAGCCAATCTTGCGGCAGAAATTCACAAAACAGACTTGCCTGTCCCCAATCACATAACTCCTTGTAATCTTCGGGACTGAAGGACTGTGGGACTGTTTGGAAGTTCCACTCTTTGCATCTGCAGGATGTTTGGTCGAATCACACTCACCATATGTGGACTGCAGCAGATGCACACGGTCCTCTGACGACAATTGCCAAAAATCCAGACACAGTGCCTGCAGATCTTTGAGACACAAACCCTGTGCAGCGCATGCTGGAAAACTACAGTTCGGTCTTTTGCAACTCTCTCGCCAACGAAGACGAACTTTCTCTGGATCACAGCCATTTTTGTCGTAACTTGTCAGTTGTCTCGGGGCTGCAGCTGAAGCTAAAAGCCTCGAACCCACTTCCAATCCAACAGGTCGACTACAGGTCTGTGACGACTGCCCATTGTTGTCCCATGGATCATCTTCAAAACCAGGACTGTGGGACTGCAGTACTGGCGACTGCTCTTCCCACGGATCAGAATCTTCAGATTCCCAAGGATCTGAATTTTCCTCACCCCATGGGTCAGACAACTCCTTGTCTTCTTCTACAGACTGTCTCTTTGCTTTCTTTTTGGGGCGTCGAGTCTTTGGGGGCATTCAGGCTTGAACCAAACATTGTGCACAAATGTTCTCGCACAAACACAAAAGACAAATGTGCAACTTGAAGCAAGAGTCTCTGGACAGGCATGTTTACTTTTGGCACAACTCTAGGTGTCATGCTTCGAGGCTTTGGAAGCCTTCAACTTCTCAAGCTTTGCCTGTAGTCGCTTCTCACGCGCGGCTACACGACGTTTTGCTTTAAAATCTCTGGTCTCCTGCTGAAGCACTTTGCGCACTTGCACTGCAGGATGCCGAGACCAGAGTTGAACTGACTGTATCATTGGCAGGCTATACTTCTTCATTTTAGAAAAAAAGGCACGTCTTTGGAAGACTGCAGGAGTATCTGTGCATGCAGTTGAATTCTGGACGGTGGCATCTGAAAATGAATTAGTGAAATCAAAACTGCCTGTGGCAGCCAAAAAACTGGAATCTGTCTTTTCGGGCAGTTGTGCCATTTCAGGCAACTCTGCCTCTTGCAAAACTGGAATGTCCTGCTCGACTGCAGGACTGACAGGACTGCTAGCTTCCTGTAGTGAAGCTTCATCAGTTGCTACTGATACTTGATTTCTAGGCCTCCTAGGTTTTCTGGGTTTCGAGGATGTCATAGACAAAAAACGATGCCGAACAGCAGAGTCACGAGGTGCATCTTCAGATTTGCAAACTGTAACATCTGAAAGCCACTGGCCACCAATTGCTCTGGGCTTCTTCTGAATAATTTGCTGCTCTTGCAATGGACTCCATTGCTGAAAACCACCAAACATATCCTGGGATCATGGTCATAATAATATTACTAAAGAAGACACGCAAACACTCTGCCCAGGAGAGAGAACGAGAGAGAGTTGCTTTCTGTCTGTATGTGTAGTATATAATAATTATATTATATAATGGAGGAGGGGCCTTGAACATAAATTTTTAAATTTCACTAAGATTACAAATTATCTACCTAAACCCCTACAAGACTTACTGGCCATATGCTGTCGACTGGTTGGAGACTTGCTCTGCAAATGGAGAAATCGAGTTGCTGAACCACAGTAGTTGCCCACCCCAGCATAGGCCCCCAAATCCTGTTGCCAATCCCAGCGTAGGCCCCAGATTCCCGAAGTCCCAGGGCCGTGACACCAGCCATTTTGAGATCTGGAAATAACTGGTTTTTTCCAGATCTCAAATGGGCAACCAACTTGTTCCAGATCTGATATTGGCAACCGATCCCCAATATGAGATCTGGAACAAGTTGGTTCCCCATTTGAGATCTGGAAAAAACCAGTTATTTCCAGATCTCAAAATGGCTGGTGTCACGGCCCTGGGACTTCGGGAATCTGGGGGCTACGCTGACACTTATTGTCTCGAGCCAAAACAATTTCTGCTTAGAGAATGATACAGAAATGACTACCTTTATGCTGTTTTGCCAAAATGGGTAAGAAACTTAGTTACCCTCTGCTTGCAGTATGCACTCTAATACCCCCAGGAAAACATAGGATTCCTCGGTCCATCTATTTCACAGTGCGCCACAGTCCGAGATTCCTACAGTGGTTGTGCTCAAAACACAGTCCTACAGTCTTACAATGCAAAAAACAGTAAGGCTTAGAGTCCAAAACAGTGTCCAGATGAATTGAATTAGATTGGAATACAAAAAAATCAGACTCAGTCTTAATACTTCAGCTGGTACAACAGACTTGGTACCAGCTCGAGAATAAAGAAGATAGTATGGCACCAGGTCAAGAATTTCCTGTTAGATTTTGTTGTGGAATCAGAATGATCTTGGGTGGGGCCAAATGGGAAATTTTCGCTTGTGACAACAAATCACAGGTCAGTGGCCCAAGAAGAAAATACATGGCAAAAATTTTAAATTAGAAATGAACTTGGAGTAGATGTTGCTGTGTCACAAGTCTGTACAGTACTGTTTGTCATTGCACCACACATACTTATTCCCGGAGTTTTACAGTAATATTAAGTTAAGTCAATGTATGCCTTCAGAATTGAGGCAGTCTTTTCTCTGGGGTGCTCAAGATTACAACAAAGCCAATGGATGGATTTGATTCAATGATATGTAAGGAGAACCCATTGGGTCAGTTAATTTGATTTTTCATTCCAATTTCATGGCCAACACAAAGCACCAAGAAAGACTGCAGTGAATGTTCTCAGTCCAATTTCGTGGCTATCACAAAGTACCAAGAAAGACTGCGGTGAATTTTCATATGTTACATATAAAAATAAATAATGCAGACAGACAAGCACACTGAAGACTGACTGCCTGACTGAGTTAACTAGTCTAGTTAACTCAGTCAGGCAGTCAGTCTTCAGTGTGCTTGTCTTAGTATTTAATACTTTCTGAATTTGTTTCCTCGTGTTGCTATGTAAGGATTTGAGTCAACTATTTTGATTTTCTGTTCAATGCCAAGGCTCATACAAGTGACTAGTCAGTATTGTCGCACTCATATAATCTGTAAGGAAACTACCAAACACACTGAAGACTGACTGCCTGAGTTCTCCTTACATAATATTCTCTCAAGAATTATGTCCCCGTACTTTGTCTCAGTCTTGCACCCTGTGCAAATACACTGCCTGAGTTTCCAATTGGTTAATTTCCTGTGGGTTACATCAGTTGAAGCCACACACTGACTGCCTTTCTCTGGCCCCGGAACACAGCTGGAATTGAGCTATGGGACCATGAAAATTTAATGGTAGTAGGCTCACCCTTTGCCTTATGTCCGAAGACAAATTTTTGATTTCCGATTATTGTACACCAGCAGAACTGGTGTTTTTCCCCAAAATTGTCATATTTCAAAACACAAGCAGGACTGTTAATTTACCCAAAATCATCTTACCATCTGCTTCTTGGAAATAATGCAGTATCTTCAAACTCAGCACCTGCCTCACCAGCCAGCCCACACAGAAGCCCTCGACTTCCGCAGGTTTTGAAGGAAAATCTGCACTGGCTGCAGGAGGTGCAAAGCCACTGAAGTTGCACTAGTAAACCCTGTAAGACTCAAACCCCCAACCCCCCTTAAACCCTGTCCTGCCTGTCCTTGTCCACGATGTCCATGAGATAATGTAGAGGCACAGCTTGTACAACATAGCCGTGTAGTGATTGGCCTAGCTCCTCTGACAGCACATTGATGGATCTGCACATTTTGGCTTCGGCAGCATGATGACATCGCAGCACCACCATATGACCTTATCTGGTTTCATAGTTCATTCTCGTATTCTCGAATGTGGACTGAACAGGCAAGCTACATAGTGATGTTTGTTTGCCACCATATTTCCTGGCTTTGTTGGTGTGCATATTGCCACGAAGTCAACCTTTCCTGCACCTGTGTCGGGTCAACACCTGCCCTTTTGTTTTGGGTCTCCATCAGAACTCACTGGGCAAGCCTATTCACGGAAACCCCGAGACTTCGTGCTGTTCCTCACAATGCTGCAAATGAATACCTTTGAATGACTGACACATTGCAACCCAATACTTGTTCCTGATTGATAGCTGCTGCACTTGCATCCTGGAAAATACAGAGATTCTGATCCCGCAGCAGGCCAAGTCACAATGGGTTTTCTTGGGATTTTTTGGTTTGTACCAGTTCGTTGCACCTTTGCCGGTTCATGTGTTTATGGATTATGGAGTAATGCAGTTGTGATCCCACAGTGTATCTCCGGGACTTGGTTGGTTTCAAATTCTGTACTGTGTAGAACTGTTGCACAGTGGCTCCCAGAAAGCAACATTAGACATGTGCTATATGTAAACCACCGTGTGCATCGGTGAGAAGAACTGGAAGAATTATTTAGTATTATTATGTTCTGTCCCGGTGACAAGTTATACAGATTGCTGTGCTGCATTGTTGACAATAAATTTCTGTTCAAGAGTACAACTACTGGGCGACAACAAACCGTGTTTTCTTGCAATTAGTGAAGTGTCTACACTTGAGTTCATTTGCAGTTTCTGTTCTGCTTCTTGGCTACAACTGCACACAGAGCAGGGTAGTTCCTGGTTCATGACATCATTGTAATATTGATAATAATCCATAATTTCACTTGCAGGCTACAACATTACAACATTCAGTCAGCCAAACCACAAACCCAAAAGTTGGAACATTATTTGTCATATTGAACATTCTGTTCCTGAAATCATTCGGTGGTTTCGCAAATATTTAATAATAACTAACTACCTAATTGTGGAGCTAAGCCCTGACCCTGAAATCGGAAACCACAGTCCCCACCAGTTGTGACAGCAGAATGGTGTATTTTCTCCTTATTGAGCTGCAAAATCTTGAGCCTTGGGGAAAGGAGGGGTTAGGGTTTAGGGTTTATGTTATTAAATTATGCCGACCACCTGGGGCCGGGGTCCGACCTAAGGAACAGGCTTGGGGAAGAGGAGGGGGGCAAAAAAAAAAAAGCGCACGGTACGCTTTCTCCTTGAGCTGCGATGCCTTGTTCTTGAGCCTTGAGAAGGGGAGGGGCTGGGCTATTAGGGTTAGGGTTTACAAATACAAACCAACTAAAAACCAATTTATGTTCAAGGCCACTCCTCCATGTGTATGGAGTCTATCTGTTGTATTGCAGCAGTTATGCTGCTAAAAATCATATTATTATCTAAGAAATATATTATTATGTAAATATGAATAACCTCAGCACTCACAGACTACTCCACGCTCGCCACCACAGCCAGGTTGCTGACAGACTCCGCTTGGAGACAGCACTGTTCACTGCCCAGACTACCAACTGCGCAGTGCAGCTTTACTGCTGTGTAGACGGCCAGACTGTGGGACTGGCAGACTGCAGTTATGCTGTTGTGACTGGCAGACTGTGGGACTGCCAGACTGTGGGACTGGCAGACTGCAGGACTGCCAGACTGTGGTGCTGCAGATTGCAGAGCCTGGCTGTTGCAGTAAGCGCACCTTTGAAGTGCTGGTCGAAGCCGTCCAAGACAGTATGTAGGACTTCCCAAATGTACCTGTTGGCAGGGTTTAGGGACTTTGGGGTTTAGGGATGCAAGACCTGGGGTTAAAGTGGACTGCCAGACTGTGGGACTGCCAGACTGTGCAACTGTGGATTGCAGACCCTGGCTGTTGCAGAAAGTGCACCTTTGAAGTGCTCGTCGAAGCTGTCCAAGAGTATGTAGGACTGCCCAAAAGTACCTCTTGGCAAGGGTTAGGGACTTTGGAGTTTAGGGATGCAAGGCTGCAGGTTGAAGTGGACTGCCAAGCTGCGGGACTGCCAGACTGTACAACTGTGGATTGCAGAGACTGGCTGTTGCAAAAAGTGCACCTTTGAAGTGCCAGTCGAGGCCGTCCCAGACAGTATGTAGGACTTCGAAAAAGTACCTGTTGGCAGGGTTTAGGGACTTTGGGGTTTAGGGCTAAAGTGGACTGCCAGACTGTGGGAATGTGGAGTGCAGACCCCGGCTGTTGCTGAAAGTGCACCTTTGAAGTACTAGTCGAAGTTGTCCAAGATGTATGTAGGACTGTTTAGGGACTTTGGGATTTAGGGGTTCAAGGTTTGGGGCTAAAGTGGACTGGCAGACTGTGGGACTGCCAGACTGTGGGACTGACAGACTGCAGGACTGCCAGACTGTGGGACTGCAGATTGCCTGCCTGTTAGAGCAAGTGCACCTTTGAAGTCCTCCTCGAAGCCGTCCAAGATGTACCTGTTGGCAGGGTTTAGGGACTTTGGGGTTTAGGGATGCAAGGCCTGGGGTTAAAATGGACTGCCAGACTGTGGGACTGGCAGACTGTGGACTGGCAGACTGTGGGACTGCAGATTGCCTGCCTGTTAGAGCAAGCGCACCTTTGAAGTCCTCACTGAAAAGCCGTCGAAGATGTACCTGTTGGCAGGGTTTAGGGACTTTGGGGTTTAGGGATGCAAGACCTGGGGTTAAAATGGACTGCCAGACTGTGGGACTGGCAGACTGTGGACTGGCAGACTGTGGGACTGCAGATTGCCTGCCTGTTAGAGCAAGCGCACCTTTGAAGTCCTCGCCGAAGCCGTCGAAGATGTACCTGTTGGCAGGGTTTAGGGACTTTTGGGGTTTAGGGATGCAAGACCTGGGCTGAAAGTGGACTGCCAGACTGTGGGACTGCCAGACTGTGGGACTGCAGATTGCAGAGCCTGGCTGTTGCAGCAAGTGCACCTTTGAAGTGCTCGTCGAAGCTGTCCAAGACAGTATGTAGGACTGCCCAAATGTGCCTGTTGGCAGGGTCTTAGGGACTTGGAGTTTAGGGGTTCAAGGTTTCGGGCTAAAGTGGACTGCTAGACTGTGGGACTGCAGATTGCAGAGCCTGCCTGTTGCTGCAAAAGCGCACCTTTGAAGTGCTGGTCGAAGCTGTCCAAGACAGTATGTAGGATTGCCGAAAATGTACCTTTTCAGCAGGCAGGATTTAGATAAAGACTTGGAGGTGGGGTCTCAGGGTATATATTTAGAGTTCGTTGGGCCGGGGTTAATTTTGGTTTTTAAATTTAACATTTGAAGGCTTAGAGTTCATTAGACTGTGGGCTTTCAGGCTGGCAGGGTCACAATCACAGGTCTTGGAGTTTCAGATTTGCTTCATGTAAACCCCTGAACCCTTATGTATTTAAAGTAAATACTGTACTCTGAAGATCAAGCAAAGTGTGCTGGCTGCCACCACAACCCTAGCCTGAAAGAAGTCCAATCCTATCCAAAGTCTACTATACAAACACTTTGCATTTATTTTGTTATTGGGTCTGGGGTTTAGAATATTTAAAGGGTAGGACACCTCTGGGTGTATGTTAACTGCTATAAGTGCTCCAGTCTTCTTTCACCTGTAAACAAACAGAGATTAAACTTGTATGCTATTTGGTGCTTAGTCAAGCTTTAAGGTTTTAGAGTCGACACAATATACCAAGCTCTGGCCCTCGAAAGAAAGTTTCAATTAATAATTGGTTCCGAAAGCCCAAACCCCCTTTATGGCAAAGCTCCTGACAAATTCAATCTCGAAAAATAGCTCAAAGCTCCTGACAAATTCTGTGAAGGGAAATCTCCCGACGACATCCCGAAAAGCGCTGGGGCCCCTGGCCCAGTTTGCCAGTCTTGCAGTCTTGCAGCACAGTGAACTAATTCTGAATTTAACTGGCCGTGGGCTTGATCCGACAGGCAGTGACAATGAGTGTGAGTATCAACTCTAAACCGTATCATTACGAGGGGGCAGGCTGTATCCTTAAGGGACATGTCATGTGGGGTTGCATGATTGCAGAGCTCTGCAAAGCTCTGACCTGTGGGACTGTGGGACTGTACCATGTGCCTGCATGACTGCGTGCCTGCAGGACTGTGTGCCTGCATGACTGTGTGCCTGCATGACTGTGTGCCTGCATGACTGTCTGCCTGCAGGACTGTATGCCTGCATGACTGTGTGCCTGCATGACTGTGTGCCTGCATGACTGTGTGCCTGCAGGACCGTGTGCCTGCAGGACTGTGTGACTGCCCTGAAAAAACCTCCACTCTCGTCATGGCTTCTGAACCTGGAACCCTAAACTAAACCCCTAAAAGTGCAGCCACCAAGGCCCAGGCTGCGACAGTCCCGCAGTCCAACAGACCTCAGGACAGCGGGATTTCTGCATGAGCCAGATTCAGCTAGATACACAATACCTCAATCAATATTTTTTTGTAAACGCCACAGATATGAGACTTGAGCTTGGCAGCTTAGACATTGAGGCACAGGCTGTATTGTCGATGTTGCATGCAGATGGCCCCCACGACCTGATTCAGTCAAAAGTAAACCAAAACTGGCCTGTGTATAATTCCTGAACCTGACAAACTCTACTAGTCTAAAACCCTAAACCCTAAGCCCTACTACTCTCTACCAAGCTCTAAACCCTGGCACACACACTGATATCCCAACAGTTTTGTGAACTCTTGACCTTACCCAACTCTGATTCTCAAATATGTGCCCCATTATCTATCATCCTAAACCCTAAACCCAAAACCTTTTAAAACTTTAAACTCATTAAACCCTGAACCTAAACCCTACAAGTCTGTCTCTATTCTTATTCTTGGTCTTATTGGACAGATTGTCAATTGAATCTTTACCTAACCATAAACCCCACACTCTTGTCTTCTAGACTTCAAGTATTCTACTTAATGATATTATTATAATTTTGAATTGAGACAATACATGCTACTCTTTGGCTGAATCCTAAGCCTTCAAAAGGCTGAAGCCCCCTAAACCCTAAACCCTAAATCCTACTTATTATTAATAAATAATAAGGAACCCACCTCTGCACGAAGGAGTGCTGCCACCACCTGTGCAAAAGGTGGGTACAGGTATTAGTAAGTAATTGGGGTTGTAAAATCAGGGTTTGGGGATGATATTTTAATTACATACCTGACCAATCTCAATTCCTAAACCCTACTGCCCAATCAATCTCTGAACTACAAAACCCTAGATCTATAATAATTACTATGGGCTGGGGACTGGCTTCATCAAATTGCGAATGGGGGCTTAGGGTTAGAGGCTTTAGGGCTCAGGGTTTAGAGTTTCAGGTGCGCTTTTTAGGGTTTAGGGTTTGGGGTTGGCCAGTTCCAAAAGGGTTTGGGGTTTAGGGTTGAAGTATTCTCATCAGAAGCTGAAATCCCAGAGGCCTTCGGGGTGGTAGTGGTGGGGGCGTCATTCAAGATCTTAGCACTTGTCAATGTCAAGTAGATCGAGATACTATAAAATCTACCACCCCTAGCTGTAATTGAGATCAGATCTGATTGCCAGCATTGTCCTAAAATCTCTTAGAAGTATATAACCCAGAAGCTTCAGATAGAGCCTCTGTGTTGAAGTTTAAAGCTTCTAGGGCTAGGCAGTGTTTCTTATGTATGGTGTGTTTTCGAGGTTTTAGGGTTTAAGTGTTTGTTATCCTATGAGGAGCTTGGATTAGAGGTCCAAACCCTAACCAGGTGCACAAGAGTGCTTCTAATATGACGAATTGCAATCATATCTACAATGTCCTAAAATTCAATTGCCAATCAACTCCTGGTTCACTAATGGTCTGCAGACATATGATTAATAAACTGTGGAACTATTATAATTACTACACCCTGACCAGCTCGATGTCGATGATGTCAAGCGCACTGGTTAGCAATGCCATATGCACCTGCGAGTTGTGCCGACCAGGCCGCAGTAATGGTCGTTGTAGGGCTTCCCGGGGTTGGAAACCCACACAGGAGCCAAGTCATTGCGATCGTCGCCACTGGCACCACTGGTGCGTCCATCTGAGCGATCGTCCAGTGCGTGGTTCTTCTCCCACCAAGCTCTCAGAGCTGTTTTCCACCAGTAAAACCGGTCTTCCCACCGGTGCCAATGTGGCTGTCACTTATTCTTAGTCTGATGATGTGGATTACAAAGGGCATGATTTCAGGACTGCAGGACTGTGGGACTGTGGGAGAAGTTGAGCCTCTGCTTAGTTGCTGAGTGGAGATTTATAGTGGGCACTATTATCCCAAAAATTCAGCTACTCAGTCTGGCTTCAGTCTAATGACATTAACCTAATGTTAGGGCTTAGGGTGTTAAGGTCTTAGGGATTGCAAAACTCTGCAGAAAACTAACTCTCTGATCCCTAAAAACCCTGATTCCCTAAACCTAAAACACCCAAATCTTCAACCCTAAACCCTATAAGGACTAAGTGCTACAAACCCTAAACACTACTAGACCCCTGACCCCGAGCCCTAAAACCCTTAATCCAGAACCCCTAAATTCTAAACCTAAAACCTATAAACTCTAAATCCTAAATCTGAAACTGAAACACTAAACTACTAAATACCTCTGACCCCGAGCCCTATAACCCTAAATCCGGAACCCCTAAGTTCTAAACCCAAAACCTATCAACTCTAAATCCTAAATCTGAAACTGAAACACTAAACTACTAAACCTCTGACCCCGAGCCCTATAACCCTAAATCCGGAACCCTTAAATTCCAAACCCAAAACCTGTAAACTCTAAACCCTAGACCCGAAACTAAACACTACTAAACCTGTGACCCCGAGCCCTAAAACCCTAAATCCGGAACCCCTGAATTCTATACCTAAAAACCACTCACTATAACACTATATGCTAAACCTGAAACTAAACACTACTAAATGTCTGACCCTGAGCCCTAACACCCTTAATCCGGAACCCCTAAATTCTAAACCCCAAACCTATAAACTCTAAATCCTAAACCTGAAACTGAACACTACTAAACCTCTGCCCCCGAGCCCTAACACCCTAAATCCGGAACCCCTAAATTCTAAACCCAAAACCTATAAAATCTAAACCCTAAAACTGAAATCAGGCACTGCCTCTTCCCACCAGCCGGCAGCCGCCGGCGTGGGGGGCCACAGCCTGGTTAGGGTTTAGAATGTCGGGTTTAGGGATTAGGGTTTTTTAGGGTCTAGTAGGGTTTAGGGTTTCAATGGCAGGGTTCTCTTTTAAGCTCCTGCCCCTCCGAAATAGTAGTAACTAGTAGTAGTACGACTACTAGTAGTAGTAACAGTAGGACTAGTAGTCGTAGTAGTAGTCCTGGTGGTGGTGGTGGTGGTGGTGGTTTTGCGCTGATACATCAGGTAAAGCTTCTGATCTTCTGGGGCAGCTTGGCCTCGGATGCGCAGACATCAATGAATGGTAAAGGTAAGTCTTCAGATCTGCAAACACGGTTTGCGCTGATGCATGAGGTAAAGCTTCTGATCTTCTGGGTGCATTTCTGCACAGGTCTTGGCCCGTGGTATCACTTCAGAAGTGAAGACATCAATGGTAGAGGTAAGCCTTCTGATCACCTGTGTACACAGTTTGTGCTGGTGTGTAACAATATCAGCCAGTGTCAAGTATTCAATAAAAAGTATTAGCTAGTTAGTATTTAATAGTCGAGAATCAGGGAACCCCAAAGCATCAATCCTTAACAAGTAAGTAGGGTATGGGAATCCCAGCACTATGTGGCCACTGGTTTTCAACATTATGGGGCCTACTATACCTGAATTCTAAACCCCCAAACCCCAAACTCTCGAATCTTGAAATGGTATTTATATCCGAATCCCCAACCACACCCTACAGAGTCAATCCGGAAAGCATGGAATGTGAACCCTAAACCCTAAACCCAAATGAAACTCTAAACCCTACTAAACCTCACTAACCCTAAATCCCGAAAATAATTTAAACCCTCCTGCTGTGGCCTCGAAGAGGCCACAGCAGCGCAGCTGGGCAGAGCCTGCCAGGCTGAAGGTTTGGGTTTAGGATTTAGGGTTTAGGGGGTTTAGGGTTTCTATGTGCGAGGGCGAACACGCTCTAGGGGATTGAGGGGATTGGGGATTCAGGGGTTTTAGGTTTAGAGTTTAGTAATTAGGGTTTAGGGTTTCTATGTGCGAGGGCACTTTTTCAGTGCAGCATGGCAGCATCCAGAATCAAGTAAAATTAGTCGGGCACCCAGCCTGAAACTGTGCTAAGTATATTAAGTTAATCAAACTGTAGGCCTGTACGACTGCAGGACTGGGCAGCCCTCTGCTTTTAGTCATGGGGTCAATCTCGAACACACAGAGTCATGTCTCATGTACGAGAAAGAAAAAGGGCACAGTGACCATCTGTGCAGGAAGATCCTAATACAGGCCACAAGTCCCACAGTCCGTGCAAGCAGTTGAGTCTAAGATGACTGCTGTATATGATGACATCAGTAAAGACTGCAGGACTGTAAGCCTGTAGGACAGTGCCACATCACTGGGCATACCGCACACACTGCATCAGGTTTTCCGGGATCTTTTCCGGATCCAACTTGACAAGAGTCAGCTTCGGAGAAACGCGTGAGTGGAATGACGGCTCGTGGCTCCTGAGTAAGCAGCAAAACAGTAAGCAGTAAAACACAAAACACATGCATGTGTGACAAACTGCTGCAAGCAAGCTACATCTCCAGCAGAAAAGCACGGCGTACAGGATCATGTTTGGGAGTCACCACAGCCATGCGGTCCAGCTCCCACTTTGTGACTTGCCTCAGCTTGCACAAACACATACCAAAAATCAAGACTGAAGGACTGCAGGACTGCAGGACTGTTGGTCTGGGGCACATGAAGCTCTTTTGCACACCGGGGATAGCTGTGATCATCCAGTTGGGCCTGAGGACCTGCTTCTCTGCCCGCTCGATCTTGAACTCATCCTGGGATGCATCACTGAGTTACACGCATGACTTGTATTCATTTTGTTTGGTTGTGGGGAGATAGGGGAAACAATTAAATGTTGTACCAAGTTTCAGCTGAATTTGTCGGGCTCCAGATGTAGTTGCTGCCTGAGTACTTGAAGTGGCCGTCGACCTGCTGCCTCAGAAATTCGAACCAAGATGTCATGTCTGATCACAATTGCACAGCATCAAACTACACAACTGTCATGTATCTTTTCTGTCAAGCAGCTGCAAGATTTTCCAAAAGAAAATCGACGGCACTTGGAAGGCTTCCCCGTCTTGGATCGGCTGTCTGTAGAATACCCAAACGAAATGCCCCTTGACAGGCGTCCAGAAGCTGAAACAGTCATCTTGCGTAAACAAGTCCGTGGGACCTCAGGAAAACACCAGTGACAAATATAGTTTGATACAAACACAGCACATCTCTCCTCCGACTAACTGAAACAAGTCACTGAAGGGGTCTTTCATGGCCTTGACCACCCTGAAGTTGCCATTGATGAACTCCTGGCGCTCCATCTCCAATGACCAGCCAAAAGGGGCCTTGTACGAGTCCCAGCAGGATCCGAACCACCTGTTGAGAAAGTGGACTGGGGTCTCCTCACAGAGGGCAAGAAACAAAATACATATCACCAGCAGTGCAGTAACACACAATGGTGTAGTTTCAGCACTCGTCCTGTCTTGGCATAGGCATTGTGACTGACGACTGGGGGCCTGTGGACTGTGTGCCTGATCGACCGAGAGTTCCATTGCCATCAGGTCCCCTGGGTGCAAGAGCACCCACCAAAATCATAGCATCACGAAGGATGAGGATAGTGTCATCCACCTTAGATGGAAAGATCTTGCCACTAAGTGATGAGCGCTCACAACAACCAACACAACAATCGTCTCATATAACATCATGGAAGGCACATGCTTGGTAAGACTGAAATCCAGGCCCTTCGGGTACAGATAGTCTGTGGCACCTCTGGATTGGCCGAACCCCTCAAAGCCGTGCTGGCACCAGTGGTAGACAATGGCCGAAGTGCACGGGATGTTGCTTTCCAAAATATCCTCAGTCACACAGTCTCTCCATTCCTCAGTCACACAGTCTCTCCATTCACAGTCTCTAACATGTATTCTTGTGACAAGCCACATCCAGCCACATGTTGAACTTGGCACGCTGCATCTCGTGCGAGAGGAACTCGATCATACCTTAGATCTAACTGCCAGTTGGACTTCGACAGAGAGCAAACAGCAACTCGACTTGACAAGCTGCACTCCTCCCTCATGTCCGAAGGCTTTGTGCTTGGACTGTAAGACTGCAGGACTGTCGGGAACAGGGTCAATGCCGTCTTACCTCAGATTCCAAGCAGAAATTGACAATGACATGATATGATCAACAGACTCATATTTGCATACAAAAAACAGCGCATAGCAGTCTGGAGCATGTTCTGGTCCAATTCTATCGGGCCCCACTGGGTTTCCTTCTGCAAGACCATGGAGATCCACTTGAACTGGAAAGAAGGATCCACTTTCGGAATCTGCGTGGGAGTGGATCCATTCCTCATTACACACAATGATACAAATCACATACGCAAGCAAGTGTTCAAGAACATGACTGTGCATATCTTGAAATGAGAATCCTGAGATGCCACTGGAAATACTCCCAATCCAGAAGCCGGGTTGGAGGAGAGCTGGACCGCATGCCCAACAAAGCCTGTTCTGCACCTGTGCCATGGGAGATGCTGCTGAACACACACAGTGAATCTGAATCTGCTAGACTACGCTTGCCCATGTTCCTACCTGCTCTGTCTGCACCTCCATAGCCACCAGGGGTTGCATCCGGGGCCGACGGAGCAAACACATCATCATGAAGATCCAGCTCGGGCTCTGGTGGATCGAAGGATGTCAGGTGCAAAACCTGTCCTATGGTTGTCTCTCCCGACACCGGGCCTGCTGACTCTCGGACTGCTGGGACTGCAGACTGCGAGACAGCGGACTGCGAGACAGCGGACTGCGAGACAGCGGACTGTGAGACTGCAGCTGGCTGTGAGACTGCTGCAGACTGCGGGACTGTCTCGACTGGCTGTCCTCGGCACCTCAGTTCCACCTCAAGGGTATGACTTTCCCGCCCCGTCAACTCCAACAAGTAGTTGTCTCTCTTCTCCCGAAGGAGCGTTGATGCCACACTCCCTGTGGAGATAGGCTGATCGGCACCCCGGCCCTGCCGATGCAACACGAAAAGAATCATCTGGTGATTGTGAAGCTGCAAGAACCCGGAGAAGTCCCAGACCTTGGTATAGCCACAGGCACAGTCTTACAGTCCTACAGTTCACACATGACACATGCACAAAGAAGTCAAGGAACAGGGGTTGGGCCAGGGATTGCATCAGACCTTTTGGTCCCATCTTCGTGACTGCTTCCATAGATGGACACATAGTACGGCGACTGGTCGTTCAGGCGATCTTTGCACTTCTTGATCACAAACTCCACAGTGTAGTTATGCATGGAGGCCATCACACAAAGTGGGGGGCGAATTCACGCCCGAGACAGACTGTGTGACAGTAAGACTGCAACTGCACTGTAAGCAGAAGATGCTACGGTATGATGCACAAATGACAAAATCTCCTAGACCCAAACAAACCCAAAACCCTACGATACCTAGTAAACTCTTGCACCTAATCTCCTAGACCCAAACAAACCCAAAACCCTACAATACCTAGTAAACTCTTGCACCTAATCTCCTAGACCCAAACAAACCCAAAACCCTACAATACCTAGTAAACTCTTGCACCTAAACTCCTAGACCCAAACAAACCCAAAACCCTACGATACCTAGTAAACTCTTGCACCTAAACTCCTAGACCCAAACAAACCCAAAACCCTATGATACCTAGTAAACTCTTGCACCTAAACTCCTAGACCCAAACAAACCCAAAACCCTACGATACCTAGTAAACTCTTGCACCTAAACTCCTAGACCCAAACAAACCCAAAACCCTACAATACCTAGTAAACTCTTGCACCTAAACTCCTAGACCCTAACAAACCCAAAACCCTACCAGACCTAATAAACTCTCACAAATTACACCTAATAAGCAACCCCAAAACCCTACAATACCTGCCTAACAAACTCTTACACCTAGATGGGAGTTTCCGAAAATTAGGGGTAGCTTACTTAGGGGTCCGGGTCCTTTAAGGATACTGTTATATTAGGGTACTATACAGGGATTCCCTAATTTTCGGAAACTCCCTCAAATTCAAACTAACTACTTTTAAACCCTTACACTTACTAAACCTAACCCCCCCAGCCCCCAACCCCAGCCTTGGAGGCTGGGGCAGCGGCGCCAGCAGCGGCACCAGCAGCGCCGATGTAGATGAATGTGATGATGATGATGATGATGAAAGCCTGTGAGCCTGAAAGCCTGAGGAATTAAACCCCCAACTTTAACCCTTTAACCCTGGGGGTTTTAGAGGCTTTAGGGTATTAGGGTTTGAGGTATAAAGGTCTTAAAACCCTGGGGGTCTTGCTGTAGGGTTAGGGGCTTTAAGGTTTCAGGTTTTAAAAACCCTGGGGGTCTTACTGTAGGGTTAGGGGCTTTAGGGTTTTAGGTTTTAAAACCCCCAACTTAAACCCTAATGGACTTAAAAACCTTTAGGTTTGGCCTTTAGGGTTTGGGGTTTTAAGCTTAGAAGTGGTATCCTAGTTAGGTTTGCTTGGTATCCTAGTTCTTCTGCCTACTCCTTCAATGTATTTGGTAGTTGGGTGCATGGACCCTTCGGGGTATGAGGGTTTCGCCATTAGGGTTTCAGGGATCAGGGTTTCGGGATTAGGGTTTAGGGATTGGGGTTTGGGACTTAGGATGACTCGGTCGCCCTAGACGTTTTTCCTTGAACCCTAAAATGCTAAGCCCTAAACCTGGAAATCGAACCCCAACATTTTTTTCCTGCAGCTTGTAGGGCAGCGTGTATAGGGAGTTGCGGAACTCATGGCGACATCACTGCGCATCACTTTGCTGAGCGGCGAGGAGGCCACTGACAAGATTGAGTTCTACGGGGGGGGTTATGCAAGTCGGAACCTTTATTACGAAAGCCTTACATCAACTCCATCAGCCGCAAGCCCTATAGCCTGAAACCCCGGACCTTCATCCCCCTATGAACATGTATCCATAACTGGTAAGGCGTTTGGTTTTAGAATGGCACGAAATCTAGACTAGCGTGTACGGGAGATGTATGAATGTCAGATAGTAGAACTGCATGCACTGTTACCCTAGCGTCTCAGTGATCAGAAGAGCTTCATAGGAGGCCAAAAGGGGTTTTAGCCTATGGGGGTTTAGTAGGGATTAGGGTTCCCATAATAGGGTTCATATTAAGGAATCCATACCCAAAGAATCTCAAACCCCCCTTATGGCCTCCCATCAGAGTTTTCGGTTTCAAAACACATTCCGAAACGTGTACTTGGGACCATTAGCCTGAATTGGGTGTTGGGGGTTCTAGGGTTTTGGGTTTTAAGTTTAAAGGCTTCAGGCTTTAGGGTTTACTTTAGGGAATTAGGGTTTAGGGTTTGGGTTTTAGGGTGTAGGGTTTGTGGTTTAGAAGGCTTTAGGACCCTCCCCCTCCCCCCGCCCAGGGAAAAAGCCACCTACACAACCTGCACCGTCTAGATTCTAGATTATGTGCCCTGGAGCTTACAGGAGACCTTATGGCACTTTCTAAGAGCCCGCTGTAGAATTTTCGAAAGAACTCTGCAGGTAATCCCTAGAAGTGTAACCAAGCTTACAAACAAGAAACATTCTCCGTAGCATGATGAGGGAGACCCCTTAAAAGGTACCCCTTCCGAACCCTACTTGTGGCTCTCTTAGAAGGGACCTTATTGAGAGGGTCTATATCCCCGAGGGTCCCTAACCCTAAACCCTACATACATTCCACAAGCCTCAGCCCGGAGTCTTCAAATGAAGGATCACTTTAAAGGGAACTCCAGAAAGTTGGAATATGGATTAATGGTAGGATCCCCTATAATTTACCTTAAAGGGGCTACGATAATAATATTCCAACTTTCCGGCTTCTACTGTAGAGGCCCAGGGGACTTAGTAAGTCGGTTATAAGTAGGGTTATAATTGGGGTAACTCCACTTAGGGTACTTATAACTCTACTTATCTTCAAATGAAGGATCAGATAAGCCCCTATAGTGAGTCCCAGAAAGTTGGAACATATTCTTTAGGATGATTCATGCTGGGATTCCCTATGCCCTATACTTTACTTTAAGGGCATGAGACTAGTGATGTTCCAACTTTCTGGCTTCTACTGTAAACCCTAAACCACCAAGTCAAACAACAACAAAAGCCTTAATCCCTTAGCCTTCAAAACCAAATCCGCAACCCTGAATCCAGCTCTGCAAGGCCACCGTCTCCATCGAGCCGAGCACTGCGCTGCTGGACGTCCGGAAGCACCTGGGTTTGGATTTTTCCCGGAAGGATCCTAAGCACTCCTTCCTAGTAATAAGTAGAGTAGGTACCCCTTTAACCTGTGTGGGGTACCCTAATTCCCATACCATCCCTCGAGAATCCGAAAGGTTTACCTTTCATTCCCTTATGTTTTGGACAAGTAGGTTTCGGTTTCGGGTTTAGGGCTTCACAAGCCTGGAGAATTAGAAAGGGTATACTATAGAGCCCCCTTAGAGCTATGGCCCGTGTAGAATCACAGCCATATCGATTACAGATCACCCATTCTAGTTGTAAAGGCAGGTGTACTGTTGATGATATAAATCCTGCATTACTCTTAATAAGGAATATACCATAATTTCCACAGTTTAGGGTCCTTAAGGTAATCCATCATTTTTATCATCAACCGTATCTCTACGGTCTGAAAATTGAGTAGAAGATAGACGGTTCAGAGATTAGGGTTCCCTGATAACTAACTTCTATCTCCCAAGATACTACATTACATCATTTCACCTCAAAACCTTGTTCAAATTACCGTGGACCGTGCATAGCCTGCACATTTTACTGCGTTAGGGTTACAACTTTGGCTGCAATACGGGTTTGGGCTGTAGTGTTTAGGTGAGTGTTTCGGGTTTAGTATTTAAGGATTTTGTGTCGGGCTAGAGGGTGCGGGGTTTAATAGCTTCAGACCTTTAACCCTCAGCCCTTTAAACCTGAAGCCGTAAACCTTAAACCCTATACCCTAAAACGTAAGCCTTCAGCAGGACAACCCAGGTGCGAATTTACAGCCTCATCATACGAGTCACCTACATCCCGCACCGCTAAAGAGGCCCAACACCCTAAAGCCCTATAAACCTAAATCCGAAAGCCGTAGACGTGAGAGTCCTTGAGCTTAGGCTGGCCGAGGAGAAGCTGGGGAAGAAGATCAAGAGCTTGGTGGACAAGGATTCTCACGGTTTGGGGGTTTATGTATGGGTTTAGGGGTTTAGGCTTTAGGGTGTCGGGGTTCAGGGCATATGTGTAGGGCTTGAGGGTTTAGGACGGGATGTAGGTGACTTGCATGATGATTCACTGAAGCCTTAGGCACAAATTCGTTCAGAGCCCTAGACCTTGGTACCCTGAGTTTACGATTTCGGCCATCCCAAACACAGGCACGATATCATATGGAGATGGCAGAAGCTTCTCATCGAAAACTGTGACAACGCAGGCAACAGCCCAATCTTCATAAATGCTGATAGTGCAGGAGAGTTCGCCTAGCATGATGGAGCGAGGTTATGCTCCTAAGTTATAGTAAGGAGTTAGTACGAATCACCTTCTTCGCATTCAGTCATCTTCGAGCAATTCGGAAAGCCGAGGGAGCACTCACAGGAACCCCCAGGTTGAGGGTTTAGGGTTAAAGCTTAATCAGCTTCATCAATACCCATCCAGGGCCCCATGCAGATTACATGAAGCTACACATAACCAGCACCAGCACTCGCCACCACCGCCGCCGCCGCCGCCGCCGCCCCCACCACCACCACCGCCACCGCCACCACCCACCACCACCACCACCACCACCACCACCACCACCACCACCACCACCACCACCACCACCACCACCACCACCACCACCACCACCACCACCACCACCACCACCACCTTATAGCTAGGAGCTGAATGGATGACATGTGTCAGTTTCTGCTTAGGCTACACTGCTTAAAGGATCGGGAATGCATCACTCAATGCGTCCTGACATTTTCCCATTGCAAGATTCTGTCCCTAAGGTTGGTGTGCCCAATAGTTAAGCTCGCCCTAAACCCTAAACCCTAAACCCTGAACCATGTATTCAGTAGCTTGCTGCTTTGAGGAGTAATTATATGAGTATGCTGCCTGGACCCTTCGCTTGTGACTGCAGCCCTGGACACAGACCTCAGTGCAGGCCTTCGTGGAGAAGGACGCGCGAGCCTTTCAAGCCCTAGCCTCAACTCCGAACCCTATCCTGAAAGACGATCCTTTCTACAACTCTAACATCAGAAGGATTCGCAGACCCTGGATGACAAACAGACGCCCCTTCGTCCTTGTTATTGCTTCGGTTCGTGGTTCGGGTGTGTTAGGTCTTCGGTTTGAGAGCTGCGCAGGTTAATCATAGCATCTACTCGGATGGTCCAGAATCGCTGATTAATCTTTGTTGGTGCTCCTGTTTGGCCCACCTTGGCACCCTTGATAAACCGTCATACGAGGTTTCGAATAGCTGAAATTGATCTTCGCATGAGCATCTGCTACAGTAGATCAGTGCTTTTCTTTGCCCCCCCACACCCTGTCCTATGTAATAAGCCCATCTCAGCAGCCACCGTTCGTTAGGACCGAGAAAAGTTGTCCCTAAACACACATGTATTTTGCAAGGTGGCAGTGGCAATTTGGGAAACTTTTTAATTCCCCTATGCTTCCTATGAGGTACCTATTCATAAATACTTTTCAGAGCCCCAAAACTACAACCCAGTTTGGGTTTTAGGATGAAGAGGATACGCGCCCTTGCAATTGCAGGAAGTGAACTTCAGCTGAAGTCGAGCTGTCGCTCCGCCTAAGTCCCGAAACCTGAAAGAGCGCGCAGGAGACCAAAAGCACTGAAAGCCTGAACATGTAAGACCCCTTATCCTGGAGTCCCCCAAGCCCTGAAAGCCTTACCTAGGGATCCGGAGGGTTCATTCTTACCTCGTAGAGGGCTGCAAAGGAGACGTGTGAAAGGAACCCTCGCAGGAAAACTATTCTGACTGCGAAGGCCCTAAACCCTGAACCTTCTTTCAAGGGGTTGTAAGCTAGATGCCTGTTTATTCTAAGTGCGAAGGTCCACCATTGAAAAATCCGTATAATGGTTATATACTAGCAACTGATAAGACAATTATTAGTAGTTACAGTAATAACAGTTAACAGTAACAACAAAATATTCACCACAATACAAATGACAACATTTCATCATAGCATATTTGGGAAACATAAGACTCCATACTAACCATTACCCAAGGATTATGGAGGCTGGCCTCAAAGACGGTGACACGCTGACTGCTGTCGTTGCTGCTCGGCTGCAAAGACGTAGAGCCTTTTTGGTTTCAGGGTCAAGGGTTTAAGGTTTAGGGTTTAGGGACGGTGTCTCTTTATAGTTCCCTGATACTTCCTTTTTACACATTTACTAAAACATGCCCGAAAACCGTATATCCAAATATTGAGGATCGCTTGTTGACCCAAAGCCCGAGGAAAACAGGCTTCACAAGGATTGTTTAGGTGTCGCAGTTGAGATTGGGCTCCGGGGTTCATGCGCCAGATATTCGATGTGATCTATATGGTCTTATAGGGGGTTCAGTGCTCAAAAAAATTGGAGAGCTTGTGCTTGTAAGGGAACCACCCTGGCAACCTACAGCTGAGACTCACGGATGACATCGGCTAAATGCCATTGACCATGATATGTGTTTGCAGGAGCGCAATCAGTGCGTAGACGTCGACGAGCAGCCTCCATTGTAAAAACATAGGGGCCTTAATATTGTAAGTAAAGTATAATGGACCCCCTAAAACCCTTTTCCAAATACTAAGACTCCTAACTTGAGTGAAAATATTGGCAGGAGCCACTGGCTTCCGTCACCAAAAGGGGTTTTCTGGCACCAACCTCATTTCGACCAAGACCCTGCAGAGCAAGCTGATGACGTGGGAGTCTGCATTTTTCACTTTGGCGTCCCATCTGTCGGTGACTTTGTGCAAATCCAAGCACGCGCAAACTTGGAGGATTTGACTGGGAAGATACCCGCCATCCCAAAGGCTCCATGTACCTTGTACCTTTAACTTTATAGTAGATACTTAAGCCCCAATGTAGTCCGTATATAGATACTTTAAGGCCTAAGTATATACTATATGGGTACATGGAGCCTTAGGGCATGGGGCATCACAAGGGTTCTGCTAGTATCTATAATAACGGTCTTTTGGCAGGGCCCTTGATCACTGGACCTGGGTCCTATATATATATATATATATATACATATGTAAACATATAGACAGATAGATAGGTATTCAGAGTAATTAGTTAGATAGGATATAGATAGGCTCACTGGTAGATAGATATATAGGTAGATACATAGATAGATGGTTGCCCTGAGACTCAAAACAGCCCATTAGCCAGGTCTTTGGGAAAGCTCGTAAAGCCATGGCTCCTTGCAGCCACACCTCTGTGGTCATACCCTACCCTTTTTAGACAGCAGATCCCAGCACAATACCAGGTGCCCTAAAGACGGGGTAAGGTATGACAGTCTGGGTAGGTCTCTAAACCCTTTGCCAAAACCTTTTCCGAGCCGTTGCGAAATCCGTAAGCCATAGCTCTAACCTTTAATACCCTGAACCCCGAACCCCTAAACCCTAAACCCCTACAATAACCCCTGAACCCCTAAACCCTCAACCCTTCAACCCCTAAACGGCCCTAAACCCCTAAACCCTAGACCTTTAAACCCCTAAACCCCTAAACCCTATAGACCTATGAGCCCTGGAGATGGAAGCTTTGAAGCCGTCGGGTTAGGATGCTGGAAGCCGCGGAGATGCTGGAATCCTCCGCTGCAGGGTTCGGTTTTTATGGTTTGTAGGACTTATCGGGACTTTCTAGCATAGTTTATGGGGGTTGCAGGGCATAGGGTTTTTTGGGAACGCTTGCGGCTTCGGTTTGTGGAGGGTTTGGAGTCTGATCATGACATGAGTGCAAAATCTGTCCCGCAAGAGACATAGGCTCAAATTTGTGGACCTGAACGCCATGCTAAAGCCCTTAAGCTCTAAACTCTACAACCTGATAAAAAAGCCCAAGCCCCAAAGCCCTGAAGCCTTAAATCCTGAACCCTTGGGTTCAGGATTTTTTTTAAAGAGCCCATAATAAAATATATATTTTTATATATATATATACATTTATATATATATATATATATATATATATATATATATATATCCTGAACCCTTCACCTTGGAATCCTGAGACCCCATTTTAAGCGCTCAAGAAACCCTCAGGGTCCATGTGCGCAAAATAGGGTTCCTTTAAGGGTACCATAAGGGCTCCTTCAAGGGATCTATCAGGATTCTGTAAGGGTTTAGGGTTTCAGGGTCCATGTACCCAAATAGTGTAGACTTTATACTTTAGCCCCAATGTACCTATATAGGGACTACTTTACGGCCCCTGTATATATATATATATATATATATATATATATTATTGGGGTACATGGACCCTTAGGGAAAGCTCTGAGGCCAACACTGTCGAGGAGATCAAGAAGTCGTTCAACCCCGACCATGATGCACCTCGCCGAAATCCTAAACCCTAAACCCCAAACCCTAAACTTAGTGTTAGTATTAGTGTTAGTATATTTGTTTTAGTATTAGTGTTCGTATTAGTATTAGTGTTAGTGTTAGTATTAGTATGTTATAGCATTAGTATTAGTATACGTTCAGGAGTCGTACGCTTCCTAAACCCCTGAACCCTAAACCCTATTATCCCGAAACTCCCCTAAGGATTCCTTTCAAACGGGAAAAGGAGGGACCCTTACTGGGGACCCCTACGCTATAATGGGCTATATAATGGGTATATAATTGCTATATTAAGCGTGTGTGTATACCTAGGGGTCTTTGTTAAGGGTCCCTCCTTTTACCCTTGGATTCCTTTCAAGGGTTGATCCACTAGGGGTTCCTGCCACGGTTGTTGTAGGGGTTGTTGCTAAGAGTGTTTGGCGTTAAGTTTTACGGCCCAGGGTAAGGGTTTCAGGGCTTAAGGAGTTTTCTTTTGGGTTTCAGGCTCGCTAAGCCCAAAACCCCTGGACCCTGAGGCCCTACCGAAAGCCAGATATCGAGCTTCAGAAGAAAAATCCCCGAAAAACCCAACACACCACGAACGCCTCCAAATACTTACTGAACCCAAGCCACCGAGACCCTGTACAACCACTTTGTGCAGTGTAGTCTTTGTAGTTCTCTAAACTAGGGGCCCTTTGCAGGTCCCCAAAATTGTACGGCAACCTGAGAAAACGCACTTTAAAAGGACCCTATGTAGAGAACTGCGAAATAGCACCCTATAGCTACAGAGCCCACCTGAAGCTGGCATTGGGTTTAGGGTTTAGGGGTTTAGGGTTTAGGGTTTCACTGACACTTCCTTTGTTTTCTCTGTTTCCCCTTGCAGATCGTCACGGGCAGCTCACGACCCTTGGCAAACTTGAGTTGTGTCGGTGGGTGATACTAAAATGCAGCATCATGTAGGATCGTATAGTATATCTTATAGTATCACATGCCCCTAAACCCTAAGCCCCTAAAGCCAACACCCAAAACCTATTCTAATCGCACCGTGTAGCACCTGAAGGAGTTGCCCCTTACACAGCATGGGACTTAACGGTTCGAGCGGCTTTGGGGTGTAGGCGTCAGCACTTAAGGCTTAGAGGCTTAGGTGCTTTAGGTTTTAGGGTTCAAAGAAAGCTGAAAGGTTGAGGGCTTAATCAGGGTCTAAGGTGGATGTTTAATGTTTCGGGTACTAGAACCGTAAGGGTCCATGTACTCATAGAGTATATACATTGGCCTTAACGTAGTCCCCATGTAGGTACTCTGGGGCTCATGTATCTCTATATGGATATTTGAACATATATGCTTAGGGGTACTTAGAAATAGTTTTTTAATTTTTGGTTTTTATAATCCCTAAACACTGCTATTGTGGAATTAGGTCCCCAAAACCATAATGGTGATGGTTGTTTAGGGCCTAATTCCATAATAGTAGGGTTTATGAACCCTCTGGGAAACTTTTCAACTTTAGATCCCTAAGGCTCGACTTATGTTCCCAGGAGGGTGAGTTTCCCGGAGTTTCGCTTCGAGCCTGTTGTCATGTCGTTACATACCTGCTGGGCTTTCTAGGAACCTTGGGGGCCCGTGACATAGACACGTACCTGGCAACCTGACCAAACCCTGGACCCAGTGTTTCTTTTAGAAGGAAGTAGGTAGGTCGGTAGGTAAGCAGCCCCCCCCCCCATGGATTACGTGCATTGCAGTGGAGCCTCCAGGCTGCGATGCACCCATGGGGGGTCTAGGTAGGGCACTGGAGGTCTCCCCTTAACCCAACGGGGAGTTGATGTGTCTGTGTTTCTTTTAGAAAGAAGTAACTAGGTAGGTCGGTAGGTAAACAGGGAAGGGAGAAGTAGGGGGAGGTAAGGCATTCGCTGCAGCGGAGTGGCTCTAGTCACACACACACACACACACCCACACGCACACGCACACGCACACGCACACGCACGCGCACGCGCACGCGCACACGCACACGCACACACGCACACAACACGCACACAACACGCACACAACACGCACACAACACGCACACAACACGCACACAACACGCACACAACACGCACACAACACGCACACAACACGCACACAACACGCACACAACACGCACTCACACGCACACAACACGCACACACACCCACACACACACCCACACACACCCACACACACCCACACCCACCCACACACACACACACACACACACAGACACACACACACACACACACAACACACACAGACTTACTCACTTACACACAGACTTAGTAACTACGTAGTTAACTAGGCACTTGCCTTGTTTCGGTCGTCCTGGGTAATTCGTTTTTTTTGTACAGTGTACAGGGCGGGTAGGTCTGTGCTTCAATCTCGTTGCCCAGATGGTGAAGGCGAAGCCTGCTCCCCATGGTGGAGCCCGCCAGATGGTGAAGGCGAAGCCGAAGCCTGCTCCCCATGGTGGAGCCCGTCAGGGTGCGGGACGGCGGCCAGTCATAAAGAAGGCCGCACACAGACCTGCTGGGCCAAAGAACCCGGTCGGCCGGCCGCGAGGCCCTCCGCCCAAGTCGGTTGGCAGGCCCCGTCGTCCTCGCGGACCGCCCGGCCGTCCGCCTTTTTATGGTCCCGAGCTTCCGCCAAGACCGCCCCGAGCTAAGGGTCGTCCCCCCGGCCCCGCTCGCCCCCCCGTTCCTCCCGTTGTTCGTGCTGCTGTTCCTCCTGCTGGTCTTGTTCCTCCTGCTCCTGGTGTCCACGGACCACCACCGAGGCCTCGTTTTTTTTTGGTTGGTCCGGGTGGTGGTCTTCTGCCTCCGCCTCGTCCTCCTGCTCCTCGTCCTCCTCCTGTTTTTTGGGGGCATCAATGGCAAGCTCGGCAACGCCAGCAGGCGGCGGCTGCCATGGCGGGAGCTCTTTTGGCTTTAGGGCCGAGAGTCCCGGGGCCCTATGGTGGTCCGGATCCAGTCTTGCTTGACTTGTTCCGGCTTTGGAACCCACCAGTAATTAGTCTCCGGACCGTTGCCCGGGTAGGCTGGTACTGCTACCATTGCCGTCGCCATGGCCACTGGCTCAGTTCCTGCCGTGCCTACTATCGAGGCATCCTCAGACGCTTTGCTCATCAAAGCTTTGAGGAGGCCATGATTCAGGCAGAGCGGATGGTGCGTCTTGCAGCCACCAATCAGGAGAATGGGAATATATAGGGTCTTCTGGGAAAGTCTTGTCCAATGGCTTGACAACCCTCAGTAAGACGGTAGTCATTGTTGTGTATGGATAATGAGGAGCATGTTGTTTTAAGTACAAAGCATGTAAGCAATTAACACTCTCTTCGATTCCCATTCTTCTGCAGGAACTCAGCCTGCCATAGGTAAATGCAACTACAGTAACTAGTGGCATTACTAGCTGTGCTAGTCTAATTCCTTTTCTTTGGTAGCAAAGCAGTGGCCTATCCATGGGCGTTTTTTTCGTGGGTGAGCTGACACTCAGATGCTTGCTTTAGGCTTTCTTAGGAACGCAAAAAGCAATCAGGTCGTCGGGGTTTCTTTGACGCTTGCTTTAGGGTTTGTGAAGAATGTAGCACGAAATGAAGTTTGGGGTTCCTTTAGCTTGAGACTAGGAATCTGCAAAGTGTCAGCTCACATCTGCCGTGCATGTTTCTCCGTGCACGTTTGCAACCTGCCACGAATTGAATATCTGAAGTTAGAACCTACATTCCCAGATGCCCGAGTTTAGAACCTAGATCCCACAATGCCCGAGTTTAGGACCTAGATTCCTCGAGGCCGAGGCTGTTGGGCGGAGGCGGTCCGGCCGGTAGACTTTTTGAGGTTATAGCGGTTAGAGTGTTATAATGTAGAATGCATCACCGTAAGACGTGGCAGAGAGGTTGCATAATTCGTTTCCGTTTCGCCGTGTACGTTTGCAAGCTGCTGATTATGCACAGGTTTAGATGCCCGGGCGGAGGACTTAGGTTTAGATGCCGGAGGACTTTAGGTTTAGATGCCTGGGCGGAGGACTTTAGTCTGCCCCGGCTGCTGATTATGCACAGGTTTAGATGCCCGGGCGGAGGACTTTAGTCTGCCCCGGCATAGGACTTAGAGGTTTTAGTCGTAGCTCATGCATTGAGAATCAGCAGCTTGCATAATTCGGGCCTGCCTGCATGTTTTTTTAACCGCCCGGGGCGACTGTCTCAGGCCCCCCCCTTCCCGAACACACCCTAAAAGCGGTAAGCTTACAAGCTAGTACCTAGACTTACCCGAACCCCCCCGTCCCCTGCCGCCATGGCGGCGACGGCGAGTCGCCCCTGGTGGCTCTTAGGCCTTAAAGGGGTCCCTATATGGTTACTGTAATGCCTAAGTCCCTACTATATGGGTACATGGAGCCTTTGGGGATGCTTTCCTAAAGTAGTCGTATCCTGAAAGGTTGAGCCTTTTTTTATCATATTGGGTATTTGGGAAGTAAGTGGTTACCTGATTTACGGTTGAGGGTTGAGCCTAGAACCCTGAGGTCACCACAAAGTTGCTTAGCGCCTGAACGGAACTACAATGGAGACTTAAGCCCTAAACCACAAACACTTAACCCTACCCAAGAGACCCCATCTTCCCACAGGGTCCCAGGGCTTCAAGTGCTGCACTCCACTCCTGCTTTGCAAGGCCACGGCGATTGGGTTTTGATCCATGCCTGCGAGAACCAAAGCCGCAAAGAAGAGGACCCAGACGTTACAAGCACCCAAGCTTGTGGTACCAAATGTGATTGAACTGCAAGCAGAAGCATTCGTTTTTGTAGCTCTGACACTGCCACTGGTCCCGAAATCATATGCTGTGGTAAAACCTATACCTAAACATCCAAACCCTAAGCCGCTAAAACCGGAATCCGCTAGACCCTTAAACTCTAAACAACCCGAGACCCCAAACAGCCCCCACCGCCGCTAAACCCTAGACCCTGAACCCAAACGCAGGACTATCACAACTGCTACCTCTTCCATTTGCCCTCTTGGAAGCCCGGGGCGGCGCCCGTGAAGAAGACAAACTGGACAGATAACGGCTGCACCTGGGACCAAAACCTTAAGGGTCCCAGTACCTAATAACCATGCATATACTGTCACAAATATTAAGCTACTACCCTAAATCTAAGTACCTTATTATTGGGTCCTTTGGATCCTTGGTGAAAACGGCAGAGCAAGGGGGCCTGAATCTTGGGCTTTCTGTTTATGGTTTTAGAGCCATGAATTCCTCAAATCCTCCACCCTGTATCCTAAATGCGCTTTAAATCCTACCACTTGAAGGACAAATACAAAGAGATCAGAGTAGGCAGGAAGAGAGGTGAAACGTAGAGGGTTCCCTAGAGTCTTAGAGCCACAAAAGGCCACACCGGAGGATCCCTAACCCAAAGCCTGAACCCTACGGATTCCCTGAGCCCCTAGCGCATTGCTACAACAGGCATGGGGGTGCGCGATTCCGGCACGAAGCTGGAGTTTGGGCCTGAGGCACGTGGGTTTGGAGTCCCGGGTTTAGGGTTCAAGGGTAAAAAGGTGTAGGAGTAGTGTCTCGGCCCTAAAGCATTCGACGCTTAAACATATCAGGCTCCTTGTAAAGGTATGAATCCTGCAGCCTTAGCCTCTTCATTCATGAGCAGCAAGAGGAACACTTGCCGCTTTTTGGGAAACTACTCTATAGGGCTAGGGACTACGTTCACTAGCTTGTCGGATTGAGGTAGACTGCTGTAGTTTGATTATACCTAGTGCAACCAAAGTATAACTGAAAAGGTAACATTCATCTTATTTAGAGTCATCTCTCTTTTTTAACTTATAAAAGGTGCCTATAGGTTTCTAAACCCTAAACTCTATCTCCTACAAGTTCGGTGACTTGGAATACTTAAGGCTTCGGGATGGTTTCGCGGCACCGTCCTCCACCCTCAACACAAAAAGCCCCAACTCCTAGAATCCTACAAACCTTCGCCCTGAAACCTGTAAAACTCCTCTCTAGAAGCACCCTGAAACCCTGTAAACCCTCCCCAAGAAGCGCCAAACCTTCAAATCCCAAAGCTTTGCATTGTTTAGAAAGGGGAATGGGTCCAAGAAGGCTGAGTGTTAATCTTAGAGTGCAGGGTTTGGGGTTTGCGTGGCGGTTACGGCTCAGGGTTCCGGGAAATTAGAGTTTAGGGTCTATCTATAGGGTTTAGGTACGGTGGAGGCTCGAGAACTTCCTGGCCGAGTTTGGGGAAGGGGTTTAGAATTACGTGAAGGTTGCTGTCGGTGCTTTTAGAAGGAGGGGTTTTAAAAACTCAGACTAGGGTGTTGGGTTATGTGATCGTATACTTAGAACAAGGAGCCGTCAAAAACAGTATTGGCAGTTATACCGGCGTTGATCTTTCCTAGTTCTAAACGCTTGGAAGGGGAGGTGGAAGGAAGTCATCATACTTTAACAGGTCTTCTGGCCCCAGTCCAATCCCATTGAGCTAGTTGCTGAAACTGCGTCAAGTTGATTCTCTCTCTCTCTCTCTCTGTCTCTGTCTCTCTCTCTCTCTCTCTCTCTGTTTTTTTTCTCTCTCTCTCTCTCTCGTTCTTTCTCTCTCTCTCTCTCTCTCTCTCTCTCTCTCTCTCTCTCTCTCTCTCTCCCCCTCCGTCTTTCTGTATCTATATAGTTATATATACACTTACATACGCATGTAGGTGGATAGATAGGTAGATCGATAGAAGGATAGATAGTGGCCCATGATTCGCCCATCCATGCCCCATGCAGGAGACTCTCCTGGAGAAGGATGCTGGCTTCGGCAACTGGGTTCATGCTAAGAATGTTGTTTACCATAGTAAGGATCGTTACCCCAAACCCCAAACCAGAAAACCCTCAACCTTTACACACTAAAACCCTACACCCTTACATACTAGACCCTCGAACCCTAAACCCCTAAACCCTGAAACCCCCAAAACCCTACTAAACCCAAAGCGGTTTAGGGTTTAGGGTTTAGGGGTTTAGGGTTTACTTAGGGGTACTTAGAAATATTTTTAAATTTTTTGGTTATTATAATCCCTATAAGAAACAGCTAAATTTTCAATTTTTGCTAGGGTTCTAAGTTCAGTATAGTTTAGGGTTCCTCAACAAGAACCCAGGCAAGGTGAAGGAGACCTTCGAACTGAAATCGCTCCTGCCCTGAGCTGTGGAAGCCTACGGCCTGCTGTGGATAACCGAAGGTACTGTTGATGATTTAAATCCTGCATTACCTTAGAAAAGGAATCTATAAGGGTACCTTTAAGGGATCTATAGGGATCTAGGGTTTAGGGCGATTATCTAAATCTTAGGGTTCCTTTAAAGGGATCTGCAAGGGTACCTTTAAGGGGTGCCTTTAAGGGATCTATAGGGTTTTAGGGTTTAGGGTTTAGTGATACAAGGTTTCCCGTTAAAATTCTGGGATTTAGGGTTTCCATTTAAAAGGGGCTCATAAGGGCTACTATAAGGGATCTACAGGGTTTAGGGTTTATGGTTATGATATAGAATTCCTGCATTACCTTAAGGACCCGAAACTATGGGAATTATGGTGCATTCCCTATCACGGGTCATGCAGGGTTTATATCATCAACCGTATGAAACTCGGGGTTTAGGGTTTAGAGCCTCTAGGGTTTAGGGCCTTCAGGATTTAGGGCTTAGGGCAGTTTAAGGCTTAGGATTTGGGATTTATGGTTTAGGATTTAGGGTTTAGGGTTTGGGGTTTAGGGTTTAGGATTTAGGGTTTAGGGTTCCGGGTGTAGGATTTGGGGTTTGGGGTTCCAGAGTGTGTGGGTTCAGGGTTCAGGGTTTAGGGTAGATATTCCCCGAAGGTACAGTTACTCAGGATTTTGGGGTCAGGGGTTTAGGGTTTAGGGCCTCTAGGGTTTTGTAGGGCATTAGGGTCTAGAGGGCTTTAGGCGGATCTACCGTGGTTACTTGTGTTTTCGCCCATCAGAGGGGTTTAGAGTCTTGGGGTTTGTGGATAAGGGTCTTGACTCGGGTTTAGGGTTTAAGGCTGCGGTAAGTTTCGATAGCCGCTTCGCCGAGACTCGTTTTTAAGCGGCCGACGCAAAGACAGTCAGCGAGCATGCTAGGTTTAAGGCCCAGTGGTAAGTTCGTACAGCCGCTTCGCCGAGAATTGTTTCTAAGCGGCCGGCGCAAAGAAAGCGAGCCAGCACACTGGGTCTGGAGGGTTGAGGTAGTAGGGCTGAGGTGTTGCATTAGGGTCTGGGTTTGCGGCACTTGTGGAGTTCATGGTGTGTGGTCTAGGGCTTTATTCTCTTCTCGGGGTTCAGGTTTAGGGTTCGAGTTGTGACCGCAGGCTTTGACAAGTGGCGTTTTGGGATTGAATGTTGGCTGGGGTCTGGCGGGTCTAGTGGACTAAACTGCCTTCTACCATTCTTCTGATCAAGCCGAGTAGACATATAAGGGACATTCCGTGAGTAAACACTTTCGGAAAAGACGGGGGAGGGCATCTTAGCAGGTCGAGGGTGTAACTGCGAAGTCCCCCACATCCCTTAACCCTAAACCCTAAAACCCTAAACCCTTCCAAGGCCTAAACCCGAAACCCTTGAAACAACGAAAAAACCCCAAACCCTAAACCCTTAAAACGCGGACAAGCCCAAAAAGCAAGGGTGAAGCCCGATGGGTTTGTGAGTATCGAGGAAGCTGTGGACCAGCTGCTGACGCCTGCGATAGGGGTTTCGGGTTTAGGAGTTTAGGCGTGTTGGGCCCAGTTGTATCCGAATCTGCCGAACCCTCAAACCTCCATCACCATGAGCGACTTACCGCAGGAGCCTGAATAAGTAGCTACATTCTTCGTTCGGGCGCCTTAGTCTAGTCGTGGTACAATCTCCTCCGAGCCCCGATTCGAGCCAATAAGGCCCGTTCCGTACTGGAGCGGATGAAACAACATATACACATATACGAAACACCCTGAACACCAACGAGCACCAGGATACAGAGTGGGCCCGTACTAGTCCTTTATCTTGTGTTTTGGTCACCCTTTTTATGCTTAGGTTACTCTTGGGTCTAGAGCTGGACCCTAAACCCTATACCCTGAACCCTGAACCGTTACGGCCTAAGCCAAACACACCCCCAAAACCCCCATAGACCCTGTACCCTAGACCCTAAACCCTTAAGCCCTTGAGCCCTATACCCCAAACCTTAAACCCTATACCCAAGTTCCTTGAACCCTATATCGCACGCCCTCAACCCTAAACCCCTAAATTCTATACCCTCAACCCTTAAACCCCAAAGATCTATCCCAAAGGGTCCAAGTATCATTATGGTATATACTTAGACCCCCAAAATACCCTATAAGTATATACCATAATGATACTTGGACCCTGTGGGTATGGAAACCCTATAAGCCCTAAACCCTAAACCCCTAAACCCTAAACTCTAAACCTTTTTTTTTTAAAAACAAACTCTAAACCCTAAAAATCTCTAAACCCTGAACCCTTAACCCTAAAACCCTAAACCCTTAAACCCTAAAGACCTATGGGCAGGACAGCTCTACATTATGGGCTCCTGGGACAACTTCACCGGCTTGCACCTTCTCCGGCCCATAGGAGGCTCCCAGCAATGTAGAAATCTGGTCTTAGGGTTTAGGGGTTAAGGGGTTTAGGGTTTAGGGGTTTAGGTTTTAGGGTTTAGGGATTTAGGGATTTGGGGTTTAGGGTTTAGGGATTTAGGGTTTAGGGATTTGGGGTTTAGGGGTTTAGGGTTTAGGGTTTAGGGATTGGGGGTTTAGGGTTTAGGGGTTCAGGGTTTAGGGTTTAGGGATTTGGAGTTTAGGGTTTAGGGATTTGGGGTTTAGGGGTTTAGGGGTTTAGGGTTTAGGGATTTGGGGTTTAGGGTTTAGGGTCTAGGGTTTGGACTTAAAGGTTCAGGGTTGGGAATCTAGAGTGTATGTAGCCCATAGGAGACCGAAGCCGAAAGCGCGCACATGTGGTCTTAGGGTTTGGCCGTAAGGGTTAAGGGCTTGTAGGGTTTGGAGTTTTTGTTTTCGGGATTTTAAGTTAAGGGCTCAGGGTTACTATAGTGGCCTAAATAATTAGCAATACTATTTCGGGGGTTCCTTCTTATACCTTCCGAAGAATGGCCCCAAAACCCGACCCTAATTATTAAGGCCCCTATATTAAGCTGTAGAGGTACTGGAGTAGAGGTTTCGGGGCGCAGAGTGTTCAGAGTGAGGCTTTTGGTGTGCCGAAGGCCTACCTGTGGGTCAAAAAACCGACCTTTCCATTGACTTTTATATAGAAGCCATAATTAACCAACCCTAAAGGTAGGTTTTTCCGGCCGTAGGCCTAGGTTGGGGGTTTAGGGTTGAGGGTTTGTACGGCTTTGGAGTGCCACGTAAGCTGTGGTGTCGTTTGGCAGGAACTCTAAACCGTAAACCCTGAACCCTAAACCTTAACCCTTATCAAACCCTCAACCGTATGAATGCCTGCAGGAGAAGTTTAGAACACTTTGGCATCCCTGCGGGTCTGATACGAAAAAATCGACACGCAACGGAAGAAGCTCTGTTTTCTGTACCATTCCTCTAAGCGTTTTTCGCCCTGCACTCGACGACGACACTGTCCGCGGAAGGTGAATACTTGTATACGGTCTCTCTGGATTCACCGTATAAATCCTGAACTCTGAACCTTAAGGGCCCAAGGGCCCAAGTAACTAATGCTGGAAGGTGGGTATTTCTGTACCCGAAAACCCAAAACCCTACCTATAGTCTCCATTGTAGTTCCTTTTGTGGATTACCTCATAGGATCCATGATCTATAATTGGTCAAGCCAAAAAAAGGAACTACAATGGAGACTATAGGTATACCCTTAAACCATAAGTCCTCTCCCGGAAGGTGATCATAGGAGGCCAAAAGGGTTTTAGCCTATGGGGGTTTAGCAGGGATTAGGGTTCCCATAATAGGGTTCATATTGAGGAATCCCTACCCCAAGAATCTCCAACCCCCCGTTTTGGCCTCCCATCAGGTGAGTACTTCTATACCATCTCTTTGGACTCAAGCCTTTCTGCACGCTTCCACTTTGTCCTGGACGGCGACCGAAGGCGGCGGGTACATCCCGTGGCTGGTCTTGCTCAGCAGGGTGTGGAGCTTCAGAGTGCTTGGGATTTGGGGCTGAGGGCTAAAGATTTGTTCTGGTCTTTCATGCTTCCCTAAGCCCTAATTACACACCCTAAGCCCTTAAACCTCAAACCCTGAAGCCTAAACCCCAAAACCCCAGACTAAACGCGAAGATACATGAGAAACGCTCACTGCGGTTTATGTCAAGAACCCGGATCAAGAGTTCGTGGGCTGGCCCTACGAAACCCTACGCCTCAGACACGCCCAGTTTGACGGAGTGCTGACGTATGGGTAGTTCTCTAGGTTAGGGTCTCTTTCGAGGTTTCTAAGACAGTAAGGCGCCCTTATGAACAGGACCCCAAGGGGACTCTAATTGAGAGACGTACGGTACCCAAGAGGCGGGGCGAAAGGCTATCTCCCCCTCACCCCTCCAAAAAACAGCCATAAACCTTGACCTCATTAGCTGAAACCTGTCCTAAGCCCAAGCAATGCGTAGCCACATACCCATTTTAGTCTTCGTAGTATTTCCTTTTTGGGTTTAGCCAGCTTGTATGAAGGGGTCCTATAAGGTAGCCCAAAAAAGGAACTGCTTTAATCTCCATAGTCTTTCCTTTTTGAGTTTAGCCAGCTTGATATTAAGGATCCTATAATAAGGTAGCCCAAAAAACGAACTACAATGAAGACTCTAGGTACCCAGAGGCCCCAAAGTAGTTCCTTTTAGGGATTGACTTATAGGATTCTATATATGAGCCGCAACAAGGAACTACTTTGGGGCCTTTGGGTAAGCCCAATGAAGCCCCTGATCCGAATCCACAGCAGCCTACGCCCAAACACTTGGGAGTTTCCGAAAAGAAGGGGTGCCTTACTTTTGGGGGCCTTAGAATAAGGATCCTACTATTTAGGGTACCATATTAGGGTCCCCTATTTTCGGAAACTCCCACTTCTTGAGGTGAAGGATGGTCTTGGGCAGACACTTGGTCAGCACCCACCCAAATAGTTACACTTAGAGAGTTTTTTTTAAAGTTCAAGGGCCTAGGGCGTTTTGTCAGATTCACAGAATCGGGGCTGCACTACTGGGGGTGAATGGTAGCCTGCACTCGAAGTTTCGTGGCTGGCTGTTTCGGGCTCAGAGGCTTCGAGAGCCTCCCCGTATGCACTGCAGGAAATCAATCCGCTATACCCTAAATCTCCCGAACCTCGACCCCAAGCCACTACGGGCGCCTCGAAATGCCCTGCAGCCCAAACCCGAATCCTCCAAAGCTCTAACCCATGAACCCTAAATACATTCTACATCTTAAATTCCAAGACACTCAAGTCTAAACCCTAAACCACGAAATTGCACGCCTCGTCCCGGAGATCATCCGAAAAAAACATGACCTGTTGCACAACCACTGCAACCCTTGAGGCTCCATATATAGTACCATTATGGAGTTTGGTCCTTAAAACCATCGTAAGGAAGGGTCCTTCAGCTCGCAACCTGCACTGCCCAAACCACGAAATGTGCAAAGCTTTACTGCACCACAGGGTTTGGGGTTTATTGTATGTATATAGGGTTTATTGTAGTGAATGTTTCGGGTATGTCTCTATCTTAAACTCAATAAGTTCTTCCCTGTGCTGCCTGCCACCAGGTCGGCACGAATTGTGGGCCCAGACGACGGTGACTTTACTTGGTGCCTTGTCTAAGGACCCCGGCTGAGTCATTTAGGGTATAGGTTTTAGGGCTGTAGGCTTAAAGTACGTATGGAGATGCCAGAAACCCGTACGCTTACCCGCCTTGATTCACAAGAGTTGGGAGGTTAGGATCTTTACTGAGCTTATGGTGCCAAATGGTTATATGTTCCCAAAAGAGTTTCTCAGAACAAGTGCAAGCTTTCTGGGTCCGACCTCGGGTGTGAATCCGTAGCTTAGTTGGCTGTTCTATTTTTCGGGCTACATAGGAGTTGGAATTGAAGGTCAGAATGCCTATATACTCCCAAAATACTTTCGTACAGGTATACTCATCCTAAAGGCGAGTTGCCAACTTAGCCTAAACCGCAGTTGGGGGTGAAGCTTTGGGGCGCTGCAAAAAGTAGGAAAGAACCTTCCTCCTGCACCTGGAACGGATTCTAGACTCCACACGACAGGTTTTCATCTTGAAGTTAAACCCCAAATGTCCAAGTGCCTCTGCACGTAGATCCTGAATTGTAGCCTTGTGGGTTGTCTCATTTTTCCCATAGGATCCTACCCATAATGTAGTCTAACACTACAGCCTACATCTATCTGTATGTATATATATATATATACACATGTATAGGTATGTACATATATATATATATAGATACATCAACAATTAACCGAAGTATGTAACCCTCCTGCAACCCTTTTACTAAAATCTTTGCAAAGCCGTAAGCCATCGTAAGCATTTAAATCGGAGCTGGCACATACTCGGTGGGAGAAGGTGCTAGATGGTGCCTCACACAGGTTGTCTTTTGCACTTGGCAGAAGGAACTACCCGGGGTAACAATTGGTTGCAAGCAAATCTGTTCCTTCTGCCCATGATCCTGGCTTGTCAGCTGCAAGGCAAGCCTGTCCCTGCAGTCATGGAGCGACACGCCTGTCCCAAGGTTGACTTATACTGCAAGTCAAGGTTGAGGTAAACCCAGTAAATGCGGTGCTTTGAAACTTCCCGTGCAAGCGAAACAGACTATCCCCACACGGTATTTTACAAGAGCCCTAATAACTTAAACCTCTGAATTCCAAACCTCCCAAACATAAACTTCAGGTGCATTGATGGAGCCAGCGAAGGTGCCATCGAGGGCACCAACTACAAGGCAAGGCCATTCGTACGAAGGTTGAGTTTGTAAGTAAGGGATTTAGGTTTCAGAGGTAGGGCTTGAGCTCGCCCACTTACTTCGTCGTGCCCTTCGTTTGATGAAGTCGAAGTACGGCTATCTTTTTTTGGTTCCAAAATCGATGAAACGTACCTTCCTGAAGGCATTGCACTGCATTAGCTGCTTCCTTGGTTACTGTGCTCACCGTCCGTCTGCACGGACAGAGCCCGTGCTTCGTTAAAACACCGAAACAATACTAGTCTTTGCGAGTGTTTCTTTGTCGTCGTTGGGTAACATTTTCATTTTTCATGAGTATTGAAACCCAATAAGGAATATACATTGAATCTTCAATGCGATCCCAACAATGAACTGCCTATAGTCTCCATTGTAGTTCCATTTTGGGGTTACCTTAGGGTTACCTTATCGAACCCTTAATGTATAATGGGCAAAACCAAAAAAAGGAACTACAGTGGAGACTATAGGTAACAGCAAACAGCAAACCCATAGGGTCCAGAAACACTGCTATTTTGGAATTAGGTCCCCAAAACCATAATGGGGATGGTTGTTTAGGGCCTAATTCCATAATAGTAGGGTATATGAACCCTCTGGGAAACTTTTCAACTTTAGATCCCTAAGGCTCCATGTACCCATATAGTAGGTACTTAGGCCTTAAAGGGGTCCCTATACGGAGGTTTCCCGCAAGGGCCACCTCGGTCCCCTGAAGTTTCTTGAGGTTCGGCTTCGCCTTGCGGGCGGTCGGCGCATTTCCTGGGCTCAGGTGCCTTTTCCTCTTCTGTCATTTTGGCGGGGGGTTTAGGGGTACCGCTAGGGTTATTGGCCCTTCATTATAAGGGGGTTTATATGGGATATCACGGGATATCCCTATCCTAATTTGTGCTTATGTGCTTTTCCGTGAGAGGTTTAGGGTGCAGAGCTTAGTTGTATAGCAGCAAGTAGTAAGGCCCTAAACTCTTAAGCCTCAAGCCTTTGAACTTATGGGTAGGTGTCTAAAAGAGTGTTTGTTTTTGAGCCCTCAAAGAAGGCCCTAATTTAGAGAACGGCTTTTGCAGATCCGATAAGCACTGAGCCCTTAAACCCTGAACCTTAAACCCTCAACCTTAAAACCCCAAACCTTGAACCCTGAACCTTAAAACCCGAAACCTTAAACCCTGAACCTTGCACCGTCGTGCAGCCTGACGGCAGCTCTGTGGGCTCGAGGTCTTCAGGGTGCTTGCAGGGTTTTCTAGTGGCCTAGTAGTAGAGTAGGGAACCTTTAACCTTTTTGGGAATTTTTGGGGTAGTATAGTCCCTATATAATTCTTTATATAACCAAAAAGGTTAACCTTTAGTTCTCCATGATACCCGACAAGCAGGGTGGGCAAAGGCCGAGGTTTTTATGCGGAGTCCTGATTAAAGCAACCCTTAAAGGAGTCCTCTAAGGGATTCTGAACAGCCCAAAGGCTCCATGTACCGTAATAGTAGATACTTAAGCCCCAAAGTAGTCCCTATATAGGTACTTTAAGGCCTAAGTATATACTATATGGGTACATGGAGCCTTAGGGCAGGTGTGTCAATCAGGACGCGCCTAAAGTTGGAAAACTCGTGATCCGATGGTTGGGGCTAGGAGTTTGAAGTCGTCTTGTCCTACCTACAGTCTCCATAGTAGTTCCTTTTGGGGGTTAGCTTATAGGATCCTTAATATATAATTGGTTAAACCAAAAAAAGGAACTCCAATGGAGACTGTAGGTAGGTCTTGGGGGCCGACTCCTTTTCCAAAAAACCCGGAAGCCTTCAGCTGAGGATGTCATGCTCTTTGTGACATTTCCCTAAGGGTCCAAGTATCATTATGGTATATACTTATAGGGTATTTTGGGGGGGTCTAAGTATATACCATAATGATACTTGGACCCTTTGGGTTTGTTCCTGTGTGGAAGGACTCGGTGTAGCATCTGAACTGAAGATGCAAGTGTTGAGTTGTGTCCCCACCATAACCTGAACGCACAACTGCCCCTTCATGCATTACGGTCTTCTGAAGACCTGCAAAGTCCAGAGAATACCCGAGCCTGTACTCCTCGTGCAAAGCCTGTAATTCCGAAGGTTGGCACGAATCCTTTAAGCACAGATGCTTCAAACTTTATGAAGCCAAAAGCCCCGCTAAAGCTCCCTACACATGCTTGCAGCGCCGAGACAAAGTTGGGAAAAGGATTAAGGCCAAATAGTGCTGGGATTCCCTATACATTACTCTTAAGGATTGAGGTTACCGGGTGTCCAACTTTGGGGCTTCTACTGTAGGTCCTCATGCAGCCTCGGCCACAGTTCCTCGAGGACGCGGAAAGGGTGGAGGGGCAGACGTGCAATGAAAACTGTGTGGGGTTTAGGGTTGCGGGTTTAGGGTTTAGGGTTAAGGGTGCTAGGAATGAAGATTGCAAATGAAGTACCCGCTAAACCCAACACCACCAGAATCCTATAATTAGCCCTCTAAACCTGGATAATGTTCGCAGGAGAAGACGGCTAATGATTATTAGAGCACTTTGGTAATTTTGCATTGTCTATAATTCTCGACAACCCATCCAGACCATGGAGGCCACCATACTAAAACACACGGCCGCCATAAGACCCGTGTCGAATGTCAAAGCACCTAGTTCGACTGTTCCGAGGCCCCTACGTTGCAGCCCCAACAATCTTGAACCATACCAACATGTCATATCACCAAGTTTATGACTTGAGAGTATACCTAGACCGTTACATCTAGCGTTTGTTTGATGACTGCTTCTATTTTTATGGTTGCCCATAGGCTCCAAAGTAGTTCCTTCTTGAGATTACCCTATAGGATTCTATATATGAACCCCCAAAAGGAACTACTTTGGAGCCTCTTGGTAGGATCCTGTAGCTGTAACCCAAGAAAGGTACCACATTCAAGCTACAGGTTAAACCTCAAAGAACGCTGACAGAAGCCTCAAACTCTAAACCCCCAGGTCCCCACACCCGCACGCCCCTAGACCCTAACCTCACACCCTAGATTTTATACCCTGAAACCCCACAAACCCTGAAACGTAAGATACCCAAGGCCCTAAACCCATTCCAAAGCTCTCAAAAGGAAACCCTAATCAGTTACACCCCGAAATCCTAAGCCCTAAACCCCCTGCCGGCCGCCTCAAGCTTTCTGGGTGATCCCGGAGCGTGGCATAAGGCCCTTATAGGAATCCTTATAGGAACCCTAAAGGGAACCTTTGATTATAAGTTCCCCTTTCCCTTTGAAGGGGGCTTGGGTCTTGCCCTATAACCCTAAACCCCTAAACCCCCTTAACCCCCTAAACCCTAAACCCCCTAAACCCCCTAAACCTCCTAAGCCTAAACCCTTAAACCCTAAACCCTAAACCCCCTAAACCCCCTAAACCCTAAACCCCCTAAACCTCCTAAACTCCCTTACACCCTAAGCCCCCCTAAACCCCCTAAACCCAAAGTTTTTCTTTGAAGGGGTTTCGGCTCGGCCAAAATAGGAGCTTCCGAAAATAGGGGACCCTAATATATAAGTAACCTAAATAGTAGAATCCCTAGTATAAGTACCCCCCATAATAAGGTACCCCCTATTTTCGGAAACCCCCAAAATGGAAACCTGTCAGGACTTCCCCGAGCAGGCCTTGGACTTCTGGGGCTCCTTAAATGGGATCCCTGAAGGGATCCTTAAAGGGCTCCTTAAAGGGATCCATAAGGGGTTTAGGGTTTAGGGGTTTAGGCTTTTGTGGCTTGGGGGCTTCGGGGGTTTATGGTTTCGTGTTTAAGGATTTCGGAGCGGAAGTGCTCAGAGGTTTAGGGGTTAGTTCGGGTCTGGAGTTTCGGGTTCCTCTTGTCTGTAAGAAACGATCCCCGCATCCTATTCTGATCCTTAAGCCCTCCTAGTATCTTAGGGACCCAAAAAGCACATAAGCATAAGCATTCTATGGGGATATCCCTACCTTATTGGGCTTCATTATAAGGGGGTTTATATGAGATATCCCTATCCTATTTTTTGCTTATGTGCTTTTTTGGGTCCCTAGTATCTACTCTCCAGATGGTCCATCGGTGCGACCATTTCCCGAACTTATGAGCCTTCTGGGGCTTACGGTTGTAAGGTTCCAGGAGCCTGGCACTGGGTGGTGCGGTTTACAATAAAAAAGCGTTTATGGAGTGTTTTCGGAGCATTGTTGGAAAGCGTTTTGGCAGCAGTTCCTGTGCAGAGAGCGTTTGTAAAAAGCGTTTTGGTTGACATGTTTGTATGTGTGTGTGCGCCTTGTTGCTCTGTCCACCAGCCCGCTTTGCCGTGCGCAAGCATCATGCGCATCATTACCTCCCGCCCTCCCCCCTCCCGCCCTCCCCTCCCCCTCTTCTCGCCGTGGTTCGTTCCTTCCTTCCCTCCCAACCTCCGGAACTAAACGCCCCGTGAAGGCTCCGGAAACGCTACTGGACCCGAAAACGCTCCAAAAACGCTTCCTCAGTCCGAAAACGCACCGAAAACGCACCAAAAACGCTCCCAAAAACGCTCCGAAAACGCTCCGAAAACGCTCCGAAAACGCTCCAAAAACGCTCCAAAACGCTCCCCTAGCCCTAGCTTAAGTGAAGTCATAATATGTAAATAGCAGCCTAAATAAATTCCTACTATTTAATACAAATCTGATTCTTCAGATCAGATATCTGAATTTTTAAATCAGCTCCGAAAACGCTCCAAAAACGCTCCGACAACGCTTTGCCGAATGCTCTGGGAAAAAAACCATGTGCGAAAACGCTCCGAAAACGCTTTCTTGGAAACGCTTCCAAAATCCAAAACGCTCCGAAAACGCTTTGCGAGAGACGCAAGGTTAGGGAAGGGTGCGGAGCCGGGGGTTGACGTGGGGAGATATTTAGTAAGCTTTCCAGGATTCGGGGCTTGGGGCTTATAGGGTTTAGGACCGTCTCTGAAGCTACTTCATGCCACTGACAATCCGATGGCTAAACAAAACGCTTCTTCAGAACACACCTGCCCCAGCAAACGCTCCCTGAACGCTTTTTCGAAACGCTTCAGAAATGCTTTAGAAATGCTTTTTAATCATGTCGATAGTTTCCAATCCAAGGCTGCCTCAGAACCTCATAAGCTTACGGCCTTGAAGATTTCAGGGTGGTATGTCTCCCTCTTGAATCCCATGAAACCCTATAGCAACTTGTTGCCTTATGGAAGAATCTGGGAGAACCCTTTAAACACGTTTGTGAAGAGTTCCATTAAGTGGAGATTTCTGTGGTTCTCAACCCTGATCACCATCAAGCACATAGTTTGGGGGTTTTGACGGCATAGCGCTTCAATTTCAGAGAATGGAAAATACCAACTACTCCTGTGGTTACCGATCAAATTTACCCCTTATGCTCAAAACCAAACCATTGTAGAACCCCTTTCAAATAATCTTTTGCACTAAAACTATATACGACCCTGATGGACGCCCTGACAGGAAGTGGTTAAAGGAACCTTTCGAAGGAAGCCTTGTAGGAACTGTTGAAAGGAACCCTTGAAGGAGCCCTAGCTTATGGGCACCCTTTAAAAGAAATCCTTTAAGGAACCCTAAACCCCAAGCCCTAAACCCTAAGGCCTGAACTACTAAGGCCCCGATGAGCCCCAAGCCCTAAACCCTAAACCCCAAGTCCTAAACCCCTAAACCCTAAGCCCCTAATTAAACCCTAAGACCCTAAACCCTATACCCTAGCACTCTGCAGCTGAGGTTTCGTGAGCCCGAAGCCTTAAACCCCAACCGTACAGTCTCGCAGGCGCGACGCCTGGAGCCGACTCTCCGAGAGTTCCCTCTGCCCGAGGGCCGGCTCTTCGGGAAGGCAGAGCTGGATGTATGGGGAGTTTAGGGCTTAGCTGTTTGTTTCGGGTTTTGCAGGATTTAGGGCTCTGCAACAAAGATCATGTCTGTATACTGATAATTATACTGTTACTGACAAGCGCATTTACGGGACTTACAACCTTACTTACTTAGTCCTTATCGGCTCGTAGGTTATAGGTGTTTGTCTTGCGGATTTGCAAGTTTTGCAGGCGTTCTATTATGTGGCTCTTTTGGGAGGGTCAAGGGTTTGGGTTTAGGTTTTGGGCAGCATCCTGAGATGTGCATCGCTGACGTGGATGGGTGCAAGAGCCGCAAGAGAAATTTCGCCTTTTTGTTGGCCCTGTCATTTCCTGGGCTCTTGTTAACGTGTTAAAGGATTTAAGATAAAGTTAACATAACCATCATGATAATAGGGGTCTGTACATAACATGGTTTCCTTATGGCGGTAATTTAGCGTAAATATTCTAGCAGAACCTAGCTTCGGATTCCGGATTCCGTAACCCTGAGGGTCCAAAGGGCCCAATATTTAGGTACTTGGGCTTAGGATGATTGTTATGTAGGTTAGTATTTTAACTTTGGAGAGTATATGAGTATCAGGCACTTAGACCCTCGGGGTAAAGGTATGGAAAATGCAAGGGAGTAGCGGAGCGGAGATTACTGTTGTGATTGAGCTCAGGGACGTCACCTGGATCAATGACCTGACAGGGGTTGAGGGGTTTAGGGGTTTAGGGTTTAGGGTTCAGGGGTTTACGGGTTTAGGGTTCAGGGGTTTAGGGTTTAGGGGCTTAGGGGTTGAAAGCGCTATTCATGAACGAACTGTTCTGCTGGAAGGGGTGCAACCGTCAGCATCACTGAAAGCAGATGAGATGCAGCATCAACTGTGCAAAGATCTACATGCAATGCATGGCTCAAGTCGGAAAGTAGGCTGCAAATTTTGTGGCTGTCATGTCCTGCGGCTGTAGGTGGGTTCTCTATGGCTGCTCGCTCGCTTGAGTGTTTCTGCAAGCACAGGAGTTTTTGGTTTCCGCCTGTGCCCAAAGAACTGTTCAGGCTATGCGGGCCTCCCCTTCCAAAAAGAAACGTGACGCAGCAAGAGTGACTGCGCACTGGCAGCATGCGGCCCAGCAAGAGACGCTGACCCATGTTAAGTGCCGGGGGTCTTTTAGATCTGCCTCCAGTCGGGCAGCGGCCAGGAAGCGGCGTTTGACATGGCTCGCATGGCGCGCTGATCGGCATGCTGATCTTCCTACGGACAGGGTCTGGCTTCTTGACCGTCTAAGGGCAGCCGCGAAAACAGGAACCGGAACTTACGGCGCCTTTGTTTCTGCCTTCTCCCCGCGAAAGAAGTCTGGCCGTCAGCGAGATTGCTTTCCGCTTGCTCCAATCACGGCGCTGGACTACAAACCGGGCGATGTCTGCACTTTGCGATGGGCGGTCATTCGTGGCTTTGTGAACCTGCTCTTGACGAGTCTGAACTGGCTTTTCGGGGTGTCCACGACGGCACGCGCTTGCCAACCACACACAGCAGCGCAACAGTGCATCATCAAGGGCATTGTCTCTCGGGTGATGGGTACAGTGGCGAGGCTACAGTGTGTGGTGGAGCAATCTTGGGAACACCAGTTGCCCGATTTCGTTCCTTGGATCGGGAAACCTGCAGCTGCGACCTTCCAGGACCTGGATGCTGATCGTGTTGACAACCTTTCTGTCGCCGGAGCTTGTGACCCTCTCCCACACTTACCTGCGGATGTGCAGGGAGTCGTACAAAACCCGAGGTACATGTTCGAAGGTGCACTCCCTGGCTTGGAGCAGTTTGAGGACTTCTCGGCGGGCTCGAGGGATGAGTATGCACGGCTCGTGGTCAAGCAGTTACGATGTGGTAAGCTTGGTTTGTCTACTCGTTGCAAAGGTGGTGGCGCTTCCTTCGCAGTGGGAAAACCTGGCGGCAATCGGCTTCGGGAAGTTTGGCACGGACGACGTGTGTCTCAAGCGGCATGCGGTCCGCCCAAACCGCGCCATCTGGCTTCACCAACTGCTTTGGCTCTGCTGGAATGCTCCAAGGACTGCCCCATTCGTGTCAGCAAACGCGATGCTTCCTGTTGGTTTGACCAGTTGAAGCTTCCAGTCGTCCTTCGCGAATACATGGCGAAGCCGCCCCTCACCACTGAAGAGTTGGAGCGGGCGGGCATGCCATGTGAAGAGCAGCAGTTTCACATGGAAGCTGGGCAGGCTTGGCGTGCTGGCTCTCTCTTTCCATTGCACCATGTGTGGCCCATGGGTTTTGCGTGGTCCTCTTACATTGCTCAAGAAGAGATGCTGATGGTTTGCGACAAGGCCGGCATCCCAGAAGCATCGCTGTTGTCGTGCGACTCTGAAACTCCAAGCTCTTTCCGTCTGGCTGCAGCAGTTGCGACTGACGATGTGATGCTATTCAGCAATGCTGGGCCCGGTGCCACTTTGGTTGCAGCCAGTGCTTTAGACAGTGAAATGGCTTCTCAGGGTGTGGTGCGCAATGTCAAGAAAGACGTGAATGACCAGCTCAACGCCACGTGTGTAGGTGTCGACTTGGTGGACGGGTGTTTTCTTGACATTCCAGCCACACGGTTGCTGGCATTGCTCGTGTCTTACTTCTTCGTGCATTCTACAAAGCGCGCCTCGCCAAAGCAAGTTCACCAGCTACTCGGAACCCTTCAGTGGTACGACTTGCTGAACAGGCCCAAGCTGTCGGTGTACGACGCCGTCTACAGGTTCACTGGCGACAGGGAGGACACGGTTGTGACAACGATTCCGCCTGATGTCCTTGGCGAGCTGGCTTGCAGTGTTTGCCTGGGCGTTTTCTGGCGATGTGACCTGACGCGACCTTTTATTCCACTGCTTGGGGCAACAGATGCTAGCACTGTGTTTGGTCTAGGCGCTTCGGTGGCCCATACTTCCGAAGTGGTGGCACGAAGAGTGGCCCGCTGGGCTGAAAAACAAGGAGCTTACCTTGTCATGGATGGAGGTTCTGCTGACACCGCCCGCTCTGGGCCACGTCATCAGCTGAACGTCAGCCTCGGCGACTTCTCAGATGTATTCAGCACTCGGGCGAGATTCCCGGGGCATATTAATGTTCTGGAAGGCGAGGCTTTTGTGCTTTTCTTGCGCTGGCTTCTTCGGACTCGCAGGCACCACAGCAAACGCGTGGTGGTCCTGCTTGACTCTGCCGTCTGGGTTGGTGCGGCGGCGAAAGGTCGCTCGTCATCGCGGTTGAACCGATTGCTGCGAAAAACAGCAGCCCTCACGCTGGCGGGCGATCTCCAGCTGCACATGATCTTGGTGCCTTCGGCAGAAAACCCTTCCGATGCCCCTTCTCGGGGAATCAAACGTCGCCGCAAGAAGTGCAGGTAAGCTCCTGAAGTGGCTGGCTGGTGGAAGTCCTGCTTTCATAAGCATGATGTGCATCCTTCTTCTGGCCCTGATCTTCAGCATTTTTTTGGAATTACTTCATTTTTGATATACGGTTTTGGAAACTGTCTTCACTCGGTTTTTGGCGCCCGGGCACTTCGCGATGGAGCTCTGCAGATGGCAGTGCTTTACTTCGACAAGTTGCTGGTAGAGGCTTGGTGCTGACGTCAACAACTCGGGTCACTGCGAGTCGGCTCCGCTCGTAGACACGTGGTGCTAGGGCTGGTCTCTTTGTCTGAGGACATGACTGTCACCTTGTGCCATTGGTTATTCTTAATTTGCGGCTGCGTATGCTGCGCCTCCGCAGCCAGTACCGGTGGGTGGGCTTTCTGTGAGCACTTGTGCTGCTGTGAACAGCAGTCACAGGACAGATGTGTTCTTGCAAGCTTTCTACCTGTCCGGCAGTTTCCTCAGCATCCGTCCAAACACATGTGCTGCAATCCGTCAGAGGCTGGGTCGAGAAGTGCAGGCTCATGAATGAAAGCGCTATTCATGAACGAACTGTTCTGCTGGAAGGGGTGCAACCGTCAGCATCACTGAAAGCAGATGAGATGCAGCATCAACTGTGCAAAGATCTACATGCAATGCATGGCTCCAGTCGGAAAGTAGGCTGCAAATTTTGTGGCCCCACCCTCCCGAGTCCCTTTGTACAGCAGGGGCTTTCTGTGAGCACTTGTGCTGCTGTGAACAGCAGTCACAGGACAGATGTGTTCTTGCAAGCTTTCTACCTGTCCGGCAGTTTCCTCAGCATCCGTCCAAACACATGTGCTGCAATCCGTCAGAGGCTGGGTCGAGAAGTGCAGGCTCATGAATTAAGGTTTAGGGTTTGTTGTGTGACAACTTGTGTCGCACCTGTAAGCAGTGTTCTTGGAGCCGAAAGTGATGCTTGTTCGGGTTGTGGACCTTGCCTCAGGTCTCCATTGCAGTTGTTTGGCCGGCCAGTTCTATTTTTGTGATGCTGGAATGAAAACACACTAAGCACAAAAAAGAACTACCATTCAGGCTGACTATCATGAGGGGTAGCCTTAAGCCTGTGGTGAAGAGACCGGCAGGGAGTGACATTGACGAAGACTGTAATGAGCCACAAACTCGATGGCCGATAGAATCCCAGTGCAATTAGGCGACGGGTGAATACCTAGAGGCTACATAGTAGTTCGTTTTTGTGAATCATATATAGAATCCTATAAGGTGTCCCCAAAACGGAGTTACTTTGGAGCCTATGGCCGGGCTTCCTGACTGTGTTTCAGGGGTTTACCGCTTTAGGGTTCAGGGTTAGCCCGAAATCCTAAACACGACACACTAAGTCCCATAAACCCTAGCCTCTAAACCCTAAACCTCTAAAGCTTTAAGACAAAGAAACGAAACCCCAAAGCTACGGTAGCTACAGAAGAGGGCCAGAGGCTTGCAGTCCCCGAGCCGAGGCTCCATGTATCCGTAATAATCCTTTACGAGGTTCCTGGAAGAGTTCTTATAGGGTGTAGTTAGGATTTAGGGTTTAGGGTTTAGGGTTTAGGGTCTAGGGGTTTAGGGTTTAGGGTTTAGGGGTTTAGGGTTTAGGGTTTAGGGGTTTAGGGTTTAGGGTTTAGGGTGTAGGAAAGAAGACCCTATGTCCCCATGTGGCCATATAGCACATACTTACTTACCTGAAGTGGCTTGATGTATAGGTACTTCAAGACCTAGGTATATACCACATAGGTACATGGAGCCTAATAGTTGTTGCAGTTAGGGTAAGCATACCGGCAAAACGAATCTAGCTTCAACGTTCAGCCTACTCAAAGACCTCAAACTAGGGGGATGTATTGAAAACATCCCCTTATTGTCTCTATATATCTTTAGACTATTCTTACGTACCTCAGAACCCTCTAGTGACCGACTATTTCGGCACTTGTAGGTGAGTGCATGATTATTCGGTACTTGGGCCGTCAGGGTAAGCCGTAAACAGGACGGCAAGATGAAACTGCTGTACCTCCATGGCGGTGGCATCAACCTGAAGATTGCGCAGCTCCAGTGCCGCGGCTGTGTTCACCCAATAGATATGAGATTACGTAGTTTTGTGGGGTTGTTCTAGTTCATCCAATCAAGAACCTACTACGTGGCGGGGCATTTTTTGGAGAGATTTGAGGTTGCAGTATAGCAGTATACATGTGGATAGGAGTCTGATAGAAGAGTTTGAGGAGCTAGTGTTCTTCGGCTTCGGAGAGATCCTGTGTAAACCGGCCAACATAAGAACATCGTACGCATATCTAATTGAAGGAACATACCTGCGTTGGGGAGTGTTGGAGTGTCTGGACACAATTGGAGTCGCATCTCTAAACTGAGGAGCAAGGGTGTGGTGGTTTGGGTATAGAGGTTTATGGTTTAGGGGTTCAGGGGTTCAGGATTTAGGGGTTTAGGACCAGAGGTTTGATAAGGGCGCAGTCCTAGGCCGTCTTGAACTAAAATTTAGTGACCTCCATTAGCTCACCACTCCACAAACTTCTGAAGACAATACTTCATACCAAGAAATTCCAAAAGATTCCATGGAGCCCTCAAAACAGAACTGAAAGTCCCGAACACTCGAGCCACTTAAGGTTTAGAGGGTTTTAGGGTTTAGGGTTTTAGGGTTTAAGGTTTTAGGTTTATAGGCTTGTCACCAAGCATTGCATCCCAGCCCCTCCAGGCCCCTAAACCCCCAATGCCCAAACTCCGAACCCAAACGCCCAAACCCGAATGAACAAAACCTGTTACACCCTGAAAAGGAGGCCCTTAGCAAAATGCAAAAAACAGCACCCAAAAGCCCCCTCTTAGGGTTTATAGGGTTTATGGTACCCAAAGCCCCGAATTTCGTTGGTTCCATGGAGGACTAGCAGTTTGCTGAGAGACCTTCCTATGCGAAAGGACAGCTCGGCTTCGGGTTTGGATGTTATCAGGTTTTTCCGTAGAGTAAAAGCCAGAAAGTTAGAATATGATTATCCTAAGCCCTTACCCTGAAACCATATTCCAACTTTCTGGAGTTCCCTTTAAGGGGTCTCTGAGGGCTTCTACAAGGGATGCACACGGCATGCAGGTTTGGTTCGAGGGGTTTGAGGTTTCTGGTCTCTAAACCCTAAAACCCTAAACCCTAAACCCTAAAACCCTAAACCCTAAACCCTAAAACCCTAAAACCCTAAACCCTAAACCGGTTTGAGGGGTTTGAGGTTTCTGGTCTTCCGGTTCAGAGTCTAGGGTTTTACAGCTCATTGTCTGAGCCCCTACCTAAAGGCTCGAGGTATTACATACAAGTATACTAGGATGCCCAGTAGTGCCCTTATTCCCTTTTTGTAGTCCTAGGTTCCTTATAAAGTTACCCAACACCAAAAAGAGAGGCCTTTTAATTCTTAGGTTACTGGGTATCCTAGTACATAAAAGTATACATACCAACTAGTAATGGATGACTACATCGGTTGCCATGCTGGAAGTAGGCCACCAATACCTTAGTGAGGATGGTCTCGTTGTACTAGAGCACGTGGACATGTTGCCAAACAGCCCGGCGCAGTGAGCGAACAAAAGACTGTTATACCGCTGAATTTATAGGATGCCTGGTATTAAGATGTTCGGAGTTCTCCTGCGCGTTAGCCTGTATGTCGGGGCTTAGTGCGCGGGGTGCCGCTTTCGAGTTCTTGAGTGCGAGTATACAGTCTAGAACACAAGACTGCTTTATGCTTAGTTCGTTCGTTAGTTTGTTCTTGTTTGTGTGTTTGTTCTGGGGGCTAAGTCCGTTGGTGTAGTAGAGTTTTGAGATAAAAGAGTTGTGGCTTCAGGGGCTTGTAGCTTCTTCCCCAACCTACCAAACCCTACCTTTTTGTAGGTTCTTATTATAAATCCTAATCTGGAATTTATAGGGACCCTACTTTTTTGTAGGTTTTGGTGGCTTCTTGGCTTTGGGGCTCCAGAAGCTCCCATAGCCCAAACCAGACGCCCCAGAAACAGCGCCTCGGTTTCAGCAGGGCTGTGTTGCAATTTCGGAACGAAGTCTCGATCGGTGTAGGGTTTACCCAAAGGCCCCAAAGTGTTGCCGGTCATATATAGAATCCTATAAGGTAATCCCTAAAAGGAACTACTTTGGGGCCTCTGGGTAGGAACTATCACCATGTATAGTCACGGTGTGCAGAATAAATATGCTGCACACTGCAGATCACTCGCAAGATGGCGCGTTGAACAGCAAATGCAGGTGTAAGTACACTGCGTTGTTTCGTAATTCATAAAGTGGTGTCACGATCAGCATTGCTGTTACCCCAAGGGTCCAAGCACCCAACACTCACACACTCTCCAAAATCCTAACCTACATAACTACTATCCTAAAACCGAGTAATTACCTAATTATTGGGTCCTTTGGACCCTTGGGGTTATTTGTAACATTATTTTATTTCAGGTCCCAGGGAGTCGAATCGGCCCGGTTTTCCTCAGCAAAAACAGCACAACCCTCTGTATAACTCCCGGATCAAGATGTCAGGGTGGCCGGCTGCATCATGCAGCTGCCTCTTCAGGGTTTGAGGCCAACGTCTTGCATCCTGAACTAGAATGCCCAAGTTCGATCATTTATCAAGGTTTAACATCGTGAGCCCTCCACACTTACCTTGGGTTAGTAGGGAAGGGAGGCATGGGGTACAGCTATAATATAACTACTATTACTACCGTTCTTCATTCCCTACTAACCAAAGGTAAGCACATCGATCCTGAAAGGGTGTAATGTCTAGGGAGCTTACGCACTCAAAGGATGCTTCAAGACTCTAGTCTAGGCAGAGAAGGAACATCACGTTTAAGAGCATCTTTATGGTGCTCTAAAACCCTGTTAAACCCTAAACCTAAAACCCTAAAACCCTAAACCCTAAACCGTTACAAAGCGTAAACCTTAATCCTCGAATCCCAAGCGCCCCAAACTCCCGGCCCGCAACAGGACATAGAATGGATTCATTGGCCTGGGCCGTGGCATGGCAGCAAGATGAGTTGCCCTTGCTGGTCGTAACATGTTGAATCATGTGATTGACAATTGCAGTTGGAGCTTTTGAGCATGGGAGGGACATGGAATACTGTGGAGGGCCGCTCCAAACTGATGGGCTTCCGCCGCATCTGGTCCAAAAGTTGTTCTTGCACAGCGCGGCAACAGGCACAAAGCCATGCGGCCTGTGTCGATCGCGCTGGCCGTCAGCAAGTTGGCAGACACCCGCCGCGAGGACTGCAGTGTGGCCGGCACTGTCGTCGAAAACGCCGAAGTGCGTAGCCTGCCACAGAATGCTCCCGGCCAGCATGCCGGATGAAAAACAGTTCCCACTGAGCGTCCAGGCCGGAGCAGGCCACGCTGGTGTCACTGACGGCAGCGGCTACCGTCAATCTGGGCAGGACTCGGCAGAGGCCATGGAGCTCTCCACAAGGATGGTGGCAAGGTTGGTTGGCATGCCCATCCAGGCCCTCGTCACCAGTGACGAGACAGGGAGTAGGGTCGATTTCCAACTCATCAGCGGAGGGAAGCTTTTCTGCCTTACAGAGCCGATGGCCTTGGATGCCATGTTGAAAGACCTCCGAGGCGCCGTGGAAACGGCGCTGGGCCTAAGATTGAAAAGAGTCACTGCCTTTTCCGAGCATGACCCTTCCAATCTGCTCGACGACTCTTGCGAGCTGAAGAAGTACAACGGCAAGTCACTTGTGCTTACATTCTATGATGACTTCGGAGATTGTCGCAGGTTTCTGCAAGCGATGGAAACCGAAGCCTTCAATCCCCAATCGGAAGGCTTCAATGCTAAGTGGACTTTGAAGGCTTTCGCGAGCGAGCCGGAGGTCAGAGCTGGAGACGTGATAAATTTTCTGCAGACCCTTGGGGTGCCAGAAGGCAAGACCGTCGACTTCATGCAGATCTTTGGGCGACTCACATCGATGGCAGAGCAGTGGAACATGTTCTGCCTTGCTCTTCTCCAAAACTTTGATCCTGGGTTGCGCACCTTCAAGCATTTCATGTGCCAGCACTGGCTGCAGCTAGCAAAAGACTCGGTCACGCAAAAGGTGCCTCAAAGCCCTTCCCCTGTCTTTCTTCCACGCGTGAATGAGCGTGCAACCGTTTTCGACACAAAAATGTTCTCTGTTGATGGCTGCTTTCCCACGATGTTCCCCGCACACTTGATACACACGCTGAAAGTGAACGACGCTGAGTGCATTGGGCATTCCATGCTTGCGTGTGCATCCTTGAACTCTGACTGGTTCACCGGCCAGTGGGTGGAAAAATACAAAGAAGCTGTTCAGACAGATAAGGAGTTGGAGCAGGGTGGGCCATTGAAGCGACATGATGTTGTGAGGATGATGCATGTGCAGCTGCGGTTGTCTTGCGGCATCCGCGTCGTGGAAGTTGAAGGGAAACTGCACATTCCTTTGCTCCAGGGTGCGGCGAAGTTGCTGCAGTGGCACTTGGAGGAAGTCACTCAAGGGAGCGGAGACCTTGGACTTCAGCATGTGTTAAGAGATCTTCTCGCAGATGCAAAGAAAGAGGTGCAGCAGCTCGCCATGAGAGGGGTACTGATGCTGGTGCATCTTTCCTCCAGCCATACGCAAGATGATCTCAGGCTTTGCCGGAGCTTGAGCGAGATGTCCGTCCGCTTCATCCTCTGTTCTCCGGAGGCAGCGCCCGGAGCGGCAGGGGCGATCGACGCTGGAGCGCCAAAGTGAGAACGCCTGCTCTTCGCCCAGACGCTGATTTCGATCCGGAATGGGGTCATCCTTGTGCCAGGACTGAACGAGGTTTCCATCCCCGGCAACCCTAAACAGCCCCAAAAAAGAGTGTCGCAAGTCCCGCTGCATTTCAGTACGAACCGTCCTTGGGTCTCCGGTAGCACTTCCGCTTGAGAGCACAAAGCTTAACCTTGATGTCAGGCTAGCAAAGAGAGAGCTCGACGCCTGGAGCACTGTGTTCCGTTGCCTTCCATACCCCGTAACCCGGGCCCAAGGGACTCAATGCTTTGTTCGAGTTTGGGCTCGGCATGCCTCAAGCCCTCAAACCTGAAGCCCCAAACCCTAAATTTCCGAACCCCAAAGCCTCCCACCCTAAACCCTGTAAACCCTAAAGCCCCTAAGCCTAGGCTGCAAGCCCGAGGTCGTAGCCACATCAACCCTCACACTTTCAAGCCCTAAAGAGTTCCAGGGATCGGGGTTCAGGGTTTCGGGGTTTGGGGTTTAGGGTCTAGGGTGTTGTATGGATGTTTGCGGGTCAGTGCGTAAACTGTGAGCTTCCTCGTGCTCAAGAGAGCAAAAACTGAACCGACGAGAAAGTTTTCGATTAAACTAACCTAGCTTTGTTTGCAGGTTCAGGTGGTTATAGACCCTAATACAGAAGCTGTATGGCCTCCTACGAAACACTGGGCCTTCTTAGTTCAAGGTGCAACGGTACAGTTTCCGGCAATACCCCGGGCCCTCGAACCGAACCCCAAACACAGAGACTCTGCTCGCAACTAAAGCAAGCTTCTCTCATGTACAAAACTACCTCATCCCTTCATGAAAACCCACACAGTGAAACCTTGAGCACAAAACCCTGAAGACATAAATCCCAAACCCTGAAATCCAGGCATCACGTGCCTCTGGGTTGGAACGGCGATTGGTCCCTTGAAGCTTTCGGCCCGGACTTTAATGCCACTCGGATGTCACAGCCTGCGCAGAGCGTTGGAGTTAAGGGTTTGGGGGTTCAGGATTCAGAGGTCTGGCCAGACTTAGCGTTTACACGACCCTTAAAAAGGAATATACCTTAAATTATAAGGGGATTCATACTATGATTTAAGCTATATTCCTTCATTAAGGGGTATACAGGATTGAAGGATTTCCGCTTGCTTGCTCGATTCCAGGTCCTGTGGGTCTACGGTTTAGGGCTCAGGGTTCGCAATCGCTTTGCTGTCTTAGTTTTCGGGTGCAGGGTTCAGGGTCTACAGTTGAGAATTTTAGCATTGAGAAGTTCGTCCAAGATACCCTAGACAAAGAGGAAAGTACTTTAAGTCAACCCTACATGTAAACTAAACCCCAAACCCCAGGATTTTTCTTCTAGTTCAATGGTTCAGGGTTTAGGGTTTAGACCCAGTGTCCCTTTCAGTATTAAACTTAAGCCCATCATCCGAACTTTTCGCCGATGCTGCTTTCAGGTGTAAGCCCGAAGCCCCAGATCCCATCTGAGGGTCACATGCGAAGTTGAAGCTTTTGCAGCAAGAACAAGGCTGAGTACCTGAGCTTGTAGACTTTCACATGTTGGGTTTTTCGTCAATCCTAGACCCCAATAGCACTAAAGCCCAAACCCCAAACGCCAGACATGTCCGCTTTTGCTCAAATTCAACAGGTGCAAGTGCATGACTTGGAGGATCTATTTGGGTCCAGGGAACATATACTTTCCCAGCTCGGTCTCCAAGTAGCTCCCAGTAGTATCCTTAGGCACTTTCACTTTTGTGGGTTTTAATTTGGGTGGTTTGCTTGATAGAACTGAGCATATTAGGAACACGGGTAATACCAGCCGGCGCCTGCTGCTGCTGCTGTGCTGCACGCATCTACAGACTGGGCACGTCGAGCCCATTCAAAAGTCGCAGTTCAGATGCATGTCTTCGCCGATGAGCTGGTGGAGTAAGTACCTATAGGCTCCATTGTAGTTCCTTTGTGTTGTTTTATAACTAGGATCTATAGTAATATGGTAATCCCGAAAAGGAACTACAATGGAGCGTACAGGCAGACCAGACACCCTCAAGGTGTTGCATCGCTCTCGTCTTTCAGGCCGTGGCCCTAACCCTAGACCCTCAACCCCACACCCTCAAACCTTAAACCGCTTGAATCCAACAGGTTCACGGGCCCGGGCATCCTGAACCGCAACCTGAACTCTCTTCTATTCAGAATTCAGAAGGTTCCGTGCTTATATACTCACTCCATGTTGAAACCAGCTCTCCCAACCCTGAACCCCAAACCCCGAAACCCTAACCCGTAAGCCCCACGAGCCTAAAGTACCTCTATAGATCCCCTGAAAGGGAACCCCAAAAAAATCCTTAAAGGAACCCCAAACCATTAAGCCCTACCTGTGGCCCAAAAGCGCTAACGTTTTAAGGAACTATATATAGAAACCCTAACCCTATGCCTCTAGGGACCTGATTATGGGGTCCTTAAGGGGTCTAGGGCCCTAACTATGAGGTCCCTGGAGGGATAGGGTAATAAGGAACCCTAAAAAGGTAGGCTAGGACCCAGAGTAGGCCCTTATACCCTTTTTGTATGGTTCAGGTTCTCTTACAAGCCCCTTTAACCCAAAAAGGGCACCCTTTTTATTCCCAGGTTACTGTTACGTCTAGTAGGCTTATTGGCTGTAAACTAAACTTTTCAACTTTTGGGGTTCTTATGAGGTGGTCGATTCTGAAAGTTTCAACTTTTATTCCCTTGGGTTTTGGGCCAGTGAGTAGGTTTTTTTAAACCCTAAACCCTAAACCCTAAACCCTAAACCCTAAACCCTAAACCCTAAACCCTAAACCCTCGGAGCCGAGGCCTATTTCGAACGCCTGCCCTACAATAACTGCCAGTTCGAGACTTGGGAAGGACGTTGAGGGTTGAGTGTAGGGTTTGGGGTTTACGGTTGAGGTTTATATATATATATATATATATAGAGAGAGAGAGAGAGAGAGAGAGAGAGAGAGATAGGGTTTGGGGTTTTGGGTTTAGGATTTAGGGTTTGGGTTTAGGGTTGAGGATTTAGGGTTTAGGGTTTATAGGGGGTGGGGTTTGGAGCTTGGGGTTTGGGGTTTGGGGTTTATTTTAGTTTTTGTCTTCTTTCCCTCCTTTTCGGGTTCCTTAAAGTGGGGTTCCCTACAGGGTCGTACAACGGCTAATTTCTGTTCAGGTTCCTTAAAAGGGGTTCCCGTACATGGTCATAAACGGGCTTCCACGGTTCGATACATAGCGTTCCTTCTCGGGATCCGAAAGGCGAAAAAGGTTGGAACAAGAGCAGGTTTCTGAGAATGCTCAGAAAGTGCCTTTACTAGGTTTAGGGTTTAGGGTTTAGGGTTTAGGGTTTAGGATTTACGTTCGAGCTGAACCGAAACTCTAGAGTACACAGATCAGATTCGCCAGGGCCAGCGAGCTCGACCTCCAAACCGCCGAAAACCCTTGAAGCCATCAAACCCAAACGCTACACTCCCTGTACCCATATAGCATATACTTCGGCCTTAAAGTACCCATATAGGGACCCCTTCAAGGCTTAAGTATCTACTATAAATGTACATGGAGCCTTCGGGACTCTAAACCCTAACCCCCAGCGCTCCCAGGGCAAGTTTGGAAGATCTCTTGAACCCCAAGTCATTAAGTCCTCTCAGCCGTTAAAGCCCTTAGTACCCAAGGGTGTCCCCTAAGGATACAGGGACATCTTGAAGAGCAAAGTAAATGGTAGTTTCCGAAAATGGGGGAGCCTCATATAGTACCCGAAATAGTCGGATCCTTAGTATAAGGACCCCAAAATCAGGTACACATATATATATTTTGGGAAACTCCCACATGGACCCTTTAGGGTCTAGAAAGTGCGACAAGCTCTATCAGCGATTCAGGGTGCGCTTTCAGAAGGCCCTACCACCCCGTAAACACCTAAACCCCTTACCCTCAAACGCGTAAACCCCCCGACCTAAAGCCCCACACCTGAAGCCCCAAACGTGGAGCATGTGTTAGTCTTTCGGGGCTGCTCTCTGCTATCTCTCTTCTCTTTTCTCTTTTCTGTCCCCTCTCTTCTCTCTTCTCTTTCTCTCAACTCTCGTCTATCTCGGACAGGATTCGATGAGACTTTGTCCAAGTTCAAGGATTTTGCTCGAGAGATGCTTGGCGGGCTCAGCTCATGCTTTGGGGCTTGATTGCTAGGCTTCAGACTTCAGGGTGTCGGGATTTCGGGCTTGGGGTTTAGGGTTTTGGGGTTTAGGGTTTAGGGTTTAGGGTTTAGGGTTTTGGGGTTTAGGGTTTAGGGTTTAGGGTTTTGGGGTTTAGGGTTTAGGGTTTTGGGGTTTAGGGTTCAGACTGCAGGATTTTGGGACTTAGTGTTTCGGGTTTAAACCAATTAGGGCTTTAGGATTTTGGGCTGCGCTTTCGTGTGAATTTTGAGAAAGCTTGGGGTTTCAGAGTTTGGCTTTGGGGTTTGGGGCTTAGGGTTTTAAGGGTTAGACTCTTCAATACAGGGGTCATGACCTAGCAATTTGTAGGAATTGGGCCGAGGGTTTTTGAGGAGTTTCGCAGTTCGGACTTTGGGTCTAAGCTTGAGGTGTAGAGTCTGGTCATGCAGACTGGGCATGCGGTTGTGTAACGTAGGAACCTGATGAAGACACCCTGGGCCTACAATCCCCTCAAAAAATAGTAGGGCTCATATAAGGAACCCTAAAAAAATCCCTAGGTTTCTTAATCAGGTTACTACATTACCCTAGGTTTCTTAATCAGGTTACTACATTACCTCAAACTACCACAACCTAGTTTTTTTGCAGGTTCTGACTCTTAAGGTCGGGCCTGGGGCGCCTAGGGCATAGTGATCAGGGTTCCAGTTAGGGTTTAGGGTTTAGAGGTTTAGGGTTCTTAGGGTTTAGGGGTTTAGGGTTTAGGGTTCTTAGGATTTAGGGTTTAGGGTTCTTAGGGTTTAGGGTTCTTAGGGTGCAGATTGGGCATGAGGTTGCGTACCTAAGTGCTTGAAGTTTCTGCTTCAGGGCTTCGGAATTTAAGGCTTGCCGTTTCGGGAGTGGTTCATGGTTACCTGGACCCTAAAGAACCTACCTTTTTAGGACTCCTTGCTATGATCTTTAAATAGAGTTCCTTAAGAAGGTAGGATATTTAGATCCAGGTAGGGTTTAGGGTTAATATAGCAACAGGGTTCTGGGCTGTTTTATTGTATAATCACCACCACCTGCCAACAGGTACCGCTGTCTGACACCACCTAGCACCAACGATGCATGTGCTAGGGTTTAGCGGTTAGGGTTCAAGGGTTAGGGTTTAGGGGTTGTAGGATTTAGTGGTTTAGGGGTTTAGGGTGTTTAGGGTGTTTAGGGGTTTAGGGGTTTAGGGTGGGTCTGTCACAGGAACGGCCCCTTTGACGGAGTGGTCGGCTTCGATCAGGGAGGCGAGTTCATTGCTCAGGCGCCACAACTAGAGGGTGGGGTACTAAAGGGGCCCCAGGAATTACCGAAAGTTTAGGGGATTTAGGGTTTAGGGCTTAGTTTAGGGGTTTAGGGTCTGGTTTAGGGGATTTCGGGGCAATTAATCGGGGGTTCCTTACTTCATTATAGTGTAATGCGCTCCAAAACCCTATTCTAATTATTTTTGTCACCGACATTCTAGGAGTTGGGTCTGGGATTTTAGGTTCAGGGTTTAGGGAGTTTTGTGTTCAGTTTTGGTGTTGGATCGAACGCTCTGATGCAGCCGGGCTTTGTTTAACCAGGGTTAAACCCCAGCCCTAGATTAAAGCCGGTTTTCCGGACAGGTGGCATCCCGGGCCAACGAGGGCGACGAGTCCTTGTCGGAGGCATTTTCCAGTCTAGGGCTTAATTAAGGTTTACCTGAAGCTGCCATAACCGACTTTTCTGTAGCTTCATACCATAAACCACCGGTAAGGAATTTATAGGGACCCTGCAAAACAGCAGGTTCTGATATGTTCAGCTTTAGGCTTCAAAATATAGAAGTCTTACAGCCTCAGAAGGTTCAGGAAGCTATCCGACGGGGGTTGTTCGCGAAATTCGTCCGGGTGTTTTGGGTTGCGGGGTTTAGGGAGTGTTGTTTTGTTTCCGGGCTTGGGGGCTTGTTTACGGCTTTGGAGATGAGGTGATGTAAAGCAACGAGGAAAAGGGGGGACCCTTAATGGGGACCCCTACCCTATAATGGGCTATATAACGGGTCTATAATGGCTTTCTTAAGGATATATACCCAGGGGGTCCTTATTAAGGGTCACATGGCTTCGGGTGTGGTGCTCGGGGCCTTCGGTGTTTGCATAGTTGTTTTCTTGTGCGAAATCCGTGGGATCGGACAACCCTACCGTTTTAAGGGCTCTTTCTACCTTCTAACTAAGGGGGTCATAACCTACTATTCTGTAGGGTTTGGGGACACCTTAACCCACCAAAACCTACTTTTTGGTAGGGTCCCTGTAAAATCCATATTACGGATTTTCCGTACCTACAAAAGAGTAGGTTTTGGTAGGTTATAAGGTACAGGATGATTTGAAGGGGTGAGGCGTTATCTAGCCGTCCCCCGAAAAGCCGAGTCAAACAGACGACTGTTGGGACCCAAAAAGCACATAAGCATAAGCATTATATCGGGATATCCCCACCTTATTGGGCTTCATTATATGAGGGTTTATATGGGATATCCCTATCCCAATTTTTGCTTATGTGTTGTTTTGTTGTAAGTTTTTGGTGCCCTATACTGTTCTAGATGCTGGTACCTCAGCGCGTGGTCTTCACTCAAATCGGGAAGCCTTCTACTTCTATGACACCACAGCCTGGACTTAATTTTGCTGCCGAAAAATCTGGGGACCAGGTCGTTGGGTGATACGTTGCAAGGGTTTAGGGTTTAGGGTTTAGGGTGCAAAGAAAGGGGCTCAAGGGCCTACCTCTGGCGGGTTTTCAGGTATATATGGTCGCGCGCTCGGCACCCCCCCCCTTCCCCCCCCAAAGGTCAATGGTCAGGATATAGGGTGCCCTCCCCTGTGGTGTGGGGTGTGGGGTTCCTCTTCCCCCTGTGGGTGCTTGTGGGGTTTTGGGGTTTAGGGTTTAGCTTAAGCTTTTGAGCTTTTGGTTTACGGCTACAAGGTATAAGGCTTCGAGTCGACAAGGGCTTAGGGAGGATTTGCGGTGTATGCTCTGCTTTGGGCTCAGAGCCTGCAGTTAGGTGGGGTTTAGGGTTGGGTGTAGCGTTTTAAGTACAAGTTAAGGTTGCTCAAAACCGGGGCACGCGCTGCGTCATAGGGTTTACGGCTTGCTTGCGAAGGGCTTGCGCGTGAGCCCTGGCCGCCAGCACCACCCCACCATCCAGTGGCAGCTCCAACGGCCCCAACCCCTTTCCGCACACGCCAGGCCCCCCCTCCCCCCCACCACTGTCAGACCATACCATTGCGTGGGGGGGGGGGGGGGGGGGGCTGGGAACGCCAGACGCCTGACCACATATATATATATATATATATATGTATATATATGTATATATATATATATATATATGTATATATGTATATATGTATATGTATATGTATATGTATACGTATATGTATATGTATATGTATATGTATATGTATATGTATATGTATATGTATATGTATATGTATATATGTATATGTATATGTATATGTATATATGTATACATACATATATATATATATATATATATACCCTAAATAGATATATATATATATATACATATATATATATATATATATATATATATATGCATGCTTGAAGGGTTTCGTGTTCGTTGGGTTGAGGGCTTATTTGGTAGTTTTGATTCGAATACATCTTGTCAAAAGACTGCTGGGCCTGTGCAAGCGAATTTGCCTCCGGACTTGAACACTCCAGGTCCACAACCTTGACCATCCACCGTGTTGCTTCCTGGTTGTTGGCTTTCCGAGTCATTCTGCAAATCTTTAGGTTCGATAAGTTCTCCGCTATCGCTTTGCTCTCGATGTGCAGCACACTCCATTTCCCAGCACGCTGAAGCCTAAGCCTTGGCTGCTGAAGCCGAGCTGTAGAAGCAAGGCGCCGAAGACCCTACTACCGAGGCACGAAGTCTCAGTCTATTGGTGTAGGGTTCGGGAGGTTTCATTATTTCCCCCGCTGAACCCGAAGTCCACCTACATCGCAGAAGCCTTCAACTCTATAGCCCGAAGTCCCTGTTAAATCGTATGTACCTATGGTCTCCATTGTAGTTCCTTTTGGGGGTTACCTCATAGGATCCATAATCTATAATTGGTCAAACCAAAAAAGGAACTACAATGGAGACTATAGGTAAATCCGAAAAGTCGCCACAATCCTGAACTCCTTGCGAACACTTCGAGATCTTCCGCTTCCTGATCCTCTTCACTTCAACCGTCGGGGGGCCAAGCATTGATTGCGGTTTGAATATATGCGCTTACAAAAGGTAAGATCTTGCTGCTTTTTTCATGTAGTTCTCACCTGAACGTCTTGCATACATGTAGTTCAACTTAAACGTACACCCTTGCCCCTGAATCCTAAACCCTAAACCTAGCCCGTCCAAAGGTGTCCGTCTGTCCTGGCGACTGCTGCGACTGGAGAAAGGAGTTCAAAGAAAAAAACTGGCCCCGGAACCCTAAACCCTAAACCTAGCCCCTGAACCCTAAACCCTAAACCTAGCCCCTGAACCCTAAACCCTAAACCCTAAACCCCTAAACCCCTAAACCCTAAACCTGGCCCCTGAACCCTTAGACTTCGATTTGCTCAGGGCAGACCCAACCGCATAGGAAGGAAACTGTACCAGGGCCTTAGAGACTGGACCCACAAGGGGTTTCCTAGGGTTCCTTTAAAGGGGTCGATAAGGGTTACTATAAGGGGATCCATTGGGGTCGTTTGGACATAACCCGTCGAACTCCGAAACCAATGACAAGCTAGTTGCAAGCAACTTTGAGCTCCCAAGGCCTGGCCTCCCCGAGCCCAAGACCCTCTATATGGGAGTTTCCGAAAGTTAGGGGGTACCTTATTTTGGAGTCCTTATAATACGGATCCTACTATATAGGGTATTATACTAGGGTCCCCCATTTTCGGAACCATGTAGACCTCCCGCAGGATTAAGCCCGAACCGTGTCCTCTGAGGCCCCGAAGCATCTTTCGCCGCTGGGCTCGCGCCGGCCCGCCACGCCGATTCGACTGCCGGTGTTGCTGAGCCACTTCGGTTGCATTCCCTGAGAATCCGGCACGGTTCAAGTTTTAGGGCTTAGTGGCTTAGTACTCAACACCAAGAGGGGGTATCCTTGTACACAATGGATACATTATGAGTGAGTAAAACAAACGCAATGCCGGGATTTGGAATCGCTGCTTTGTACCCTGTGGGTTTTGGGGTGCCATTCTAGTGTTTTGAGCAGATAACGAGTTGGCAATTTGTGGTTTTGGTTTGCTTTCTTCTATGTCAGGGATATATCTTGCTACGGGGAGGTAGCTTTGTGACACTGTGTTTGCGGTTTAGAGTTTTAGCCTCGAGGGCCCATAAGTCAATTTATTTCGTGTTTTTGAACAAGGTTCCATGCTGCTGCTCACTGTGAGCCTCGAGATCACTAGACGTCGGATTTTGGTCTCTATGGGATTTGGCAGGATCGGGTATTGACCAGGTCGCGCTAGGAAACAACCGGACAAGTTGAAAACAACACCTTGGAAATATACGAAGTCGGAATACTTTTGTATTATTGCCCGGTTGTAGAAACTATATACATTTTCACAAAACCAGACCCCCTATAGGCCCGATTGCACGTAGATCCTCATTCTCAAGATAAATCAGAAGTCAGAAGTGTCACGTGATTCCTGATTTCAGGGTTGAGGGTTTAGGATACGTAGTACGGTTGAAGATATAAATCCTAAACTATGGGAATTACGGTATATTCCTTATTGTGGCTAATGCAGGATTTATATCATCAACCGTAGTTTGGTGGGAGCTTTGGAGGGTAGGAGATTGTCAAATGCTTGGACGTAGCAGCCGAGTGTTTTCGAGGCTGGTGCGATGGGGATCCCAACCACCCCTTCCAGGCCCAAGCCGACCGGTCTTCTGGGGGGTGGGCAGCTGTAGCTTGTGGGTGTAATATATGGGTAGTTGTCAAGATCAGGGTCCCTTTTTGATCCTTATTATAATACGGCACCTAATATTTAGGGTACCCAAAAAAGGACCCTAACTTTGACAACCACGCACATAGGGGTCTAAATAATGAACGATTGCAAATGCTGTTTCGGTTTGTTGATTATGGGTATGTATCACATACCCCCCAAATTTGAAATTGTCAAGGCCCCAAGATTAGCTTTTCAGAGATCTTTTGGGCTTGGCGTTGAAGAGGTTTACTACTACTAGGTGGCCGCACGGTTTTTCCGGTTTACCACAATTTACAGATGAAGGCTTATTGTCGAGGGTTTAAGCATTCAGTTCAAATCTTACCACACCTCGAAACCTCATTCTAATCATTAATGCCCCGCCATTACCTTAGCAGTTTTGGCCCCCCAACCCTAAAACTTTAAACCTAAACCCTAAACCAAAACCCTAAACCCTAAACCGTAAGCCCTAAATTAAGACCCTGTTGGAGCCCTGAGAGGTCCGAAGCTGCAACGCTCCCACACCTCCGCTAGGAGTAGGAGGTTCTAATTCACTTTTTTGCTCCTATAGAGGTGCCTATGAGAAGAACCCTAAACTCTAAACCTCCTTACAGTAGAAGCCAGAAAGTTGAAGCATCATTATCCCCATGCCCTTAAGGCAAAGTATAAGGGATCCTAGCACAAATCGTCCTAAATCCATGTTCCAACTTTCCGGCTTCTACTATAAAGGAACCTGAAGCCCCTTGAAGGGCGACCCAGAGGAGAATCCCTCGTGCACCCTATAACGGTTCCGATGTATAAATGCCTTTAAGGGCCTAAAGCTTAAACCCTAAACCCTCAACCCTAAAACCTAAAATCTGGACCCTAAAACCTAAAGCCTAAAGGCTAAAGCCTAAACCCTAAACCCTAGAACCTAAACCCTAAACCCGACCGGAGGAGTATGAGGAGCTGCCGCTCTTCTTCCACCGGGACTTCCGAGAGGCTTCATTTCTGGGACCAACCCTTCGGGTTTTGCTTGGACCCTGACAAAGGGTTTTGTTTGGCCTAACAAACCTAGAGTTTAGGAGCCCTAGAAAGGTAGGGTTTTCGGGTTGGACCCTAAGGAACCCGAGGCTTAGGAGCCCTAGAAAGGTAGGCTAATCGGGCTTTGTTTGGACAATAAGGAACCTATCCTCTCTTAAGGACCTGGGTAAGGAAATCGCAGCAAGGAGCCCTAAGAAAGGTAGCAGGGTATTCGGGATTCGGGTAGGTTTTAGAGCTGGTGCAAGTATCCGAATGGTACGGCAAGGCTCTACGGAGTCATGTTATCAGACATTTGGGCCCGAAGACAACTCTGTATGATGTTGCTGAGCTATTTGCACCTTGCGGGTAGGGTTCAGGTGCCAGAACCCATTCAGACAATGCTGCTGTTTGTGCATTCGGACGGGTCTTCTAGACAAGTAAACACATGAACACAAACTATGGCAATCTACCCTCATAGGGATACACATATAAGGGTACATGTCCAAAAAGGTTTGGCATTTTGGGTTACGGGCAGGGTTTAGTGATCTGTCAGTATGTCCCAGTTACGGATGTTTCGTAGATGTCATTCGGAGCCCCGCTCGAATTTAGCACAACATAATTAAGACGCTTTAACCTCATTCTCTGGGGGCCAAACAATCTGGAAGTTCGCCACTAGAGAGTTCGAGAGGTCGTGTGTTTCAGGGTATGCAGAAGTGGGGGTGTGCATGAAGTCTGATGAAAAGGCTTTTCTCCCCAAAGAACGACTCGGATAAGGGTCCCACCTCACAGTACCCCTACCTATAGTCTCCATTGTAGTTCCTTTTCTTGGTTAACAAGATCCTCTAATATAGAATTGGTTAACCAAAAAATGGTTAAAGCACCCTTGGAGTTTCCTTGGAGCGATGAACGCCAAAGCTTCTGGCGAGGTCATTCGTCACGACGAGGGTCATCTGCCTCCGACCTTCAGGCCATCTGCAGGGCTCCTTATTACAGTCATAGTAAAGCATAACATAGTATATCATAGTACAGTATGTCATAGTACATCATAGTATAGTGCAATATAGGGCCTCATGAAATAATTACCAATACTGAGTACTGTTGGGTTCCTCATTGAAATTATGGAAAAGTAGGCCCCCCAGCCTTATGCTAGGCCGCAGACTATCCGTCTACTCTCCGTGGGCTGGCTTCTGTTTTACGCGTAGGGTTGAGAGTGCGTGGCCGGGGCATACTGCTTGACACGGGTTTCCAAGGCTATCGTGTTGGGGTTGAGGATGCGAAGACTATGCTGTGGGTCACGAGGGCAGAACCCACTCCACACCATTGACATCAGCACGGAGGGTGTGCTGGGAAGAGGTGCGCGTCAGCATCGACCTTATAAGGAAGCTGGGCATGTGCAGTCGCCGAAGATGGCATGAAAATGAATCTTGTGCGGGTCCACAATGGTAAGAGACAGTTGGACGGGTGCATATCCGAAAACCTGCACGCTTCCAGAACCCTAAACCCCAAAACCCTCAATCTAAATCCTAACATCCTAAATCCTAAACCCTAAACTTTATTGGCCGTAAACTCAACTTTCAACTTTTGGGGTTCTTATAAAGTATTCGATTCTGAAAGTTTCAACTTTTATTTCCGTGGGTTTTGTGCCAGTGAGAATGAGAAACCCCAAAACCCTAAATCCTAAACCCGAAAACTCTAAACCCCAAACCCAAAAGCCTTGGTAACTCCGTTGGAGCCTTGGTAGTCTCCTGGCTTAAGCAGCCACTTAATCATAACCGTCACTATGAGTAGTCAGTGCCTCACCCTGGATAGCTGTTCATCAACCGAAATCCTTGTTTAGCCCCCAAATCTCGAACCCAATGCCGAAGAGCCCAAAAACCGCAGCCCTGCAAACTCAAAGCATTAAAGTCTGGACCCTCGAACCCTCTTTAGCCCTAATCCCCAAAGTGAAACCGATGCTGAAACCGACCTGCCCAATCCCGAAGCCCTAAACCCTAAACCCCAAAGCCCTAAACCCTAAACCCTAAACCCCCTGGGAGGAAGGGGACAGAATCCTACGACCGCTTCGCTCGATTCCTTGAGGCGCCCGGCTTAAGAGTCCGGATTGAGGTCTCTTCTGGGGTTAGGGGTCGAGCCTTTTTTGTTGGGGCTTGGGGGTTTAGGGTTTAGGTTTACCTGTAGCCAGAAAAAGACCTACCTTTTTTAGGAACTATATACAGAAACCATAGTAAGGAACCCTCAAAGGGTACGTGGTAGGTTTTTCCGGCTACAGGTAGGGGTTTGGGGTTTCGGGTCAGGGCGAATTCGGATTGCATTTGGGGTCGAGGGTTGACGGTGCACGGTTCCGGCTTCAGATCCAGGATACATGAGCGTGTCCCCATAGCAAGGAGCCTGCAAAAACCAAGGGAACCTACTGGGAGCCCAAGGGAACCCAATGGGAGCCCAGAGGACATCCTGAGTGCTGGTGGCTGACTTTGCAGACATCACCTATAGTCTCCATTGTAGTTCCTTTTGGGGGTTACCTTATAGGATCCATAATCTATAATTGGTCAAACCAAAAATGGAGACTATAGGCGAGTTTCGGAGTCGCAGGATTGATTGGTGCCGCGTTCTATGTACTTCTGCTCCTAGGCATAGAGAAGGGCAGTGACATGTACCACGTCATGGTTACTGAGTCGCCGGGGTTAACGTATGGGTTGTTAATGCTCGGAGTTGTTTGGGGGAGTCAGGTTGTCGTGATTTACTGCTTGGGCTGTGTCATGCGGAACTTAGGATTTCGGATCAAGAGGAGCGAACATGGCGTCAAGCTGGTTGCAGTAGGTGCGGGATCGGAGGTGTAATGAAGGGCATATTCAGCAGAATAAGGGTGCAGGGTGTGTCTGAATATCGCATATTAACAAGGGACGATGCAGAATGAATGATATAGGTTGTTATCCAGGAACCTATGTTGGGCTCTTGGATTTGTGGCTTAAAGTTAGGGGTTCAAGTGGTTTAGATGTCGCCAAGAGCTTCCAAATTACATTTGGAAGATCGTGATCAAGCACTGTAGTTCTGACCCTGATCGTTAAAGTTTGTGTCGTGGGGTTTCATGTGTACCTGCAGCGGAAGCGCCCCGTGTATTTCGAGTCGAGAGCAAGCTAGGATGAGAAGAATTACCGCAGGAGGTGGGAGTCCGTTCCCTGTAGATCCTCATCCAGTCAGTCTCCCCAAGGGTCCAAGTACCCAATAATCATATACTCTCCAAAATCCTAACCTACATAACTACTATATATCCTAAAACCGAGTACCTGGACCCTTGGGGGGTCTGAGACCGGGTATGGAGGCAGTAGAGCGCGTGTACAAAACTGAAGGAGAGCTGCCCAGGCATGCATAGTTGCGATACTGGCAGTCCCAAAGGCTCCATGTACCTTTATAGTAGATACTTAATAACCAAAGTAGTCCCTATATAGGTACTTTAAGGCCTAAGTATATACTACATGGGTACATGGAGCCTTAGGGAGTGCTATAGAAGTTGCGTCGGCCCAACATAAGCCACGGAAGCCTTTTACGAAGGACTCCAGACGAATGCTGCAAACCCAAGCCCTATGACGCCCCAACCGAACTTTGCGCTTTCTGGTGCAGGCGATGCAGCAGGGAGACGTCTTCGTTCCCACCGACCATAAGGAGTCGCTTCAAGGGCTCCGTCATGGGAGTTTGGTGGCTTCAGGGATGTTGGTTTAAGCGCTGCGCCTTCAAGATGGTTTAGGCCTTCAGGGCTTCGGGTTGGCCTAGATCCCCAATAGCTAACCTATAAACTTGCTGGGTTCTTATAGTTTAGTGGGAATCGGAAAGTTCGACCTTTTAAATCTGCGGCTTACTGGGGTCGTAAGCTGGGGGAACACCCTCCACTCACCCTGAAGGAGAATCCCGTCAAGATGGTTCAGGGTTAGGGTTTAGGGTTTATGTAGGGTTTATGGTTGGGGTTTAGGGTCTACAGGGTTCACCATTTACTCACCCAAGTATCATTATGGTATATACTTAGACCCCCCCCATAATACCCTATAAGTATAATATACCATAATGATACTTGGACCCTCTGGGTATGGAAACCCTATAAGCCCTAAACCCTAAACCCCTAAACCCTAACCGAAGGAGAATCGACAAGTGGCGAATCTTTTCCTGCCGCTGCGCCGGTCTCCGGCAGTGTCGAGACCACGAGGACGCAGGCGGCTGCAGGGTTTTCAACATGGAAGTTATCGGGTTTAGGTTTTCGGGTTTAGGTGTTTTAGGGTTTAGGTTTTTTAGGGTTTAGGATTTAGGGTTTAGGTTTTTTCGGGTTTAGGATTTAAGGTTTAGGTTTCTAGGGTTTAGGATTTAAGGTTTAGGTTTTTTAGGGTTTAGGGTTTTAGGGTTTAGGCTTTTAGGGTTTAGTTGCTTTTGGGGTTTGGGGTTTCAATAATTACCGATACTATTCGTCACTGTTCCTTGTCATATTAAAAAATGGTACAGTATACCCCCCCAAAGCCATACTACAAGTATAAAGATGCTTCAGACCCCATAGATTGTATTCTAACAACGAAGGTTGCACAAGGCCTTATCAAACCCTAAGGGTCAATGTACTCATGTATCGTATATTTTTGCCTTAACGCATTCCACCATAGATACTTTGGGGCTAAAGTATATACTCTTTGGGCACATGGACTCTTCGGGAAAGGTCTCAGGTTTTTTGTGGATCTCAGAAAGCATGCGGAGCAGCTCGGGGTTGACACGGGAAGCCTAAAGGCTCCATGTACCTATGTGGGAGTTTCCGAAAATAGGGATACCTTATGTTGGGGGTCCTTATAATAAGGATCCTACTATTTAGGGTACTATATTAGGGTACCCTATTTTCGGAAACCCCCATGTATAGTATATACCTAGGGCTGAAGGTAAACCGGTTCATGCCTAAGTGTATGTACTACATGGTGCATGGGAGCCTTGGGGGAACCTTAGGTTCTTTTGGTAGCACAGCTTTATTTTTGAACTATATAAGGGTCCCTGGTTTCACGAGACCGTGACGTAGGAGCCGGATCCCGCACTATGCAGAGAACACAATACCCTTAATTATGAGGGATGGAGATGCCTGGAGTCACATGAGGATCCTCATCTGATGCTTAAAGTATATTCCGTAAGTCAGGGGTATACCGCCGCATAGCATAAGATAGAAAGACAGAGATCCTCATAAGTATGATGTGGCATATTCCTGGATCTTGTTGCGTTTTGCTCCGGCCTCTTTCTTGTGCTGGCTGCCTTGCTAGCCTAAATCCCAAACCGCCAGACCCTAAACCCCCAACCACAAACCCCAAACCCTCAACCCTAAGCCCCAAGCCTACACCCTATGCCCCAAACCCCAAGCCCCAAACGACAAACCCTAAACCCCAACCCTAAGCCCTGAACCCTAAACCCGAAACCCTGGCCCTCAACTTCACGCCCCACACTCTAAACCCTGGACCCCATCCAAACCTCGAAGCCCACACCCTAGACCCCCTGAGCAGGCAGGAGTCCTTACCCGAAGGGTCCAAAGCACCCAATAATAAGGTCCTCGGTTTTAGGATAGTAGTTCTGTAGGTTAGATTTTTGGAGAGTATATGCTTATTAGGTACTTAGACACTTGGCATTATGGCTGACACCGACTGACGAATATCCGACCGACCGCCGCGCTCCAAGCCCCAAACCCAAACCCTCACCTCAAACTGCAAGCCCCAAATTCCGAAACCCGAACCAATAAAGCCCTTAACCCCTACACCTCAGAACCCAAACCCTAAGCCCTAAACCCCGAACCCATAAAGCCCTTAAGCCCCTAGACCTCAGGCCCCAAACCCTAAGCCCTAAAGCCCTTAACCCAAAAGGCGCCTACTTGTGGCGGCCGTGCCGGGAGGGTCCAGCGAGGAGGAGGCGTTGGGTTTGTGTCAGGGTCTGTGGGGTTTTAAAGGGAGTTTAGGGTTTAGAATTTTAGGGTTGAAGGTTTCCGGGTTCAGGGTTCTAGAGTTTTTAGGGTTTAGGGTTGGGGTTTAGCATTTGTCTTAGGGTCGAGAAATAGTTCTGGCTCGGTGATGCCGACTTCATATTTCATAGAAGTCGAAAGGCGTTGTAGGGATTTGGGTGTTGTTAGGTCTGTTAGGTTGTGATTTGAGATTTTACAGGGATATTCTAGGACCCAGAGTAGGCCCTTATTCCCTTGTTTTAGGGTTAGGTTCCCTGATAGCCCCCTTTAAACCAAAACGGGCACCCTTTTATTCCCAGGTCACTCTTAGGTCGAGTAATGTAGAAGGCCTTCATGAAGGTTCCTCCAATGCCGACCTGTGAGTGTGTGCGGTTGAAAGTGAGTTTCGGGTTTAGGGGTCTTGGGGGCTAAAGGGGTCCAGGGTTTAGGTTTTAGGGGTTTGGGGTTTAGGGGTTTAGGGTTTTTGGGGTTTGGGTATAGGGGTTTAGGGTTTTTGGGGTTTGGGGGTGAATTACCGGTTTTCCTTGGCATATGAAGGGCATTTAGATAAGTGGCTGTTGAGTATGTTGCACGTGTTTTTGTGTGCGCCCTATAGATCCTACGACCCTACGACCTGTGGATGCAACAGCAAACTGCTCTGCAGTCACAACTGGGGTTTAGAATGCTGTTGGTGTTCGGTTTGGTTTGGAGCCACAGGCAAGCCTTGCCCCAATCCTTCATCAAAAACCTTAAAATCTATCGTTCTTGCAGGCTAACTACATCCAGGGCTTGGAGGATGCGGTTGCTCGCGGCGAGCCTGGGCGAGGGTGCAGCATGAGTTTATGTAGTTACCGGCTCTAGTTTTTAGCTGTAGGGGTTTGGGTTTAGATACCTCAGGCTTCCTCGTTGCATGCACACTATACATTGCACCGCAAGACCCTAATCGAATCAGTAGGGCCCTATATGTCCTATGCCAGTGTCCTATGCCCTATTTCACGCACCTGGATAAGAAGGCCTTTGGCCGTAAGCCTTATCATATACTCTCCAAAAGAGTAACCCACACAACTACTATCCTAAACCCAAGTACCTAATAATTGGGTCCTTTGGACCCTTAGGGTAAGGCTCGAGGGAACATCAACCGAGGCGAATCGGATTCGGCGCTTTGGAGTTCAGGGCATTGTGGGTTTTGGATACTGGGGTTTGGGGTTTAGGGGGTTTAGGGGGATTTAGGGGGGTTCGGGTTTATAGGTTGGGGCTTAGGGGTTTAGGGGTTTGGGGTTTTGAGGGGTTAGGGTTTAGGGAATCTTAGCTACTGGGGTTTGGGGTCCAGTTGTTCACTAGGTAGGCGTGGACATTTCATCTCTCCCTTTGTTGGGCGTAGGAGGATCTTCTTTACGAACATTTTGTCCGAAGGGCTCAAAGGGCGAACCTCGAAGATCGTGCACCCCTCCTCCGGGAAGCTTTTGTGTCTGGACAATGGTGCGCAGGATCGTCCCCGCCCGACGCACGAGAGCACGACGCACAAGCCGGAAACCCGAACCCCAAAACACAAACAGCCCAAAGCCTTCCAAGCCCCTCAGCACCCTGCATTGAGCGGTAATGACAAAACTGCAGGGGTGCTTCCTCTGTTTTCGGGTGGGGCTGGGTTCCTCGGAAACGAACTCTACTGCAAAGCCAGCACGATCCAAAAACCCTAATCCGCAAGCCAAAGCACAAACTAACGCCATCAATTCCACAACTCGAACGCCCCGCAAGAGACCCCATGGCTCGAATCCAGCCTTCTTTAGAGACCCCAAAGCCCGAAAGCTTAGAAGAAACTCCAGAAGTCCTGGAAGCCGAAACTCTCAAACCCTGAATAGTTCCCAAGCTCATTACCCCGAAGCTATCCTAGAAAGCTCACCCCAGAACCCTAAAGTCCATCCTAGCAAGCAATGTCCCCACCTAAACCCCAAACCCTAAATCCTGTTAAACCCAAACCGTAAAACCTAAGACCCAAAGAAGCCCAAGGAGATGGTATAAACATGTATAAACCCTAAGCCCTCAATCCTATTAGACGCTAAACCGTAACCCTAAGCCCGAAAAAAATGTCCCGACACAAGCCCGAACAAAATGCTAAGCCCTATACCCTTATAGACTCCCTATAGATCCCTTTCAAGAGACCCATATACCCCTATAAACCCTACTTAAAGGCTCATGGGACTTAGTAACTAGGGTTATAAATAAGGTAACTATACTTATACTTACTTATAACCCCAATTAGGGGACTTATAACCTTACTTACTAAGTCCCATGATCCTCTAAGTAAACCCCCAAGGAGATGATCGAGCTGGAGGCGCAACCCTTCGTGCGGATCGGCAGCACGCCGGATCCTCTGGGACGCGCCTCGGAAAGACGAAGATCACAAGGAGTGAGTTTATGGTTTAGGGAGTTTAGGAGTTTAGGGTTTAATTGCGGAGTTGAGGGCTTAGGGAGTTCAGAGTTTAGGGTGTTTAGGGGTTTAGGGTTTAGGGTGAAGAGCACAAAGGGTGAGTTTGGAGCAGTACTAGTGTTAGTACTAGTACTAGTACCACCACTACCACAACCGTCACTGCCTCTGCCTCACCCTCTGCTTCTGCCACTACTACTACTACGACGACGACTACTGCTACTGCTACTGCTACTGCTACTGCTACTGCTACTGCTACTGCTACTGCTACTGCTACTGCTACTGCTACTGCTACTGCTGCTGCTACTGCTGCTGCTACTGCTACTGCTACTGCTACTGCTACTGCTACTACTACTGCTACTACTACTACTACTACTACTGCTACTACTACTGCTACTACTACTACTACTACTACTACTACTACTGCTACTGCTACTACTACTACTACTACCTACTACTACTACTACTACTACTACTACTACTACTACTACTACTACTACTACTACTACTACTACTACTACTACTACTACTACTACTACTACTACTACTACTACTACTACTACTACTACTACTACTACTACTACTACTACTACTACTACTACTACTACTACTACCCTGCTACTACTACTACTACTACTACTACTACTACTCCTACTGTGATGCAACATGATAGTCAGGTGCACGGCTGATGTCTGAGCTTTGCCTCGTGGGCGCTGCGTCTTGACTGCTTTAGATGACTTCTAAGATTCACCCTAAGGGTCCATGCGCCCAAATTAGTAATTACTTGAGCCCCAAGTACCAGGAAAAGAGGGACTCCACCAGAAGTACATATTGCATGTATGTACATGTACCCTTAGGTGACGTAGGCTTGCGGTAGGTTCTTCGTCAAGCAGCAGAGCTCGATAGTTCGTGGCTGTTTGGCCAGGGGGCCTGCAGGGCCCATGCTTCTGGAGCTTAGTGGAGTGAGGGATGTGTTGGGCTTTGCGGGCTTGTGAGGGAAGCCCATGAAGTGCAGCTATAGTTAGTATGTCTCGTACGAACGGGTTGTTTCATGTTTACGAATTTAAAGTAACGCCGGCAAGACCAAGGATTCGCAAAAACACTACAAGGCAGGATGCTCTGTAGAGATGTTAACATAAGCCCCAAGTCGCCCCGGCAATGACTGGCGATCCCCTTCTGTAGGGTTTAGGTGTTTAGGGGTTTAGGGATAAGGGTTCAGGGTTTAGGGGTCTAGGGTTCAGTTTACAGGGTTTAGGGTGGGAAGTCGCCGGGAACAGTCTACTTACTCTTTGGCTATCAATCCCTGAACCACAACTAAGGCTCTAAACCCCAAAGTTTGATTCCGGCTGCCTGCCCTGAACCCTAAGCCTGTAAACCTAAACCCTGCCAGCAGATGACAAGCCTGATTACCATGGCTAGTACGACCAGGCGTTGGTTTGGGCTTGTGCGGCCGGGTCTTTGCCAAGGTCATCACGGTTTAGGGTCTGGGTTTAGGGTTTAGGGTCATCACCACCAAGCTCCCAAGACTATGATCATCATGATGATGCTCTTCGTTGCGATGGCCCCCCTGGCCATTATGGCTGGTCGCTAGCCAGGAACGGTTGGCACAATTGGAGATGCTGGACGTCTGAGTGCCTGACGATGGGACAGTTTCCGCAGTGACAAATTCCAAGACGATGGAGTTGACAGATGCCTAAGTCCGATGAACGGCCAAGGCGAACCCAGATGTTCGGTTTAGGGTTTATAATATAAGGTTTGGGGTTTAGAGCCCAGGAATTGTAAGTTGAAGGCTTCGCTTTTGTTTCACTGCAGGGCCCTCAGGGGTTCAGCGTTAACGGTTACCGTTAACGTTTCATGCTGTGCGGTCGCGACGAGTCTCCGCAGGAGTGACGGCTGCAGCTCATCATTTAGTGACAAGTGCAGTAGAGATTCCTCCGCTCCCTGTTACCCAAAGTTTAAGCCCACCAGGCTAGACCCCTTCACCCCACACCACCCAAAACCCAAACTCCTGACCCAACTTTAAGCCGTAAACCATAACTTTAGACATAATTCAATTCCCAAGCCCTCAACCTCTAACCCTAAACCCCAAGCTCCGCCCAAAGACCACGGAGCCTAGGAAAGCTTCGCGGTGAGTGCCGGGGATGTAACGGTCCAGGTCCAGGCTGTGGCATACAGCGAGGATCCTGCGAAGACTGCTTGCTATTGGGGGCTTGGTGTTTAGGACTACAGTAGAAGCCGAAAAGTTGGAAACCCAATAGCCTCAATCGTTAACAGTCATGTATAGGGAATACCAGCACTATTTGTCCTTAATCCGGTTTCCAACTTTTTTGGGGTGTACTATAATTAGGGCGGCATACGACGAAGATCCCGTGAAGACTGTTTGAAGCCTAAGGTCTGACCCAGACTCCTTGTTATGATTTTCTTGTCTATTACCTGAAAAAAGTCGGTTGCGGGGATCCCAGGTTAGGGATGTTTGTGCTTCTGGTTGTAGGATGGTTAGGCTTAATTACTTAAAGGCTCATGGGACTTAGTAACTAGGGTTATAAATAAGGTAACTATACTTATACTTACTTATAACCCCAATTAGGGGACTTATAACCTTACTTACTAAGTCCCATGATCCTCTAATTATAATGCTTTAGGCTTAGGATTTCGGGGGTTCGCAGGTTTAGGGTCTCCGGCCTCAGGGGTTTAGGATCTAAGTTCATGCAAAATCTCTGGGATTTCCGCTTCTTAGGGTTTGCGTCTTAGGACTCCCGTGTTTAGGGAAGGAGGGAAGTTCCGTGGATATTAACTTCCGGGTGTTCCTTAAAAACATTCTTCGTCTCTCTTCGCATATACACCCAAGGGTTTCTTCAACATAAACAAACGACTCAGGCGACATGCTTAACTTCGACGGGACAAACGTTTGAGATTTCATTGTTCATGCTCTTTGGGGATTAGAGCTTCAGGTTTAGGGTTTAGGCTTCCGGGGTTTACGTCTATTCTGCCACCTTCTTCTTCTTGGACTGTACAAGGGAGAACGTGCAAGCAAGGGGCCTTTTAGGGTTTGGGGTTGAGGCCCGTGATATATAGTGAAGACCGCAAGTAGCAAGATCTTTGCAAAGACCTCGCAGAAATCGAACCCTGATTTGTGAGTCCTGCGTACATTCACCCTGCCCATGATCGCATGATCTCGGGATCCGGATAGACAACCATTCCACTAAAGGTCCATGTACTCAGTTTCAAGCCGTGTTTTTTGTTCCAAGCATTACATGCAACAAGGACTCTCTTAAAGAGTTTTGGGGGGGTCCTGGTAGAGCCCTAAACCCTGAGAGTATATACCCTGAGAGCCCATGAAATATGATACCTTTAGAGTACCCTTCTGGTACCCTTAAAGCACCCTTAGAGTACTGGAGTACCCTTTTCGTAGTCCGAAAGTACCCCTAAACCCAAAGCCCCAAAACCCTGAAACCCCAAATCCCAAGGCCCCAAACCCGAAACTCTAAGCCCTAAACCCTAAACCCTTAAAGCACCCTTGGAGTACTTACGGCTACCGGGGAACCTACCTATAGTCTCCATTGTAGTTCCTTTTTGGGGTGACCTTGTAGGATCCCTAATATAGAATTGGTTAAACCAAAAAAAGGAACTACAATGGAGACTATAGGTAGGTTCTAAGTCTCAGAGGAGCAGCAGCTTTTCGACTGGCACCCCAGACCAGGCTGGTCGTTTCGCTAAACCCTGTTTAGGGTTTGTAGTTTTTAGGAGTTTAGGAGTTTAGGGGTTTAGGGTTTGTGGTTCTAGGAGTTTAGGAGTTTAGGGTTTGTAGTTTTAGGAGTTTAGGGTTTAGGGGTTTAGGAGTTTATATAGGGTTTGTGGATTTTAGGCGTTTAGGGTTTAGGAGTTTAGGGTCTGTGATTTTTTGGAGTTTAGGGTTTATAGGGGTTTAGGAGTTTAGGGTTTAGGGTTTGTGGATTTGGGAGTAATTTGGGGGTTTAGGAGTTTAGGGCTTAGGGTTTAGGAGTCTAGGGGTTTAGGAGTTTAGGGTTTGTGGTTTTAGGAGTTTTGGGTTGAGGGGTGTAAGACTTTGGGGTTGTGGGTTTAGCGGTTTGGGGTTTGGGGGCTTTGGGTTTAGGGTTTAGAGGTCTAGGGTTCAGGCTAAACCCAAGCCATTTCTGGCATTGCAGCTTAAGCTTTGGAGTTAAATGTTGTTGAGGACGTGAGACAAGGCTTTAGTTTTGCTTTTCCAGGTCATTTTTCAGGGTCCAACCGAGGTTTTTGGCCTTAAAAGGAACCCTAAACCCTAAACCCTTTAGTTTTGGTTTTGTGCCACTATCCCCAAGCTAGTTCTGATCCTACCATCACTCATGCAGCTTGTATCCTGGGTTTCACTACTCGACCTCGCAAGCCAGTAGCCATACACCCTACATCAGCTGTACTTACTTGCTTCTGGGAAGGGGTTGAAGTGGGTTGATTGAAGGAGTTCAAGAGTGTTATGTTAGCTTCCGAGGTTGTAGGGTTTTTCTGCATGACCCGCAGATGAAGTGCCATCGCACCAGCTGCGTCGGCGCGACGTGATCCTGGACGAGCGCCCCGGCTATGGCTTACTCTTAAAGGTTACCCTAGGGATCTAAGGACTCATATATTAAGGCTTTTGGGCCCAAAGACCATACTATATAAGGCTTTAGGGCTGTTTCGATCCCCAGGGTTAGAGTGGAAAAGACACCTTTTGAGCCACTGACCCGACGGCTCATCAAGGGTGCTTGGGTTTCCTCGCCAGAGCGGAGCTTCTGAAATGTGAGCAGGCAATCGGAAGTATTGGGGGGGACCTTTTGAGGTGATTAGTTTCCGACCCTAAAAGTTTCCGAAAATGGGGGACCGTAATATAGTACCCTTAATAGTAAGATCCGTATAATATTATATGGATACCAAAAGATCGGGGGCTTAAGCATAACTACCAGGGCTTGAGGGTTTAGGGCGAGTAGGGTTTAGGGACCTTTCAGGGTCATTCTCCCAACCTGCTCGCTCGGTCTTTTGGTCCTTCCGATAGTAACAGACATGTCGTTCCAGGTCCGAGGTGGTTGACAGTACACGTAGTTGCTAACTTCGCAGTAAGGTTTGAAATTTAGGGTGCAGGGTTTAAAGTTGAGGGTGTGTAATTTGCAGGGTTCAGGGTGGGTTTGGGGTCTTGTTCGTTTATGCATCTAAGGAGCCACGATGCACGTGCCCGTGACTGGGCCAGGGGCTGGGCGCAACGAGCCCTCGCAGAGCCCCGCGACGACGAGGCGGGGGTGGCAAAATTCGCACATCACAGCTTCGCTGATTCTGGGCGGAGCTAAACAGTAGCGACTGAGGACCATAGGATACCGAATCGGAGACAGATACTACCCGGAAGGGGGAGGGTGGGGGGTGGTGTTCCGTGTAATTAGTCAAACTTGATACAATCCATAGATACACACGACCTTGCGTGAGGGCCCAAATCTCCAATGATTAGGTACTTGTGTAAGAAGGTAGTCGTAAGTGCACCTTAGCCTACCAAACCCTACTTTTTTGTAGGTTGATATGGAATTTATAGGACCCTACTTGTTTGTAGGGTTTGGTAGGTTAAGGTGGGTTCGTATTCAGGACTTCATGGGATTGTTAACTTGTGGACCCCTAAGGCAGGACCCTAAACCTAAACCCCAAACGCGCATTCTTCGGTTGTGGTAGTGAAAAAACACTTCACGTAATCACAGAAACAATAGCAACACGACTATAATAATAATGACTAATGATAACGTTACTGTACAAGAGCCCGCACGTTTGATTGGAATTGTCATGCTGAAGCCTTCCATATGTCGGGCCATCGACAGAGGCTCACCTCAATGACTCAAAAGTATAGGGTCAGCTTAGACTAAACCTACTGCACTTGCACCTGCAGGAGCCCAGGGTGCCCTGTGCAGCCCCACAAGCCTTGCACCCTAACGCGTTTTGCAGCACCCATATCGAGCCCTACAGAGCCATCCTAAACCCTATAAACTGAACCCAAGCCCTGGAACCATGAACAGGCTCTCTTCCTGGTCGGCTGTTGTACTGGTGCCTTTCTGGCCTTCGCGCTTGCGAGGGCCTTCATCGAGGTCGGCGGCGGGGTTCAGGGTAGTAGGATGCTTTCTAACAGAGCTTTCCACGGGGCTTGTAGAGACTTAAGCCCCAATATCCCGAAACTCTACCACCTAGATTCCAAACTTTAAATCCTAAGCCGCAGCCCCAGGTCCTAAATAGAACTACCTATAGCGTCCAGTGCAGTTCCGTTTTGGGGTTTCATCATAGGATCCTGACTAGAAGACCGGTAAAACCAAACAAAGAACTACAATGGAAACTACATGGGTGATTGTCGAAATTAGGGTTCCTTTTTGGGTACCCTAAATATTCGGTGCCGTATTGTAATAAGGACCCACACAGGGACCCCGATATTGACAACCACCCACATAGGTAGAGGCCCAAAGCCAGAATCCTCCAAAATATCACAATATAAGAGTCTATAATAGGGCTACTATTGAGGTCCTAATATATCGAAATTACGAGTATGATTCAACTATGTCTGAGTAGGGGCCGTGCCCAGCCAATATCCCTAAACACCAAACTCTGACTCAACAACAGGAGCAGGCTCGCGCCAGCAACCCCAAAACGGGTGAGTTGAGTTCTCACTGAGGAACTATTCTTCCATAGAGACGATATAAATTGACTAAAAATGCAAATACCGTGTGTGTGTATATATATATATATACACACACGTACATATAGCGTAGTATGTAGCAATTCAGTTGTGTGTTCGTATCAATACTCTGATTTTGCCTGTTCTTAAGACCCTTATGAAAGCCTGTAAAGCCTTGCCAGCATCTCATAACGGCATCATCAGGCTTCATAGCCGTCCTAACAAGATTGTCGCCAAACCCATCAAGCCCCGATGGGAGGCCTCCAAGGAACCCTCTCGAAGCCACGACAGTGTACAACAAAGTAAACTTTACCAAGCCACCAAGCCGCATGAAGTCTTAAACCTTAAACCTAAACCCTAAGCCAAGCCGATTGAAATTCATAAACCTCAGAACCTAAACCCTAGACCAAGCCGCTTGAAATTCATAAACCTTACCCTAAACCAAGCCGTACGATGTTCTTAAACTGGCAGGACTTCGGCATAACCCCGGCTGGCCTGTTCCTCGTCAACCCGACGCCACGGTCCGCGAGCCTGGTTTAGGGTTTAGGGTTCTGGGCAGGGGGAAGTAGAATAGCGTGTAGCAGCGATCAGAAATTACAGCTGCCTTATCGATTCAGCAGGTCTGAACGAGATGGTATACATACTGATATGAAATCTTATTACGAACTTCTTTATGCTTTAGTCGACATCCCGTGAACATCCAAACAGGATCATGTATAGAGGTCCTCGTTCGTGTTAGCTCTTGGTATGTTCTGATTTCCCTGCATAGACGAGCGAATGCTCAATTCGTTAAATCACTAATGCCGCGACTTTTCCCTTTGGAGTTCAACTGAATGCCTCCTGGGCAGCTTTTGGCAGTGATTGCTGTTCCAAGTAAATCATTTATGGATCCAGCCCTCCTGAGAAGGTCCACACTTACTGCCACAGTGGAACTACTCCCTGCTATTCTTCCAGGGATTACATTCCGTAGGTGTAGCATATATAAAGCAGTCGGGCTCCTAAACCCGAATACCTAATTATTGGGTCCTTCGGACCCTTAGGGTTAGTATGCAGATCGTCTCTGCTAAACCCTAACGCATAAACCCTCAACTCTAAAACCCTAAGCTCTCAACCCTCTAAACCCTCAACCCTAAACTCTAAACCCTCAACCCTCTAAATCCCTAAACTCTCTACACCCTACTAAACCGTCCAAACCCTCTAAACCCTAAACCCTCTAAGTCCTAGCCGTAGGGAGGGGACTGTCGGAGGCTACCTTGGAGCACGACGGCCATGCCCGGGGCACTGCAGGCTCTTTGAACAATGGTGGCTACTATAGGGGCCTTTAGGATTCAGAGGGTTTAGGCGTTTAGAGTGTAGGGTTCAGAGTATAGGGTTTAGAGTTTAGGGTTGAGGAATTAGGAGTTAGTGTTTAGGGTTGGGCATAGACGATATACATACTAACCTTGAGGGTCCAAAGGACCCAATAATTAGGCATTCGGGTTTAGGAGAGTAGTTATTTGGGAGAGTATATGATAGTTAGGTACTTAGACCTTCAGGTAGGGACCTCAACAATCAGAATAGGGTTCCCTCTAAAGGGACTCTGAAACAGGTCTATCAGGGATCTGGAATCGTAGGTTTCTAAATTAGGGGCTTGGCCTTAATAATTACCTATACTTTTTTGGGGGTTCCTTATTCTAAATATAGTATAGGGGGTTCCTTATTCTACTTCCAGTATAAGATACCCCCAAACCTTATTCTGTTTATAAAGGCCCCTATATTACAGTGTTTAGCGGGTTCAGGAAACTCTACGGTGAGGTTTCCTTAGCGTCTAATTTAAGGTTTACGGTTAGGGTTCTTGGGGTTCCTGAAAGGGCACTAGGAGTGTTCCTTTAAGGGTTCCACAAGGGTTTTAGGGTTTAGAGTCTGGCGTTGATTAGTCTCCATTGTAGTTCTTATTTTGGTTAGGCAGGATTTTGAATCTCAGGCCCCAAAGCACCACCCACGAGCTCAAAACAATTTCCTCAACTCCCCACCGCAGCGCCCAAATCTCACGCTCCCGAGCCCAGCATGGAATCCTGGTCCTAATCCCTCTAAGCCGTTGAAGCCTTTGTTTAGAATCCAAAATCTTGAACCAACCCCAAGCAGCCCCAAAGCCAATTAGACCCCCATTGCCCGAAATCAGTGCTAGACTGCGCATGAGACCCTGAGCACTTTTGTACCCAAAGCCTGTATCTCGACCTCCTGCTAGCGCTTCATCCCTATCAAGCCTAAAAAACCTGTACCCTACGCCCTCGCCTTAAACCCGAAAGCCCTAACCCTGAAGCCTCAAACCCTAAACCCTGAAGCCTAAAACCCCCAAGAGTTCCTAAAGTTCTTACCCAGTGGCTCCATAGTAGTTCCTTTTTGGGGATCACCTTATAGGATTCTATATATGAACCCCAAAAAGGAACTACTATGGAGCCTCTAGGTAAACCCTACAATCCCAACGGAACCCTCAGGACCCAACTCCTTGAGCTTCCCCTTACCCGAAGGTCAAGTCCCAAAAAGAAGCCTTTAAAGGAAGCCTCATAGCGACCCTTCATTTAAAGGGATCCTTTAAGAAACTATTACTATTACTATTCATTATTACTACTACTATATTACTATTATTATTATTATTACTATTACTATTACTATTACTATAACCCTTTCAGGAATCCTTTAAGGGGATCCTTTCAGGGTAAAGCCTAAAGCCCCTCTTTCCCAGGACTGCGCTGTGCACGTCTTCGTCGACGGCACGGCGACCTATGGCCCCCCTTGGCGCTACGAGGCGCTTCTTTCGGGCTTGGGGCTGTTTAGGGTTTAAAGGGAACTTCAGAAAGTTGGAATATGGTTTCAGGGTGGGATATAATTTACCATAGAGGGTTTAGGATACGTAATCATCTTCCAACTTTCTGGCTTTTACTTTAAGGTTATAGGGTTTAGGGTATACCTTAACCCTGAAGGACCTGCCTTTTTCAGGACTTATATAAGGAAATCATAAGAAGGAACCCTAAAAGGTAGGTTATTCGGGATTTAAGGTTTAGGGTTTAGGATGGTTTAGGTTTCAGGTAGGGTGTAGGGGATCGTGTTATTGTTGGTTGAGAGGTTTAGGGTTTAGGGGGTCAGGTTTGGGGTGTTAGCGTCTAGGGTTTAGCAATTTAGGTGTTTCTTTGTTTTCAGGGTCTGGGTTTCGGTTTTGGCATACGGTCAGGGGTCTTCGGTGATCTATAAGCGGTCTACTGGGTTCCTCTCCGGGCTTTACAACTGTTCGACAGGGTATTCGAATCTAGAAATTGGTCTGCTCGTTGGGCTTTGCTGTGTTGTTGTTATGATGTGCTGCTTACTCGCCGCTTGGAATTTGCCCACGGCAGATTCTATTTAAGCTACATTTTCTATCATTGCCTTGAACCCCCCCCCATTATTTACCCTCTAACATGCCCCAAATACCCGCTAGTAAGGACCATAAGGACTCTGCGAAAGGGCTCTTGGGGGGTCCCGCTGTTTCGAACATCTCCAGGTGTCGACCATGGGGTCCTTTTCGGTGAAGCGCTACAGCGATGTGCAGGAGCTTGCCATGTTTGAAGGGGCCTAAATGCTGTCTGGTAGTAGAGTAGGTAACCTTTAACCTTTGTTGGGTAGTATAGTTCCCATATAATCCTTATATAACCAAAAAGGTTAACCTTGACTTCCCCATGATACCCGACAAGTAGGGCTGTTATGGGGAATACTTCCCCAAATCCTATAATGGTAACTCCTTCTATTTAGAAGCCCTACATTCTACTATACCTAGGGGTACTTAGAAATAATTGTCAATTTTTGGTTATTAGAATCCCTAAGAAACAGCTAAAATTATATTTTTTGCTAGGGTTCTAAGTTCAGTATAGTATATGGTACTTTGGATTCTTTGGCAGGTGCTTGGGTGCTTCAGGGATCTGGAATGCACATCACCCTTAGTCTCCGTTGTAGCTCCGTTTTAGAGGATCTTAACCATAAGACTGGTTAACCGAAAAAAGGGAACTACAATGGAGACAAAAGGTAGGGTACGATTGATATTCCTAGTCCGCTGTAGGCGCTGTAGCCTTGCTGTTAGTGGTTGTTAGATTTTGCTTGCATCCGCTTCGTGCCTCCGCCTAAGATTCAGGACATGGTGCAGCAGGTTCTACAAGAAGTGAAACACAGCTGAGCGGGGCCATTCCTTGCCAATTTCACCTGAGCCCACAGCCCTGAACCTACAACTGGAAGCCTGTAACCTGAAACCGGCATTCTTCCGGTCGTAAGCCTATTTTGTAACCAGGATACCAAAAAAAACGAAGCACATCTTATGGCCGATAGCCAAACCCTCAACGCTAGAGCCCAAAGCACTAATCCCAACCCCGAAGACCCCACAACCTAACCCCTTAAACCCTAAACCCTCAAACACAGACGGCCGAGTCAGCAGGCCATAGCTACTTTCTAGATCGGTTTCGTGCCGCACAGCAGCTTGACAAAAAAGGCACGAGAAACCCTAACGTATGGGTTCGCAAAAATACACTAGAAACAGTACTCAGTATCCCTTTTATCACTATACGGGGATACTTTCGTTAATTACAGGAAACCCTGAACGCTACATTGTGTGCATAGCAGAAGTAGGGAGACCCCGCTCAACTCTAACCCTAACCCAAACCCTAAACCCTAAACCCTAAACCCTAAACCCTAAACCCTACTGAATCGCCAAGCCCTATAAACCTAAACCTGAACCAGAGGCTCCATCGTAGTTCATTTTTGGGAACTGACTTATAGGGTTCTATGTATGAACCCCCCAAAAGGAACTACTATGGAGCCTTAGGGTAACCCCTAAGTCCCTAACCTCGGAACCTAAGCTTCTCAACCAAAGAAAGTAAACTCGGGAGACTCCGTTGAAGCCAAAAATGTAACGAGGCTGCGAATGTAAGATTTTACCATAGGGCCTCCATGAACCCAAAGGCTCCATGTACCTTTATAGTAGATACTTCAGCCTCAAAGTAGTCCCTATATAGGTACTTAAGGCCTAAGTATATACTATATGGGCACATGGAGCCTTAGGGGAAGTAAAGCCCTCTAGGGTTCCGTACGAGCTTAATTTGGTGTTCCAAGGGTTCTATGAGGGTTTTGTGAGGTAGGGTTGGTGCTTGGGAATTGGGTGGAGCTGGAGGCCACAGATCCGAGGGTGCCGATCTCCAGGCAGCCTTGCATGTACGTATCCACAGGCCCAGATCAGCAAAAACGCGTTCGTATCGGAATACACAATATTATTCGTCTCTCATGTAACCGAATATCGTTATAGTTATAGCAAGTTTCAGCCTGCGCACCACAAGAGCATCGCATTCCAAGACAAGGCCCCTGTCTGTTGCTTAGGGGTTTGGGCTTTAGGGCCTGGGGACAGCCTAAGGGTTGCCCTGAGGCTGCATGCACCTTGTACAGATATGGGAGTTTCTGAAAATTCGGATTCCTTTAAAAGGATCTATATAAGGGTTCCTTTAAGGGCTCCTAAAAGGGATCTTTTAGGGTTTCGGGTTTAAGGGTGTGGGAGTTTCCGAAAATTGGGGGTACCTTAATTTGGGGCTCCTTATAATTATATAATAAGGAACCTACTATTTAGGGTACTATATTAGGGTCCCCTGTTTTCGGAAACTCCCATATCTGGAATTAGGGTAGCGGTAGGAAGGATTTAGGAGAGTCCATTAACTAGTGATTTTAGATCCGTGGAAGTTTCCTAAGATAGAGGGTGGCCAGAGCCCAGTGTCCTCTGCACTTGCAGCACACCCCCCCCCGCCCTCCCCTTTAACAAACCCAAAGGCTCCATGTACCGTTATAGTAGATACTTAAGCCCCAAAGTATATAGTCCCTATACAGGTACTTTAAGGCCTTAGTATATACTATATGGGTACATGGAGCCTTAGGGAAAATATATCGAAAACGAAGCCGCGGCTCCGACCGAGGCCCACCATCCCCTGTCTCCGGCACAGCGGCATAAGCTGGGAGGAGGCGGGTTTGTTTATAGGATCCTTAAGGGGGGGTGGTTCAAGGGGGGAGGGTACTAGGGAGCTTTGGGGAACCTTAGGGAAGCTTAGGGAGTATTGGGGAATAATGGGGATTACTAGGTTACCTACCCCCCTTGGACCACCCCCCCTTAAGGACATCCTAATTTGTGGAATTTTGGGAGCCCTCTGACCCCCAGCATCTCTGATCAGCACGAGCACTAGCACCCGCGCCACAGCCACCGCCAAGAGCAGCGGCAGAAGCAACTATAACAATACCAAAAACAACACCACTGCCACCACATACCACCACCATCACCAGCATCACCAGTTGCACCAGCAGCAGCACCAGCCGCAGCAGCAGCAGCAGCACCTGCAGCAGCCGCAGCAGCAGCAGCAGCAGCAGCAGCAGCAGCAGCAACTCCAACAGCAACAGCAACAACATCAACAGGGCTAGCACCAGCAACAGCAGTGCTAGTAAGCAGAAGGTTAACCACGATGCAGAAAGAGGACCAGTGCATGTGATCTGGCAGAGCTGGTTTGCTATGTAAACAAATGAATACATAGATTAAATGCGTATAAATACAAGTAAGTACAAACATATCTATATATATATATACATATATCTATATATATATATATATATATATATATATATTGGTGGTTGCTTCAGCTCTTCTCGTTGTCGTTGTTCTTTGATCGAGCGGGCACGGTTTCGTAATGTTGCTCTTTCCGCGCTCGCGCTGTACGCCCAGAGCCGAGGAGGTCTTGTGGGTTTGGGGTTTTCTTGCGTGGAAGAAAAATCAACTGCGATAGACTCAACCTGTAACCCTAAACCCAAGGAAATAGCAGCTCATGGCCCCTTATTCTTATTGGCTTTAAACTCAACTTTTCAAATTTGGGGTTCTGTAAGGTAGTCGATTCTGAAAGTTTCAACTTTAATTTCCTTGGGTTTTGGGCCAGTGAGTATTAAAAGAGGGTATAGTATATCCCCTAAAGCCGTAAGCTTTCCGTGGCTCAGCTGAATCCCTTCAAGCCACAATTCGGTTTTGGACTAAGGGCTTATAGGGCTATGGGTTTGGGGTTTCTAGGGTTTTTCAGGTTCAGAATTTAGGAACAATGACGTGATACCGAAGACCACTGCGCAGACCCATTGTCTGGCATTCTTCAGCCCAGAGTACAGCGTGAGCATCCAGGAGGCCAGCGGTTGGGGTTTAGTAAATTTAGGGTTAAGGACGGTTTAGGTTTAGGATTTAAATCCCAAAGGGTCCAAAGTACCGATATAGTAGAATGTAGGGTTTCTATATTAGGAATTACTATTATGGTTTGGGGAAGTATTCCCCATAACAGTACATAGGACCCTTTGGGAATATAGGGTTTAGGGGATGCGTTCAGGGTTCAGGGTTTAGTTGGCTAGGGGTTTACATAGGGGCTTTAGGCGTTTGGGAGTTTTGGGTTGAGGGGTTTCGGTTGCGGCGTTTAGGGGTTCATTAAAGTTTGTGAGTTTAGGGCTTATAATTAGGTTTAGAGGGTTTATAGGGTCTATAGGGTCTTTGCGATATGAGCATCCAGGAGGCCAGTGATTGTTTATGGTCTTTATAGGGTATGGGCACACAAGAGTTTAATACTTAACGTCTACTGCCTAGGGAGTTTTTCATTTAGGGTCTTGAGCATACAGGCTTCCGAGATTTTAGCCGCAGCCCGAAAACTGCACCCAAAAGCAATCTCACATGCCAAGGGCATTCCGGTGGAAATGTTTCGGTCCCGACAACTCATGCTAAGTTCTCGGAGGTTGAGGTTGCACGCATCTGCCAATGCTCGTGCAACTCAGGCAGTTTACGCTGCCACGGGCGCACCGCCTCAACCAGCCAGGGCATCGAAACGCTCAAGCAGATCTGGAGCCTGCATGACTGGGTTCTTTAGGGCTTAGGGTTAAGGGGTTTATAATCTTCTTTGCCATATTAGGGATCTATAGTAAAGATTATACGGATTCTTTATTATGGTCATGGAAGGCTCAGATTCTGCGCGCATGGCAGACGGCACCGGAGGCAGTGAACCAGCCGCGCCGAAGGGCAGTCAAGGCAAACCACAAGCATGGTTTCATTTCGCTGCGCCAGCCGAAATGTCATTTGCTACATTTCCTAGATTGGGCGTTTGACATCGCACATGCTCTACGTGGAAAAGACTGCAGGCATTGCAAAACCCCCTACGACAAAGGCAGTCCTCGCAGACACTGTCATCTTTAACAGAACAAGCAGCTATGTCGTGTGCTGTTCACCTGCACTAGGTGCCGGCCATCGTGCACGGATGTCTCTTTCTGGATATTTTTTTGTTGGGTTTGCGTGTTCGTGACTCTAAGTTGTTCTGTGGTTTGAGGCAGGTGGGTGTTAGGGCTTGTGCTGGTTAGTCTTCTGTGCTGCGGGGTTTAGGGCTACGATTTTCATGTTTAGCAAGCCAAGATTTTTGGTTTATTTAAGGGCTCGTGAAGCAGAGCTGGGATGAGCTTATCCGGTAAGGACTCTACAGAGTAAGCGGTAAGTGGCACAGCTCGTGTACACAGCAGTGTATATACACGGTTTGAACAAGGGCTGGAGGCACTTCCCGTGATTGCTTGGCACTGCAGTCTCAACCTGCATCACTTCCAAGATAGCAAAATTATCTCGAGTAAACCGGTAAGCCTTATCATTCGCAAGATAACATAATCATCTCGAAGACACCGGTCTTCAAGGAGCAAAGTGCTAGGCCCCAAAACCCTGAGCTGCAAAATGACAAAGCCGTAAGCCCTGAGAAAGAAAAGCTTCTGCTCCCCGAAGCACCAGCACTCTCAACCCGAGAACCTTAAGGCTTTAGGGTGCAGGGTTTCGGTCTTTTCGAAGCCCTGTGAGTGGCGAATGCAAGGCACGCTTCTACGCCATGTGCACTTTAGCAGTTCCCTGGCTGTTACGAAGGGATCTCCGAGGTTACCTGGTCCCCCAAATCCATGTGCTCAACTGCCCAAAAGCTCGGTTTTGTTGTTGGGGGTTGGGTCTTTGTACTTGTGTGCTACATGTTTTTGGGCTGAAGCGACTGTTGACGGGTGTCGATGTGTATATACTATATACTTCATGAGCACTGTGACGGGACGTACTGTTTCAGGTTCTTTGGCTTCAGTTTTCAGTATTCGCTGGAGATATACCGCAAATATCTTGCATTTACTTCCCAGACTCCCCGAAACCGAGAACCCAAAACATTCCAAAAGCCCTGCCAACCCCCCAAACGCTGAACTCGAAATGGTGTCCAATCATGCAGTCTCTTACATAGCCCAAAGGCTCCATGCACCTATACAGTATGTCCTTAGGCCTTAATGGGTGTCCTATGTAGGCACTTTACGGCCGAAGCATATACTATGTAGGTACATTCAGCGTTAGGGTAAGATCCATAAGCCGAAAGACAAGGCCGCTCTCCCTGCCCCTAAACCCCAGAACCCCCAACATCTCTAAACAGTAAGACCCCTGACCTTACCGTTTACAATGCAACGTCGTCAAGAGAATAGCGCAACGAGGAATGTTGCTTATGTTTCGTGTATGTGGTTACTCAAGCTCAGCTCGCTTGGCAACGACTCGGTGGTCGGACTTGTCCCGTCTCGCGCCTGCGGTTAACGGCTCTATCTTGGAATTGCATTGGGGCTCCTATTATTCAAAGTTCTACATACAGAGCGTGACGGCTGCCGGAGCCAGCAAGGCCTATACTATCATTCCGCAATTACGGCCCCCCCACAACCGCAAAAAGGACGGTCCTTGAATTTGGGTCCCCGCATTGCGTGATTGTATATCTTTCCTCGGGTCCCGAAGGCCGATAAGCCAACCTTTCGAGAATCCTTATAGAATCCTGATTGAAATCTTAGGCTGGCACAGCCGCAGCTCTCCTGAATGCCTTCGTACTGCCGGCAGATTAACTCGGATTTTGGTTTTAGCGTGTAGGGCTTTGGGTTTAAAGTTGAGGGTTCAAGGGGGTTCCAGGTTTCGGTTGTCTGGTTTAGGATTTACCTCCACTTGTAATACAGGGACCATGGAGTGGTTTAAGGTCTTGTGTGCGGGTGTTATCGGTTTTTGAAAATTCAATTTGCCGTTTTCTCAACCTTCAGGCAATCTGTAGGACCGAGAAAGTTCCGGAAGAGAGGGGCTTTGGCAGGCTTTGGGTACCCCAACCACAAGATTGCACCCAAATCCAGGGAGCGCCACCCACCCTGTGCTCCTTCACCGAGTTGAGCGCAGGTCGATATATGTTGTGTTCAATCTCATACCTGGGAGGAGGCCTGGTGCTGCAGGAATTCACCGAAACCCCTAAAACCTTACACCCGTTCCCTAAGGGTCCAAGTACCCAAATAGTAGGGTTCAGGGTCCAAAAACCATTCAGGGTATGGATTTTGGGACCTAAAACCCTACTATTTGGGTACTTGGACCCTCTGGGGTTAGGCTTCATGCCCCTTTGTGCAACACACAAGCCCCCACCAGTGTTCCAGTCCCTACCACTGCCAGTATACAAGCACTACCCACTGTGGGAGTCTAAGGTGTGTAATTTACACACCTTGAATTTGCTAAATTCTATAATGAATGCCTACGTTGTACTACTGTCTAATGTTGCCCCACTGAGTGACAGACCATTACATTGGGGCGAAAGTTTGACCTAGTCGCGGCTTCATAGAGCAGCGGCCCACCATTCCCCGGCAGAATCTCAACCAGCAGCACCGGAACAGTAAAATGGTGTGTGTGTGTGTAGATATTTATATTATATTCATGATCGATTATATATAATATTAACACGGAGTACAATATTCCGCTAGCAATATTTCAGCCGAATCTGCAGATTTCGCCTGAGCTCCTGTAAACTGTCCGTGTTTGTGCGCTTGCACTTTCAGGTTTGGGGCCTGGCATGCTGTAGAGCATGATGTTACCGGCATTTTTGCCCCCCGTGCGAGTCGACGGGTCGAAGCGATGCAATTCCGATAGACCGGTGGCGTCCATGCGCTCTCGCCTTTTCGATGGAAGTCCGTTGTACAGGCGAGGGCAGGCAATTTGCTTGCTCTTGTCGGGACAACTCTACAAATCTGATTGAGCTTGGAGTCAGTTGCGGGACGGATCTTAAGCACGGCTGGGGGACTCCGGCTTACTTCTGTTTTTGCGGGTGGGGGATGGTGCATCAACAGCTTCGGGTCATCGTAGTCGTAGTCGTCGTCGTAGTAGTTGCAGCAGTAGTAGCGTGGTAGAGTGTCTTTTATTGTAAACCGGAGTTCTGCAAAAAATCTGTGGTGTTTGAGGCTTCCACGAACACCGGGCCCCCCAACCCCGAATGAATCACAACCGAATGTCCCTTCCTGGAAAGATCATTGCATCTAGATCTTCAGCATTTGGGTGTCTTCAAGAGAATCTTCTAGACGGGAGCTTCTAAGATCAAGGGCGTGCTGTGGGGGGTGACTTTGCGCAACTCGCTTGGACACGCTGCAGCTGTTGTGTTCAAGACGTCCAAAACCCAAAGGGTCCAAAGTGCCTGTATAGTAGAATGTAGGGTTCTATACTCGGGATGAAACTGTCGTATATGGAACGCGACTGGCTGATGGCATCAGACCGCAACGGCTCAAAACGCCGCTATCCAACACCTGCGGCGAAGCGTTGCCACGTTTTTTTTCCGGCCGCTTCAATCAGGAGCACTTTGTCACTTTGTGGTTTTGTAAAATTACATTATTCAATCACCTATGCGTTACATACATACTTCACCAAGCAAGTTGAGATGCAGATTGATCGGTGTGCAATACAGGTATCATTTGTTTTGATTAGAAACCGTTACAGTGCGGACAATCAAGAATGCTTCTTCAAGTTGCCGGTTGGTTGCCAATGTAATTCGATAGTTATATGGGTGGTTGGGTGTTTGCCCCTGGCAGGACGAGAGAATTGCGTACATGCAGGACGTTGAGACTGTGCTGTCCAATAAGTACCCGATAAACACCTTTATGGTGAAGGCAGCACCTGGTGAAAGCTTCGCCAAACAGACTCTCGAGGGGCTGCAGGGCATGGCAGGCATGGTTGCCTTTTGCAGCTCACAATACGGTGAGAAGACGGGGGTTGGATATGAGACGTTCGAGGAGCTAAAGTATGCCCACGAGCACCAGATCCCCGTCATACCTGTGAGGCTGTGTCATGCATACCCGCCTCAACCTCAAAAGATTGGAGAAGAAGCCCCGTGTTGTTGCCATACGCCCCGACCTGAACGTGATGACTGGGGATGTGCACAAAACGAACTCGTGTTGAATAAATCCTTGGTCTACATTGATGGCTTGACTGCGGAAGGCAAGTACATACCCTCGACAGACTTGGCCGACAAGATTCATGCATCTTTGTCCAACAATGGCTTCATCCGGGAGGTCAGCAGTAGTTTCGAAGGCGATGCGTGCCAATTGTGCACACCATGCACAATCTCGTAAAGAAGTGTTTGTGACATTATGCTGAAAGCAAGGATGTGCCCTTTGCAGCATCAAATCCTCAAGCGTCATGCCAACATGGCTTTCTTTGTCCTGTCTGCGATACTTCACACCACTTTAAGGGAGATTTGATGATGCGTGTTCTCTTGAAACTAATTGCTCAATGTGACAAAGCACATTGACATTCATTCGAACGGAGCAGCGGGCTGGTGAACCCGGCCAAAGAAAAGTCTTTGCAGACACTTTGCGCTCTCTCTCTCTCTCTCTCTCTCTGTCTCGCACTCATTCATTCAGACTCCACTCCATTACACACTCCCTCCCTCACTCTCTCACCTCGCTCACTCACCTAGCTCCCTCACTCACTTACTCTCTCACTCGCTCCGTCACTCCCTTACTCGCTCGCTTGCTCACTCCCTCCCTCACTCCCTCACTCCCTCACTCCCTGACTCACTCCCTCACTCCACTCACTCCCTCACTCCCTCACTCACTCTGTTAAATGACACGAGCACACTCCCTCACTCCACTGACTCACTCCCTGCCTCCATGCACTCACTCACTCACTGACTCCGTCCCTCCCTCGCTCGTTCACCCACTCACTCCGCCCACTCCACTCCACTCCAGTGACACTCCCTCTCAGTCTCGCTCTCCCTCTATGTTCCCCTCTACTGCTTTTTTTTTCCCGGGACTTTGCTTCCACAGTTTCACATGCAGAGACAGCACCGGAAAGCCAGGTCCTGCAGCGAGCTGCCCACGCCTCCGCTGATGGCTATTCAATTTTCGTCAAGGCGACCTTAGAGTCTTCAGGGCTCACCCAAAGGCTCGATGTACCTTTATCCAGGCCGTTCTGTGGTACACTTTTTTACTTTCAGGTTTCTGGGTTCTTATCATAAAATAAGAAGCCTAAAAAGTATATGCTTATCCGAGTGGGTTACTGAACAGCCTAGTTATAGTAGATACTTAAGCCTTATAAAGGTAACTCAAAGGGGTCCCAGGTACTTCAAGGCCTATAAGTATCTACTACATGAGCACATGGAGCTTTAGGGTTAAGGGAACCCTTCAAAGAACTCGTAAAGGAACCCTACAGGAACCCTTAAAGCCTTAAATATGAAGCCTCAAGGAACCCTTGAAGGAACCTATAGGGGTCCAAAGGGCCTGATAATTAGGTACTGGGGTTTCGGAGCAGGCTCTTAGTTTGGACGAGAGTGTAGTGTATAGCCAAGTACTTGGGGTAACTTAGGGGTCGGGTGCTTTGAGGGCTTATAGTAGGCTCCTACTAGGCTTCAATGAGGGTTCTAAAGCGAATCAATATCGGTTCTTTCCCGAAACCCTAAACCCTAAACCCTACTTTGGGTTTCTGAAAGGGCTTCAGGCCGTTAGGCCCGGCTCCGCAAGGGCGGCACAAGGGCTTGAGGGCTGTGGGTTTGGTGGTTAGTATGTTGAGCTTTAGGGCTGCAGGTTTTTCGGATTGAGTTTGGGGTTCGGTTAGTAGGGCCTTGGGATTGCAAGAGCTTTCGGAATTAGCGTCACGTGCCGGAGAACTTGTGAATGGCTGTTTTGCAGGAAGTTTGTTTTCGCAGATGGCATCTTTGTGTCCGTGTGTATTTTCGCTGTTGTTTTTCTTATGGGCTGCACTCCTGACTCCTGCTCTAACACCTGACCAGTACCACTCATGGCGGTCCCTAAAAGATGGTCTTTTGGGGGATAATTGATGGGGCTGCGTACACCCGAAACTGTTTGGGTGAGGTCTAGGTCAGAACCCTATCCCTATGGCTCTAAACCCAAGGCTCTAATCTCCAACAGCTAATTTGGTTACCGAAAGGGTCCATAGACACTACGATTGTGGAATTAGGCCGTCATATGAATTGTCTTTTCAGACCTACTTCCATATAACGGAAGTATGTATGGACCAACTGGGTACAGGTTTGGGACCCTAAACCCTCAACCCTGCAACCCATAATTAGGTTACGGGTTTAGGATTTTGCAGGCTCCCGACACGGCTCTCGATCAGGCCGTTCAGAGGAGATCGTGGCGTCGTTTGGGCTGTGATACCCTACCCAGAAAGCCCCAAAGCCCTCCAACTTCACGGGCTCCAAATTCGGATTCTATGGAGTTTCACGTTTCAAGGGCTCTACAATCGGATTCTATAGGGTGTTATGTTCGTGTAGTTTAGCCGGGGTAGACTCTACATCGCCCACGTCACACAGCCTTGAAACGGAGCCTTAACCTACGATTTCTTCGAGCCTTGGAGATTGGCGATTGGGTTGAGTGGTTCAGACTATCAGATGGCTTCCATTGACTTAGAGATGTCTCTGATGTGTCTGAGGGTCCACATGTATGACTCCGTTCAGGAGTTTGTAGGCTAGTATTGAGGGGTTACATGGGTCTTGGGTTGTTGATCCCTTAGAGATAGTATGGCTTTGTGGAGTGGGCATTCCTTCTTTGTTGGGTTCCATAAGTAAGTTACAATATGGCGGCCACAAGAGCGGCCTGAGGTTCAGATGGTTTTTGGGTCTGTGGCTTGCGAGTCTCCGGGAAGTTTTGCATGCTATCTTGGGCTTCGACGATTCTCAGGGGCTTGCACCTTGCCAAGGTGCCCGGGGTCTAGGATTTTCTAGGGCTTTTGGCTTAGAGGGTGTAGGGCCTAGGGGTTATACGTTTTTTGGCGTTGCTTACAGGCACTGTTGAGTCCAGGTGTTTTACGGCTGGCGACATATCGAAGCCTGGAGAACTAACAATACTTCTCCTTAGGGCCATTCGGTTCCTTCTATCGCAATAGTAGAAGATGCCGGCAAGCCCCATTTTGAGTTCTTAAGGCCCGCACATTATGTAAGATGACTTCCGACCTGATGTACCGTGCATGCAGGAACCCTAAACCCTGAACCCCAAACCCTAAACCCTTAACCGTAGGACTCCAAGGTTAGAAGTATGGGCCCGCGATAGGGGCCCTTCGGCCCTTTAGGGGGAATCGAGAGACCCTTCAGGTCACATGTATGGTGCATAGTAGGCTTCGGCACTTAGCACAGAGCTACATTATGAGTATGACTATGGCTCTTTATGATAATCACTGTTATCTGGAAACTATGATGACTATAGTGATGATCCCTCTTATTGATAATGCAATTAGCACTGGTACATAGTATGATTGTTGCCATGTTTTTGTCTTAAAGGGCCTCTTCCCATTGCCCCTTCACTAAAGCGCCAGGGACACACTGCTTAGGCCAGGCCGTGAAGCACCCTTTAACTGTCTGGTTCTTAGTGGGGAATGGGGGAATGGGTTATGGGGGCTATCATTGGGATTATGTAGGGCTACTATAAGGATCCATTCCCCCATTCCCTACTAAGAACCAGACACCTAAGCAACGAACGACCCAACAAGCCCCTGAACGGCATAATCTGCTGTTCCTATAGATATGGCGACCAGCCTCCCAGCCTCTGTCCCAGATGGTTGTCTGTTTCCCCGTAGTCGCAGAAGGTAGTTTAGGGAACTGAACAAAAGAACCAGAAGAAAGCAACTACTATGGAACTCCATTCGAACTGTTAAGGTTTTGCATTAAAGCGCACACGGCAGCATGTTCAGGGTTTAGGGTTTAAGAGTTTAGAGTTTAGGGTTTAGGGTTTTTTGGTTGAGATCCGCGGACATCGCAGTTCTGCCGCCTCGGCTCTTGCTTGAATCCTCCGACTCTATCAGGGCTGCCTTCAAAGCTTACCTGTTAGGGATTAGTTTAGGTTTTAGGGTTTAGGGTTTAAGGTTGAGTTTAGGTTTTAGGCTTTTAGGGTATAGTCTCTTCCCTAAACCCTACTAGAACCCCTATAGATCCCCTTAAAGGAACCCTGGTACCCTTAAAGGAACCCTCTTAGGGTACATAATAACCCTAAACCCTAAACCCTTAAACCCTAAACCCTACCTGTAGTCTCCATTGTAGTTCCTTCTCTTGGTTTAACCAATTATATATACAGGATCCATAAGGTAACCCTAAAAAGGAACTACAATGGAGACTATAGGTATTATGGGCCCACAGACCATGCTAGGGAGTTTCACCCGGAATATGGGGCTTAGTGTCAAGACCCGCATCTAGACAGGAGCCTCCTGCATTCAATCCTACTTTGCCCTTAACCCGCAACTCCTGCGTCCGGAATATTTAGAAATAGCTCATTAGAATTCTGCTGCGACGCACCCCCCCCAAGCCCCTAGAATGTCCCTTATGGGACACTGAATCCCTAGGCACCGAGGCCTTTACATAAGACCTTGAGAAGCGCAAGAGACCCACATGCCATGAGCCTCGTCGCCATTGGTAGCAGCGGAGAAGAGGAGCATCTATGGTCTCCTTTGGAATTGTTCTTTATTGTTGTTCATAGAAAACCCAAGAGAATATTAAGAATACTATTTTTTATTGTGATTCGAAGGGGGGTATAGGCATGAGTAGAGTTTAGGGCTTGAGGACCTAGGGTCACTTAGGATGTTGGGCTCAGGGTTTAGGGCAGTTTAAGGTTCAGAGTGGTTTTGGGGTGGATTGAAGTTTTGGGTTGATGTTTTACGGTTCGGGTAGTAATTTGATTCAGAACAGACGATGTTCAAACATCAAATCTGGGTAAATTCCGCTGTCGCCGCTGGCCGTGATGTTCGACTTTGATGCTTTGGAGGCAGAGTGGTCAACCGTTCGGGTTTGCCCCATGTCAGAATGTGGCTCTGACTGGTATTGCTCTGTGCGTAGCTGCGAGTGATGATGTGCCATTTTCAAGACGCCGAGCCATCGCGCCTTACAGAGGCCATGCGGCGAAGAGCTAACAGTCAATCTGGGGAAAGTTTATCAATGCTGCAGAAGACTTTTGGCATTTGTAGGGGCTTATATGAGCTTGATCAGACTATGTCTGAAAGCCTGAGAAGGTGTTTCGATCCGTGCATTCGAAAAGCCATCACCACCTTTCCAGTGGCCTATATAAACCCTAAACCCTAAACCCTAAACCCTGAACCCTAAACCCTAAACCCTGAACCCTAAACCCTAAACCCTAAGGTTTAGGGTTGAGGGCTTCAGGTTGCTCAGGTACATTCGGACCATGGTGTGTGTCTTCGATTATGCCAAAAGGCTAAACCCTAAACCCTAAACTCCAGCTTTCAGTGGCCCCTCAAGCATGGTCTCACTGCCCGGTTAGCACATTTTTTGTTATAGTTTTAAGCATCTGCAGGCTGTCTCTTCCTCAAGGCCTTAAGTCCTTTGCCGCAATCTCAAGGTTTTAAACCGACAGCATCCGAACACGCAGGCCTGCCGACAGGTTCTGACGGTTTACTATAGGGGCTGAAATAATTACCACTACTATTTTGGGGGGGTTCCTTATTATAGCTATAGTATACTGGGCTACAAAACCTGATTCTAATTGTGAGGGCACCTATTTTAGGGGCCCGGCATCCTCATTCAGAGCAGAGTATTTGGGACCTAAAGCCCTATTATTGATCAGAGTGTAGGGTTCTCTACGAAAAGGATGTTGCCGCCTGTTCCCCGCGGCTGGAGAGTTTCTTTTTTGTGGACTCGGATTTTTTTAGGCACCAATAACTCGGGTACTTCACACATGAGAATGCCAAACCAAAGCACCCCTTCTTTTGAGAAACCTGTACCTACCTTGTGAACCCAAGATTCCGCAGAGGGTACATATACACCACCGTTCTGGAATTAGGTCCCCAAAACCACAATAGGGATGGTCTTTCGGCCCCTCTTGATTCAGCACCTTCCTCGCGCAAGTCTCAAGGAGGAGGGAAAATTGCGGAGTCAGACAAGGCCGGGTGATGGGCCGGAGGGGTTGCATGGAAGCCCGACCAACCTTTACTATGATGGTATGCCTTATAGGGTTCCTTTTTGGGGTCTACCATGCAATACCCCAAAGCCCCATTCTAAAGATTCAGACCTCTGTTATCCCGGATGATAAAGCGATGCGAGGTGAGGGTGTAGTTCATCTTCTAGTGCCCAAGGTCTTCATTAGAGTTCTCTGAGACTCCATGTGCCTTTATAGTAGATACTTAAGCCCCAAAGTAATCCCTATATAGGTACTTTAAGGCCTAAGTATATACTATATGGGTACATGGAGCCTTAGGGTTAGAGTTTTCTGAAACCCCCAGATACTCGATACTCGGACTGGGCCACGCATGCATACTCTCCTATACACAGGGGAGCTTCTGAAGGAAAGCGATCTTAAGGTGAGCCATGAACTGTCGGACCCCACAGGAGCTCTAAAAGAAATATGCCACCCCGAAACAAAACCCACCATATTAGGACCCTGAAGGATCTTGAAAGTTTTCACCCCTAACTGAAACCCTAAGCCTTACATAATGTACTCGAATCTCTTTGACGAGTTTGAGACCAGGCCCCAAGCACCCAAGCAGATATGGAGGAGTGGCAGAAGGACCGAAGCTTCTGGGTTAGAGAAGTTTGGGATTTAGGATTCATTGTCTAGGGTTTGAGGGTTATCCTAAATTATAACCTACTTATAACCATACTTACTAAGTCCCATGAGCCTTTAAGTAGGCTTAGGCTTTAGCATGTAGGGTCAGGTTTTAGGGCTCAGATAGGCTAAGGTTTAGGGTTTAGGCCCTGATTTCCCTGTGGACTCCCGGCACCTGGTCGGTTTAGGGTTTAGGGTTTAGGGTTTTAGGGTTTAGGGTTTAGGGTTTAGGGTTTTAGGGTTTAGGGTTTAGGGTTTTAGGGTTTAGGGTTTAGGGTTGAGGGTTTCAGGTTCAGGTTTTCGAGTTTAGGGTGTTGGGATGTAGGGTACAGGATGCAGGGTTTCAGGTTTGGGTTTCGATTTTGGGGTTTGTATTTCTTTAAGCTTATTTAGGACGTAGGGTTTAGAGAGTAGGTGTGGGGTTTAGGAGCCTACACCCCCGCATCCAGCCGTACCGGGGACCGGATGCTCAGCCATGACAGCACCATTCCCGATGGTTTTAGGTTTATGGTTAGGGTTTAGGGCTGAGGGTGCGCGGTTTGGTGTTTCGGGATCTGCAGCCGGTGGAATGGGATGATAACCACAGACTTTCAAGGGCTCAGCATTTTCTGACTTTAGGGACGTAGGGTTTAGGGGTTTAGCGTTCAGTGTGTTTCGTCCTCACCATAGATCCACAGGCTGTGGTTTAGGGTTTCGGGTTAAGGGTCTGAGCATTTTGAGAAAAGGTTCCAGCTGCTTGCGGGACAACATTTGAGCTCTGACATGGGAGGATGCCGCGGCGATCAAGCTCCAAGCAAATTGGCGCGGGAAGCAGGCCTTGTTTTCAGGTCTAACTGTAGGTAGGTCGTCGGGACTACTCCACTCGAGAAGCGTTTCTACGGCTTGCTAATACCCCTGCAGGTTAGTTTTAACAAACCAGCAGCTTGTATGCATTCTTCAACCTTAGCCGACAACACGAAGAACTCCCTTCAACAACCCGAAACTTGGCCTTAAACCCAAACCGCCGCCCAAGCATGTTGGAGCCGTAGAAGCCTTGACCCGCGAAACCCATAAACCGACGACAAGAAGTACTGGCACCGGGCTTTAGGATTGTAGAGTTTTGGTGCTTTAGAGTTTCAAGGTTTTTTGGATTTTAGGGTTTCGGGTTTTATAGGCAAACGGCCTGAAGAGACGATGTGTATCGCCACAGGCTCCAGAGTAGCTTCTTGTTGGGATTACCAAACATGAACCCCAAAAAGGAACTACTATGGAGCCTATTTGTATAGCATACTGTAGCAACCTTCAGGGCCCTTAGTCTAGTCTAGTTTTTCAGGCCTCGAAAGTAACACCCGAAACCCTAAGCCCCAAAGTCTAAAGTACTAAATAACCGACAGTTGTCGCACCTGCAGCACCGATCCCAAGAGTCCTCAATCCCCCTCAAAACCTACTATAGGGGCCTTACTCATTACCTATAACATATTGGGGTTCCATATTATATTTAGAGGTAAGGGCGCACCATACTGTAGATTTATAGTAGAGTGGACCTCAAAAACCCTATTCTAACTATTAAGGCCCCTACATTACCTTCCCAACCTTGAAAACCTGCGCGGAACCTCGCTCTTGAGAGGTTCGAAGTGCCAAAATCCCAGCAGGAGCTCTGGAGGGGGAGGCTGGTCCTGGATTAGACGACTGGTTCACTCCAAGGTTAAGAGATCGGTGATTAGGGTGTGAGGTTCTGAAGTGACGCTGTAAGCCCTAGTTCTCCACCATATGCAAGCTGATGCAAAACAAACAAATCGTATTACAAAGAGCAATTCCAGGTAATACACATATGATAGCTTTCATTGTCTTTGTCCAAAATTGGCTCGAATTAGTAAGATAGGGCCGGGCTCTAACCGGATTTCACCATAAACTATGGTAGAATCCAGAAAGTTGGAATATCAGTATCCTCGTGCCCCGAAGGTAAAGTAGAGGGGATCCTAGCACTCATCCTCCTAAACCCATGTTCCAACTTTCTGGGGTCACTGTAGTGAGTCTTACAACTTAGCACCAAAACCTAGAATGCCCAGTAGGACCCTTATTCCCTTTCTCTAGTCCTAGGTTCCTTATAAAGTTACCCAATCCCCAAAAGGGAGCCCTTTTTATTCCTAGGCTACTGGGCATCCTAGAAACCCATTCCGAGTAGTAAGGCCTCCATGTGAAGAGTGGAGGATCCCTCTCGGCCTGAACCTCAAACCCCTGGCCGAAGAAGCCGATTAGGGTTTTGGGGTTTAGGGTTTTAGGGGTTGTGGATTTTGGGGTTTAAAGGGTTTTAGGGGTTGTGGATTTTGGGGTTTAGGGTTTTAGGGGTTGGGGATTTTGGGGTTTAGGTTTGCGGATTTAGGGCTTAGGATTTTAGGGTTAAGGGCATAGGGGCTTCGGGTTTAGCATAGGCCGATGTCAGGCAAGCTTCACCGTGGTTCTTCCGGAAGGAACTCCCAGCGCAGGCTGTTTTGCTGGGGAACTTGGGGTTTCGGGTTCGGGGCTTATGCCCTGAACCCTGACCCCCCTACCCTCCTTGCAAAAAACCAGCCTCTGGCCTTGGGCTTTCGGGTTTAGGGTTTAGGGCAAACTTGGATCGGTGCTGGAAAGCCGTGTTTTTTTTTTTTACGGGTTCTTACAGGAGCCTGGAGTGGGTTACGGGGCATGGGGGTTAAGACTGGGAGTCGGCAGTCTTTGAGGTTTAGGGCTTTAGGGTTTACAAGCTTTCGGGGTTTATGGGGTTTGGGGAGTAGGGGTTTAGGGATTAGGGTCTTGCAAACAAAGGGACCGCGATTCGACGGCTTTTGGGCCATGTTGATCCTCAGGATACGACCCGAAAACCGTCTCTTCGCAGATTGAAGGCTTCCATTCCAGGGATGAGCCCTTGGGGCCGTAGTTCCAACTCAAGTCTCTAACTAAACCGTACCAGTGAGGCTGGCAAAGGTGTTGGCTGCTTGCGTTATCGGACAGATCTGTTTGACTTTGCCCTTGTCGATTGCAGCGGGCTTCTGCATCTGGCAGGTCCCAACAGAACTATGGGAAGGGCCTTGGGACAGCACATGGCTTGCTTCCCCCGGATGCGGTCTGTGGCGGGGAGTAATGAACATACCGGGGCCTTATCAATTAGAATGGGGTTTCGGGGCAACTTATACTAACTAACTTATAATACGGAACTTCAAGTTCCAAAGTAGTATAGGTTATTATTAAGGCCCGTACACTACGCAATGAACAACCTCTCCCAGGCGAGCTTGCAAAGCTGGAAGCTGCCCACTTGAGAGGATATACAGATTCAAGCAGGCAATCAAGAAAGAGCGCCGGACAGATGGAGGATCTGCAGAGGGAGGCTCCACAAATCAGAGAGAAGTTCTTTCAGAACCACGCTTTGGCGCAGTAAGCTCTACCTATAGTCTCCATCGTCGTTCCTTTTTCTGGTTTAACCAAATTTATATTAAGGATCCCAAAAGGTAACCTCAAAAAGGAACTACAATGGAGACTATAGGTAAGCTTTAAGAGCAGGCGGCAGAAACATCAGGCAAATGAACCTGCGCATTTTCGAGAGCCATGAGGACAACTTCCGGGCCTTGAACATGTGGCATGATCTTTCGCTGAAGCTCTACATTAGCATCCATCTGTTTTGGCAGAAGCACAAGCAGTTAGAGCATGAGGCAACCGTAAGGGATAGCATCGGTCATGAGCAAAATAGACCTCGACACTATTTCCGAAACACTACCTGTAGCCCAGAGGACCTTTATCTTGCACAAGGAGTTGTACAAGGAAATCTCGATCAGGAACCCGAAGTATGTGCATAATATACTTATTTATGTACATATGCGACTATATATATATATATATATATATATATATATATGTATGTATATGTATGTCTATATGCGTATATATCTACACATACACACACACACACACACATATATATATATATATATATATATACGCACACACAGTTTTCTGTGTGCGTGTGTTTGTTTCATAGGGTCCGGTATACCCTGAAGCCCTAAACCCCAAAACAAACCCTAATAGACCTCTTAGAGGAACCTTCAGGGGAATCCTTCAAGAAAAGAGCCCTTTGAAGACCCCTGTAAGGATCTCTTTAGGACCCATTTAAGGAGCGTTGCAAGACCCTGTTAAAGAGCCGGTAAGGGAGGGGCCCCTTAGTCGGGAACTCTTACCCCATGGGTCCAAAGGACCCAATAATTAGGTACTCGGTTTTAGGATAGTAGTTATGTAGGTTAGGAGAGTATATGATTATTGGGTACTTGGACCCTTGGGGTTACTGTGACTCTTAAGTTAGTCCTGGAGGCTTCACACCAGCAGCGCTGCCACCAATTCCGTCTGTCAAGGTGGCCAAGGTCTCTGCGCCACTTGTCTTAGGGGGGTTAGGGTGTCTTAGGGCTTTTGTTCGGGGATGGTCTCCGAGTCTTGTTGCAGGGTGTTCTAGGGCGGGCCTTGTTCAACTTCTGGCAGTAACGGCACTGGATGTTTGAACAAATGCAGAACCAATGTCAGTACTGCCCAAAACCCTAAACCCTAAACCCTAAACTCCTAGTCCTGAGGATTCCTTGAAGCAGTTGCGGTGGAGGCACTCAATCCCAACACCCTCAGCCCCATAAAGTCCTCAAGACCTGAAGCCCTGAATCCCTGAGGAATAGCTGGGCCGAGAAGAGCGGCGTGAAGATAGGCCCAGCACCCTAGAAATGTGGGGCGGGGCGAGGGTTAGGGTCTAGGGTCTTGGGTTGATCTTGTTGAGGAAAGATTGGGAGTTTCCGAAAATTAGGAGTACCTTATTTGGGGTCCTTACAATAAGGATCCTACTATTTAGGGTACTATATTAGGGTCCCCTATTTTCGGAAACTCCCATTTCAAGCATTTCAAGCTTCTGACATGTCTCCAGCCAGATCACGTGGACTTCTAGACACTAAACCTGAACCCCCACCAGGTAACCTGCCTTACCCGAAGGGTCCAAGCACCTAGTAACTAAGCAGGTAATCATATTTACGAAAAAATACTATCTTAAAGTTCTAATAGCCTGACACGAAGGGTCCGTGAACCCATATAGTATATACTTGGGGCCCAAAGGTACCTAAATAGGGACTACATTAAGGCCAATGTATGTTCTATAGCAGTACATGGGCCCTTAGTGCTGAGCTAAACCCAAGTAGCAAACTTGGCCTGAAGATGTTCGCTCCTTTGGACCCTTCGGTTTTAACTAAAAGCCCAGACGCCAAGCCCTCTAAGCCCTAAGCCCCTAAGCCCCTAAGTCCTAAACCCTCCAGACCTTAAACGAATCTGAAACCCGAAAGCTCCATGTACCTATAGACTTTGGCCTGACAAAGATTCCTATATCGGTACTTCAAAGCCTATATAAGTATATATTAGAAGGGGCCACCACCCGGTAATAGTGGCATAATAGGAATGTAATAGGGCCCTAATATAATCCTTATAGTCACGATTACAGGTCGGGGGCAGCTTCTAAAGCATATGCTATATGGGCACATGGAGTTTCCGGGAAATGGACCTCCGAAAGCAGGCGACCAGCTTGTCAAAGTCGGCGATCAGATGGCAACTCGGCCGCAGAAACGATCCCTGCAACTCCAGCGACGAAAGGATCTGAAGCAACTTCTCAAAACGGGAGTTAAGCGAGCGTAAGGGTCTTGTTATTCTAGGGTGTTAGGAGGCCTCCTTAGGTAGTACTTTTTGTATATAGGGTGTTGAGAGATCTTGAGTCAGTTTTTATGTCGGGTAATCTTCTTGTGAGTTTTCATGAAGTAGTGTAGTTTCGAGGTTCCAGTCTTGCTTCAAGGTTTCCTTCGTACCGACGTACATTGGACAATAAAGAGCGGGTTCGGTTTAGGTGTAAAGGACCCAAAAGGACTTGTCTACTCGATCATGATCTCTTGTCACTCTCACGGCCCAGGATGAAGTTTTTGGCGGTTTTTGGTAGTAGGGAAACATCGCATCAAAGCTGCCGCCCTTCATGCTGAAGCTTTGAAGCCCTCAGCCAACATTTCACGGGAACCAATCCGTCTAGTTCCCTGCCCAAATTTCCAAACTCTCAGCAGCAAATCTTCGTGGCATGTGCTGCTTTTGCAGCTTATGATCAGGTTTTCCCTAAGGGTCCATCTGCCCAAAAACGTGGATACGTTCAAAGTATATATCTGCTATTTGAGCGCATGGAACGTTACACTGTAAAATCCAATAGAGCCCTTCTGATACCCATAGGAATCCTGAAAGGAAACCCATTCGGGAACATTGACCCTTAGGCTTTGGCGGAAAGTCAGGGTTTAGGGTCCACTTTGTTTGCCAGTGCACGGTTTAAAGCAAGATCCCAAGGGGCACTTGCAACCAACCGGAGACCCGAGCCCCTGAGCCTCAACCACATTCATATTATCCCAACCCTGAACCCTAAACCCCGAAGCCCAAATCCCTAAGCCCCCTGTCGAAGCCTCTTCGGGACCTCCCGGGCATTGGAGAAAAGCAGCTCAACAAAACAAAAAAAAAAACGACCCCTGAAACAAAGAGTGAAGCTGCCAAGCCGGCACCCTGAACGCCGGGAGCAACAATAAGCCCGAACCCTTACTGTAGAAGCCCAAAAGTTGGAAAACCCCATAGCAGCACTATTTGGCGTTAATCCGGTTTCCAACTTTACGGAGTCTGCTGTAACTTAACCATAACTTGGAAGCCATATTCTGCGTCCTTCTGGAACCTGTAGATAACCCTTACAGCCCGAGGGTCCTAAGGGGTACCTATATGGTAGAAGGTAGGGTTTCTACAATGGAATTGTCATTATTATGGCTGGGGCAGGTATGGAACAGAGAGGTACTTAGGACCCTTTGGGTAGGAGCCCGAATAGAAGCCTTTCAGACCTCAACCCTAAACCATGAACCTTAAGTAAACCACTCACCCCTAACTCCTAAGCTTTAGAATGTAGGGGTCCTTTACGGGATACCATAAGGGTTCAACTTTAGAATGTAGGGGTCCTTTAAGGGATACCATAGGGGTACTATAAGGGTGTAGTATAGGGGCCTTAATAATAAAGGCCCTATACTACACCCTTATAGTACCCCTATGGTATCCCTTAAAGGTTAATAACTAGACTTGTTGCTAGTCCCGTTTTAAAGTCGACCCAGGTCTCGAAGCTCGAGCTGCTCGGAGCGCAGATTCCAACAAGGCTTGTTTAGGGTTTAGGGTTAAGGCTTTGAGTTTAGGGTTTAGGGTTAAGGCTTTGAGTTTAGGGTTTAGGGTTAAGGCTTTGAGTTTAGGGTTTAGGGTTAAGGCTTTGAGTTTAGGGTTTAGGGCTTGTTTAGGGTTTAGGGTTAAGGCTTTGAGTTTAAGGTGTAGGGCTTCAGATTAAGAGTTTAAGGTTCGTACAGCTTTTTTGGGGGGGCCTGTTAGTGGTACATGGGATATGTTTGGGGTCTTATGGGGTTTCTGCAGGTTTGTCTCGGGTTTCTGTAAGGGTTTTATATGGTTTCCGGAAGTGATTTTAGGTGTTCCTACGATGGTTTTATAAAACGTGGCTTAGACCAGGATTGGAGGATCTCCTATAGGTTTTATGAGATTTTCATGGGAGCGGGGTCCCGTAAGTTTCTACCTATAGTCTCCATTGTAGTTCCTTATTTTGGTTTAACCAATTATAAATGATGGATCCTATAAGGTAACCCCCAAAAGGAACTACAATGGAGACTATAGGTAGTGTCTTCTTGCACCCGGCTTCTTAAAGGGTTTCCCAGGGTTTCAGGGGTCTGCTAGGGCGTAGGGGTCCCTTTTATCCAGTTCGAGTCTATCGTTTCAAGCCTAGGTGCCTGCAGCGCCCCAGAGTGTCCATAGCTAACATATTGGTGGTTGTCAAAATTATGGTACCTTCTTGGGTCCTTGATATAATACGGCACCTATGAATATTTAGGGTACCCAAAAAGGGACCCTAATTCAAAAAACACCAATATGTTCAACAAATGCCTCGAAAGACTGTTGTAATTCTGGTCGGGGGGCCTAGTTGCACAACAGTGCCAAACCCAGCCCATCAGCCAGAAGCCCAAGCCCGTAACCCCTGTGCTCCAGATCTTCAAGATAGATCCTTTAGCACAAAGCCCTAATCTACATGCTATAAGCCTTTCCCTCCGACTCCTGACATAAGTCCTGCAAGCCCCCATCCCTGAAGTAAAGCCCCTCCCTAAAACCCACAACATGAAGCTGAAAGCTAAGGAAACAAGAGTTCTTGACGATGGTGAAGGACCGGCGAGCCCCTAGCAGTCCAAAGACGCAGAAAGCTACCGCGATGGGTTTAGATTTTAAGGCTTAGGGTTTCTGACTTGTGGCGATTTATATTTTAAGCGTTCGGTTTATTATGCAGTTATGTCTAAGATACTATTCGTAGGAGCTGTGGCGGTTTAGTGCGAGCTTTAAGGGCATTCGAAAGGTTTTCGCAAAAGGATCTGCAGGTTGGTTCTCAAGTCAAGTGGTTGCTCAGGTAGTTGGACCCTCAGTGGGGACTTTACTTCAATCCTAAGCCAAGCCCCAAACCTTAGTCCCTCATGCTTGAGTCTGATTAAGAAACCCTGCTTAACTAATCATTTATATGAGTCCCATTATTACAATGGGATTATAGGGACAGGGTTTCTTAACCGGGTTCCTACATCATGCCCTGAACTTAAGGCCTTGCAGTGTTTACTAAAACTATGGACCTTCAGCGGAATTCCAACAGCGTTCGGGGCTTAGGATTTAGGGTCTTTTGGGGGTTACTGTATAGGGTTTCGGGCTTATAGGGCTAAGGGCTTAGTTTATAGGTCTTATAGCCAATGCGAGTTTAGGGCCTAGAGTTTCGTTCTCATGGTGAGTTCGAGGATCCGGGGTTTAGCCTTATACCTATAGTCTCCATTGTAGTTCCATTTTTTGGTTTAACCGAATATATAAGTAGGATCCTATAAGGTAACCCCAAAAGGAACTACAATGGAGACTATAGGTAGGGTTAGTGCTTTTAGGAGTTAGCAGGACTAGACATAGGTGCAGGATCGACTGACCTGGTGCACTAAGCTTTACTGCTCTAAACCCTACACCCAAAACCCTGCACCCTATACGTAATAAAATCTGAGGAGAAGACTCATTCGGTGCCCGGCCGCTACCCGTTTAGGGTTTAAACCCTGCTTAGGGGTTTCGGGTTTAGGGTTTAGGGAATCTCGCAACCGGATAAAGAGGGGTGTGGGAACCCTTAAATTTAGCACCTTTTGTTGGATGACTTATTTCAAGGTTAGCATCCCGAAACGAGAAAATAAAGTAACCCCCAAAAACCTAAACCCCAAACCCTAGCCCAAAACCCTAAACCCTAAATCCCTAAACCCTAAATCCCAAAAAACCCTAAACCCTAAGCCTTGAGGGTCTTTGTAGCCTTCGACCCAGATCCCACAGGAGCGCCGCCCCCTGGAGATGACCTTTGCGCACGCCGTACACGACTTCTCCAAGGCTCACTTTGGGCTAAGGGCTTTCACTGTAGGGGCCTTCATAAATACCTAGACTACTGTATTTCGGGGTTCCTTGTAATTATATAGTATTATATACCCGAAAACCCTACTCTAATTATTAAACTGGTTGAGGATTTCGGGTTGGTTGGTTGAGTTCGAGGTGCTTGGGTCTGAGGTTGAGGGGCTTGTAGGATTGGAGGTTGTAAGTTTGTGGCTTATAGGGTGTTTTGCCTAGGCGGTTTAGGGTTCTGGCGTCTGGCTCTTAGCCGGGGTCAATGTTCAGGGTTGAGGGAGTTGAGGGACTTTGCTTCTGCGAGACTGCGAACTAGCCAAAGGCTCCATGTACCACTTAATAGTAGATACTTAAGCTCCAAAGTCGTCCCTATATGGGTACTTTAAGGCGTAAGCATATACTATATGGTTACATGGAGCATTAGGGCTAGCAAGAGAACCACCCACAATTCCCGTTCGAACCCTAGTGTTCCAATGCCTCACCCATCAAGGCGCCCTAAGCCGTCACCAGACCATGCACACGGCGAGTCGTAAGCCCCTAGAAGCGAAGCCCTTTGTCCGTATCAACTCCCAGATTTCCCGAACTGTCCCGTATTTCAAGCCTTCAAGCATCGGAAAGCTACAGAAACCCAGAGGGTTTGTATGTTATTAGTGCAGTATGGAAGTAGGCTCCAAAAGACAATATCATTCTCTCTGTGTTTGTGGGCGGCGTGTTCTCATCATCCATGTACATGTGCCTGCAGTATGTTTAGGAACGAAGTTCACATATGTCCATATGGGAATGGTAACATAGAGCCCGCACATTAACCTTAATCTGCACCGCACGGACCCCTAAGAAAGGGAGATCGGATTGTCGGACACCCCAAAATCCCGGCAATTCCATGCCAGGAGTTGGGCGCGGAGGCCTGTGCACTCGGTGTGTCAGTGGACTCGTTCATAGCCCTTTTGATTCAGACCTGGTTCGGGACTTCAAGGAGACCATAGGGAAGGCTGTACCGTAATAATTTGAATAGGGTTGTGGGGCCCATTATATATTATATGTATGATAAGGAGCCTCCGATACAGTATGGTAGCTACAAGATCGCTTCCAACTGGCACTGATGCGTAGGCCTCTTGCCCTCATTAGAGAATGAAAAGGAGAAGCCGGAAACTCAGTAGCAGGTTAAGCTAAAATGGAAAGAGTTTTCCCCAGGGTGGATTTACAACCCAAATCTCTAACCCTAAACACCAAGCCCCCTAAACCCTAATCTCTCAACCCTAAACCATTTCTAAGTCCATGAACCAATGAAGCGCACCTTGTCGGTGCCTTTGGCTTTTTTCGCTTCCCAGAGACTCCAAAATCCTTAATTAAGGAAAAATACGCTTCAATTATAGTAGGGTCCTTACTATGATTTATGGAATATATCCCTTAATTAAGGGTTTTTGGAGTCCTACTACCTATGATTTAAGGAGTATATATTCCTGAATCAAGGGATATTGGAGTCTCTGAGACCGAGCCAGGCTCCTGGTCTTTTGGGGCTTCGAAGGTTCAGACCCCGAAAGCTCGAAGGACTCCTTCAGGGGCTTTGGTTTTTATGGCGGTTTAGGGCTTAGGGTTTAGGGTTTTAGGGCGGTTTAGGGTTTAGGGTTTTTGGGCGGTTTAGGGTTTAGGGTTGTAGGGCAGTTTAGGGTTTAGGGCGGTTTAGAGGGTTTAGGGAGTAGTACGGTTTAGGGTTTAGGGTTTAGAGAGACTTAAAGGATTTGGGTCCAAAGACATGCTACTTGGGGCTTCTGGGCTTTCTTAGCCTTGGGGACAGCAGGGTCTTCAGGCATGCCGTGCGTGTATTTTTTTACATCGGCAACTGTGAGGGCTTCGAGGCCCCCAACCACATCCCTAGTGATAGCAAAACCCCTAAGCCTTAAACCACAAGGGTTGCATCCAAAACGGTCAACACCTTTTGCGCGAACCATTGCTGGTTCGCCATCGTGAGCAGGTATTCCACGCGATATTGTGGCAGAACTGCCATGCCAAGTGTCGGGAGAAGTGATTTCGCATGTGGTGCCCAAGTCTTCAGCAAAGGCTGCAACTGCAGTTGAGGCGACCAGCCATGCTCATGACACCACGGTTTAGGCAGTAAGTCAGCCCATGATTCTTCTCGCGGTATATGGACCGCATACCGGGCACCCTGCCCACGTTCGTGATGCTTTCTGGCAGCAGCGATTGTGTGAGCTTCGTAGCATAAGATGCTTGCAGCCCTATAGAGAATGTCCTTTATGTGTTCTCTCAGGTGATACTGAGCTGCATGTCCCGTGTCTGGGGCCGACCAGCGCTCACATGGCCAGTACGCTCGACAGACAACTCTTTTCAGTTTTCTGCAGTCCGGATGGTTTCAATGCTTCAGTTATGAATCAAGCCGAGAACCATGACCTGCGTTGGAAGACGAGCCTGTGTCGGCCCATCTATACATCGTCTACGCACAAAGAACCCCTACACCGAAGTCCCTACTGCAGAGCCTCTTCTCACAATCTACAATCTGAGTGCTAACCCCTTCTCAAAATCCTGACAAAAGTCAGTATTTTCACTTTAGATCAGCGGTATGCCGGATTCGGTTTCGCTTGAGTTAGGAGTTGAATCTTCGAGGGAGAAAAACGGGCCTTAAACTTGGATCCGGTTGGAAGTTCTTAGGTTTTTGGGTTTAGGATTTGGGGTTTAAGGTTGATAAGGGTGTGGGGTTTAGGATTTAGGGTTTCTGTCTTCAGGCCCGAAATGGTTGAGAGTTAAGGGCTTAGCATAGGCTCAAACGTTCAAACCCCTGCACTTATACGCGTTCTGTACCCTAAACCCTGCCCCCTGACTCCCAAACCCTGCACCCGAATATGGGGCCCTGAGAAATTTGTAACAGACACTATCGCTTCCCAGTCACAATTGCAACTGTTCATCAGACCCGCGACCCTACCTGTATCCCAAACCGCTGAGGTAGTAGATTATGACGCCTCAAGTCTTTAACAAAGGAATTGCAGTGGTAGGTTGTTGAAAAGCACCGATACCGCAAACCCCCGACAGAAACCTTAGATACGTACTCAGACAAGCTCTCCAGCCCCTTCTCAATGCAAGATTTGGAGGCCGGCATGGGAGAACCCTACGTCATCAAAGCCACGCCGTAGCCTCGGAGCGGGGATTAGCATCCAAGAGTTTCGGGTCTAGGGTCTGGGGTTTACTGTAGGGATGTAGGACCAGGGAGGGTTTGTTCAAAAGGGTTGGTAGTCAAAGGCTGTGTAGATTACGTCTGTCTCCGTCTGTGTGTGTGTGTGTGTGCGGGTGCGAGTGTGTTTGTATGTGCATGCGTGTATGTGGGTGTGCACTGGGTTTAGGGCTTTAAGATTTTGGAGCTCAGGGGATTAGGGTTTAAGGTTGTCTTTCAAAGGCCAATATAGTAGTTTCAAAGCAGCGAATGTTTCGAAGACCTAGCCTAAGCCTTCAGCACGTCGGTTCATGCACGTTCTACGGTCTGTGGTTTTCGCAATGGAGGAAGCAGGAAGATGCCTGAGAAACCTTATGCAACCCCAGCAAGAGCCAGCAAAGCCGCATAGACCTGATCCTGAGCCATCAGAGTCGACTTAGTTGTTTGAAGTAGGTACTCTGTACAATACAACGGGGTCCCTTTTCGGGTCCTTCCAGTTCTAGCTGGTAATGAACTACCTTCTCACTACGTCCCTGAACTCTCCAAGCACCCACTATAAGGCCTGCCAAATCCTAAGACCCCCCCAACTACCCTCCAATATACCCCAAACACCCACGATTATTAAGGGCCATAAGGACTCCATTAAAGGACCCTTGGGGGTCCTGGAAAGTCAGAAGCCGTTTCAAACCCCGAAATGCCGGAACCCTGGTCCTTTTACGTGGGACCCTTAGGGAATAACGGACCGCTATATGGACCAAAAGACGTGGGATCTTCATCATAACGATATTTGAAAAAGGGACCTATGGTTTTCAGAAACCTGCTACACAAGCTTTAAAAATGGTTTCGGATTTAGGGTAAAAAGATAGAACCCAATGCTGTCACGCCCATATACGACTGTCACACTTATTATAAGCAAACGCCCCAGATGTGAGTTTCCGAAAATAGGGGACCCTAATAGGATGCTTACTACAAGGACCCCCCCAAAACAAGGTAATTACCCCTAATTTTCTGAAGCCCCTTGAATCAGATCCATGGTTCCAGGTCGGAGACCCAGAAAATGGGTATCCGCCCCAACAAAGAGCCCCCGGCAGACCGTGTGCAGGCCTCCCCGGGTCGCAAGGAAGGTTTAGTTTCCTTAGATTTAAGTGGGAGTAACCGAAAACAGGGGTACCCTATTTGGGGGTGATTATAATAAGGATCCCACTGTTTAGGGTACTACATTACGGTCCCCTATTTTCGGACACCCCCAATTGCTTTTTGCAGGCGTTTGAATCGGATTGTTGAAAGGTTCTTGTTAGGGTATTTCGCTCGAGTTGTATGAGGCTTTGTTAAGGGTTCTAGAAGGGATTGTATGCATAGCGGGTTTAAGTGGCTTTAGGATTCAGGGTGGTAGGGTCTTCGGGCCTTCGGGTGACGGTATGCAGGCTATGCGGTTTGAATTGGGAGTTTGGAATTACGGTGCTTGTGGGTTTGGGTGGGGGCGATCGTTTGACGTTTGCAGTTTAAGTGGTCTTGGTTTGTGGTTCTAGGGGCTTCCCCAAGCCTGATGGGTGCAGCCCTTGTTGTCTTCAGCTACGAACAATTCAATCATGTGAAGTAAGCAAACAAAATGCAGGGATTGGTTCGACATACTATCATGACATAAGGACGGACATCGGGTTCTGCATATGGGCTACGCAGGGATTCACGATCTTCTGGCCCGTGTTCAGATCTCTGGAAATTGAGCAGCTACCTAGAGGCTTCATGGTATTCGCTTTTTGTGTTTCATTACTAGAATCCTATAAGGGAGTCCCCAAAAGGAACTACTATGGAGCCTCTGGGTATGTCCCTTTGATTTAAATAGCACTGTGCTCAGTACGCAGCGACACAGCATGTATGAACAGCAGCCCTCTCCGTCTGCCGCTTCGCGCAGATCTTGGCCGTTGCCAAGGGTGGTTGGGCAGAGGGCCAGGCACGCCGGATGCCTCCCCCAATAGCCCCAATGGGTTGTATCTTGATTGCACAGAACTTAGGATGTAGGGTTTAGGGTTTTGGTAGGCTAACGTTTAATCCTGAAACAGTATTTGAAACTCCAAAAACTTGGAAACCCAATGAAGGACAAATCGTGCTTGGATTCCTTATACTTTGCTCTTAGGGATTGAGGCTATCGGGTTTCCACCTTTTAGGCTTCTGCTGTACCTATAGTCTTCATTGTAGTTCCTTTTTGGGGTTACCTTTTAGGATCCCTAATATAGAATTGGTTAAACCAAAAAAAGGAACTACAATGGAGACTATAGGTAGGCTTAAGCAGACCCCAAGCCGCAAGCCTCCAAGCCTAGCATTGAGCTGCAAAGCCGAGCCCGATGCCCAGGGACCCTAAGCTGCCTAAGCCGTCGCCGGCGATTGTGGTTGGAGTTCTCCCCTTCATAGCGGTATTTCTGAAGTACCCAGACAGCGGACATGTATATTTTCAATTTTTTCAGGGTCGGCACGGCGAGAGATACATCCCTATGCTTCTGGGGCATGTCCTCTTTCTGTTACCATGGTCGTTTTATGTCCACGATTGAACTCTTCTCCCTCAGAAGACCTACTCAGACAGCATAGAGACGTGTAGTTGATGTTTGGAGGGTTTGAACTGTAAGAAGCCTTGAGCATGCTTGCAGGCGCCCCGCAGCTTTTTTCAGGAGTTTGATAATTTACGTTACCATACTAAGGACCTATAGTCGATAATATGGTTTCCTCAATTTATGGCAACTATCTAAACCTAACCTCAACAAGAGCCCTTGCGAGTTTAGTCAGAGTCCTTCTGAGACGTTGCCGACTCATAGCCCCCACTCTACAACCCGAAGAGTCGTAAAGTGGACGTAGCCTAACATTGCTTGGGGTTTCGGGTTTAGTTTAGGTATCCTGTCATGCCCAAACCACGCACATCAAGGTTCAGTGCCGTTGGGGCGTACTATAGGGGCCTAAATAATTACTCATGCTATTGTTCTGGTCCCTTGTTATAGTTATGGAATAATCGGCCTCAAAACCGTGTCAGAATTATTAAGGCCCCTATATTAGAGTTCCGCGAAGCTCACCACGCTCTTCCCTGAGACTCTCCCGGCCCTCAGGGCGTGAAAGTCTCCGATCACCTTCTGATGGTCAGAGCCTCGGGGGTTTGATCATAACCCTAAACGCTAAACCCTTAACCCTAATGCCTTGTGGGGTGTGGGGTGTACCCAACTTAGTGGTCGGGTTTAGGGTGTAGGGCTTAGGGGTTTAGGGTTTAGGGATAGCCCTAAACCTTAAGCCCCTAAACCCTACTGCCTTGTGGGGTGTGGGGTGTACATAACTTAGGGGTCGGATTTCGTAAGACAGGCAGGGGCCTAAATAATTACCAATACTATTGTTGGGGGGGTTCCTTATTCAAATTAGAGTATAGTATACGACAAAACCCTATTCTAATTATTAAGGCTTCTACATTAATGCTATTCGCCTGTAGTCTCTATATGATTCCACACCAAGCCTTATAAGCCTTGCATCGCAGGCAAGCCCAAATCAAAAGCCCCCAACCCTGAACCCCGAGCCCTGAACCCTCAACCCCAATTCCTAAACCCCCTCCCTCCCTCATTCCCTCCCTCCCCTCCTTTCCTCCGCCCTGAGCCCTGAGCCCTTTAGGGCCTGAAGCCCTCGTTCTGCCCACTTGCTCCGAGATCAACAACCAGCGGACGACGAAGCTGCTGCGAACAGCCGCTCGCTACGTTAGAACACTGGGCCTAATGTAGGGGCCTTATGAGCTAGAATAGAGTTTTGGGGGATATTATACAATAAATACATAATGGGGAGCACCCAAGACCCTAATTATTCTGGTCATTAAGGCCCCTACATCAATCTGCCTAAACCCTCATGATGTTTTGTTGGTTCTATTCGATACAGGACCGCGGACCCCACATTTTGTGTTGGTTCCATTTTGTACATGACCTTGCATCCCAAATCTCAAGTCAAGTCGCTTTCGTCTGCTCACGGCTGATTCGTTGAGGTTTATGACCGCGATCGCTTCCATCCTGCGCTTCTTGTGTTATAAAGCTTTTGTTGATGTGTATATAATTACAGTCTGGTTTAAATATCAAGCATGTAGAGCCTCATAAAGGCAGTAAAGCCTTCTAAGGCCTTGTGTAGTGCGGCCTTGCGACCCAGTATAGACTGAATCTCGCGAGTCCCGCAAGCCTAAGCCCCGACAGCTATAAGCCGAGAAAAAGCAGCGGAAGCCTCAATATTGCACTGCAGCTGAGGACCCAAGCCCAAGAGTTTAGAGTTTTAGCGGTCAGGGTTGCCTCGGGAGTTAGGGTTCAAGTTTGAGGGTATAGGGCCGGAGGTTTAGGCTGTTGCCACTCTGGCGGGAACGGGTTTCTCGTTGGTTCAACCGGTTTGGGGATGGAAAAAGTCAGACAAGGTCTAAGCGAGATAGAGTATAGCTCAGGGCTCAGGGAACCCGTAAACCATTGATAACGGATAAAGCAAGCATCCCGGTTTGGATGTCACGGGCTGTGTAGGGCCAAGTGAGGAGTATCACCGCTTGATGTCCTCGGTGCGCCCACTTTTCTTCACCCTGGCCCGATGCAGCTTGGCTTGAAGTGATGAAGATGCTCCTTTCGATCATGATGGGGAAGGGTGATGGCTTTGATGCTGCATGTATGATCATGTCGATTGCTGCGCTTATTACTAAAGTATTACCTGTCATGGTCATGCTTTTGGGGATGCTGATGGCGCATGTGTTAGGCTGAGACGTAGTTGCAGTCTTCTGTGGAAGTAGATGTGATGGTTCAGGCTCCCACCTCTTACTAGTCGAGTGGAAACAGTCCACCTTTTTTGCGCAGGGTAGACCCTGTGCGTTCCCAAAAGGTGAACCTTTAGATCCCCCGGAAAAGCAAGCAGGGTATTGGCCTCTATTTGGATCCTTTGTGAAGCCAGCACTGGTAGGATGCGCTGAGCGGGTCTTTTTCAGCACGTGGGGTATCTGGTTTATGATCTTGTGCAGCGCGGACAATGCATGAATCCAAATACCTCGTCATGCCGTGCCTCTATGAGCTCTGGGCTCTACCTTGTGGCATATAGCTAGCCTGCGAGGTTTGTTTTTTCTCCTGGGCACTTGCTGATCTGGTACCACACAGAAAAATCATGTTTCCATGTCTCTACCGGGAAGAACTCAGAACGCCGCCATGTTGTCTCAGGCTCTGAGATGGCGCAGCAGGAGATCATGGCGACACGCATACAGCTTCTTTACCGGATGAGGCCGCAAGAATCTTGCCCAAAGGGTCCTATGTACTGTTGCGGGGGATACTTCCCTAAGTCATAATAGTAATTCCTAATATGGAAGCCCTACATTCTACTAATATCGGTACACAGGACCCTTTGGGTTGCATGGGGACCGGTTGCGAAATCGAAGGCAACCCAAGCCTTGAGCCCTGGCAGTCTGGGGTTAGACCTGGACCTAACACCTCTGTGTAATCCTTCACAAACCGCTATCAGCATCACTCTACAACCCCATAGCGCTTTTATGAGCACTGGAACAACAAGCCCAGGTCGAGATCCTATCTGACGTACATAAGTCTCTGCGAGCTCCTAAGAGTACAGTAAACCCGATTGAGGCCAAATAGTGCTGGGACCCCCTATACTGTATAATACATTACTCTTAAGGATCGAGGCTATGGGGTTTCCAACTTTTCGGCTTCTACTGTACACCAACCTTACCATAAAATCCTATCTGAGGTACATGACATAAGTCTCTGCGAGCTCCTAAGAGTACACCAACCTTATCATAACATCCTATCCCTGACATGCAGGCAGGCTCGGAAGAGGGTCGCCGAAAAGCGGAAGATGCAGGCGAAGGTCGCCAGACTTTATTAAAGCCCTTGAAAGGCTCCTGCAACGGTTCCTTTTTAGGGTTCCATTCAATGCTCCTTGAAGGATTCCTCTCGTGGTTCCCTGCAAGGTTTATGATTTTAGAGCTTTCGGGTGTAGGTGTTGTAGGACTTCCGGCTTCGAAAGTTTGGGGTATTCCGTTTCTGCTGATCGGTTTCGAGGTTTCTGCTTGCTTCAGGATTCTCCCATGATGTTAGGACCCTCGCCCACATCCGAAACCCGAACCTGAATCGTAACATTCCAGACTAAACCTGACGCCAACCTAAACCCTGAGTAGCCAAAGCCTGAAACAGCCTCTGTCCTAGAACCTCCAGACGAACAGTAGCCTAGACCCTCGTGAACCCACAACCGAAACAGCATCTGCCCCAGTCGCTGGAGGTGGCGAAGCCAAAACCACCGCCGCCGCCACAGAAGTCTTCGAAGAAGGAGGCGGTATCGGTATCTTTTACTTTTTGGGTTAAGGTCCTAGGTACTGTTTTTGCAGGTGCTTTGGACCCTTTGGGCGTTGCCTTTTTTGGATTCTGGGTTTGGGTTCCAGGGGGCAACCCTAAACCCCTGAACCCTAGCCCTAAACCACAAACCCTAAACCCTAAGCCCTGAACCCTAAACCCTAAAACCTAAACCACAAACCCCAAACCCTAAACCCCAAACCCTAAACCCCTGAACCCGAACCCCAAGCCCTAAACCCTAAAAACTAAACGCTAATCCCTAAACCCCAAACCTAAACCCCAAACCCTCACCCTAAGCCCTAAACCCTACAGCCCAAACCCTAAACCCTAAACCCCAAACCCTGACCCGGTTTCGGCCACTTCTCAGTCAAGGCGAGTTCCAGCGCTCCCGCAGCAAAGCCGGAGCCGCCAAAGCCCGATCCGGAGGAGGAAGGCTCTCCAAGTGGGTCCGTACATACTGCAAATAGGGTTTAGGGTATTTCGGGTATTTAGGGTATTTAGGGTATTCAGGGTATTTACGGTATTCAGGGTATTTAGGGTTTAAAGTTTAAAGTATGTTGGATTTAAGGTATTTAGGGTTTAGGGCTCATGGGGTTTATAGGCTCTCCAAGTGGATCCGCACAACTGCACATAGGGTTTAGGGTTTTGCGTTTACGGTTCAGGGTTCCCAGTGGGTCCGTAGATACTACGAACAGGGTTCAGGGTTTTGCGTTTAGGGTTCAGGTTGCCACTGGGTCTGTAGATGCTACAATGATAGGGTTTAGGGTTTAGGCTCTGCAAGTGGTTCCGTACATAACTACCACCACACAGAGTTTGGAAAGCAATGCGCATGTTAGTATTACAAAACAGGGTTATATTATGAGTTAAGGCTGTTGGCGTCCGTACGAGTAGGATCTTGCTGTTCAGTTCAGGTTCTTAGAAGCAGTCGGGCCCAGCATGACCCAATATATTTTCGATACTGACACATCTTCGTTGCCTTGGCATACAAAGCCAGCTTGGAAAGGAATTTGTTCATCTGGTGTCGGCCTTTGTGATTTGGGACTGGCCGCACTGGCATTTTGCGACATGGAGCCGGCAGCAATGGGAGGATCGGTTACCGGAACAGCCAATCGAAATGCAGGAGTATTAGTATGAACGGAATCTCCGCCAGAACACCCTGTACGAGAAGACAATGCAGCTATCAAGAGAGGACGGAGACTAGCTGCTGCAAAGGCGGCGGCCGCAGCTGCTCCTGTGCCGAAGCCGAGCCGAGCACCGGATGCGGGACTATTTCCGACAGAGCATGGTCAACACGTATGTCATACCCTAAGGCTCCATGTACCCATATAGTATATACTTAGGCCTTAAAGTACTTATATAGGGACTACGTTGGGGCTTAAGTTTCTACTATAACGGTACATGGAGCCTTTGGGATAAACATCTTCATCTTCGAGGTGTCGAAGAGCATGTTCCCGGATGCCGGTTGGGGCATTACGGCATGCGGTAAAAGGTTTGTGCATGTTTTGTGATTGTGTTACCCATGCCGAAAGCTCGCTTGGCTAGAAACCCCAGCATGATCCAAAGCGTATATGGGTGGTTGTCAAAATTAGGGTCCCTTTTTGGGTACCCTAAATATTAGGTGCCGTATTGTAGTAGGGACCCAAAAAGGGACCATAATCTTGACAATCACCCATATATTGCTGAAATGTTAAACTGCCCTTGAAAGCCTCCTAGCACCAAATCATCCCTCAAACCGCTCCCTCACGGTTTCTTCTTCTCTTCAGACGTAAGCCGTACTCAATGCTACAAGGCAGGGTCACTTCGCCGGGTCCCGTGGCGTCTAAGGGTGTAGTGGTTGAGAACTTGAGCATCCATCGTACCTGAAACCCTAAAGCCCTAAACCCACCTGCCTTTCAACACATTTATAGTATTATGTAGCGAAATCATTCCAAGGAAGCCTAAAACGGATGGCGTTGCAGGCTTTAGGCTGTAGTATCCATTGTAGTTCCTCTTTTGGTTTAACCAATTTTATATATTTTATATTAGGGATCCTAAAAGGTAACCCCAAAAAGGAACTACAATGGAGACTACAGGTAGTTCTGGTATAATATACTCCCAGACCCTATGCTCATTATTGAAAACCCTAGGCTACACTTTTTAAACCCTAAACCCTAAACCCTAAACTACTTCGGGGCCTATAGGTAGGCTGTAGGTTCAGACTGTTTCGATCTTTGAGCTTTCAATCTTCGCTCCTTCGAGCTTTTCTTCTCTAATTCCGAGAGGTTGTGGTACTTCCTACAAACCTTAGGGGTATTTAGAAATAATTCTTAATTTTTTTGGTTATTATAATCCCTAAGAAACAGCTCGAATTGTAATTTTTGCTAGGGTTCTAAGTTCAGTATAGAAACCCCTGAAACCGGGTTTAGGCCCAGAGCTGCCTAAACCCGGAACCAGTGGATCCTGAGTATGTTGTTCTGGCCGCTAGGGCCCCGAACCCAACACCTTACCAGGACCCCCCCAAGGGCCCTGTAATAGAGTCCTGAGGGCTCTTAGTAGTGGGTATTTGGGGTGTATTAGAGGGCAGTTGGGGGGTCTAGGTATAGTGCTTAACTCTTATGGTGCCTCTTTAGCCACACCCTAAGGGTCCATGTACCCAAATACTGTATGCTTTGGCTCCGAAGTACCTATATAGGGACTCCTTTAAGGCGAAAGTATATGCTGTTTGGGTACTTAGACGGTGGGGGACACACATCTGAACTTTCCAAAGCCCCCAAAAGCCCGACGCGTCGGAGGCCGCCGGAGCGCTGCAGCCGTGAAAATCCAAGCAGTCCTGCGCCCGACTCTTACGACATCGGATGCCCAGCAGTACCCTTATCCTGGGTTTGGAGTACCATACTTGAATACTTTTATTGGTGCCTGTTCCTTAAAGGAACCATTAAAAATTAAAGTCTATACTTTTTCTCCCTGGTTACTTCAAAGTCCAGTTATTCGCTTTTTGTAGTCCTAGGTTCCTTGTAAAGTTACCCAATGAAAAAAGGGAGCCCTTTGTATTCCTAGGTTACCGGGCATCCTAGCTTACGACGGCAGCTTCCCAGCTACGCCAAAAAAGCCCCTGACGAAGTAATATGCGTTACTCGGAGGGTTCTTGTTAAGTGACTTAACTTAAGTTGCCATAATAGGGATCTAGGTCTCTTTATCATGGTAACTACAATTACCTATAGTCTCCATTGCAGTTCCCTTTTGGGGGTTACCTTTCAGGATCCCTAATATACAATTGGTTAAACCCAAAAAAAGGAACTACAATGGAGACTCTAGGTACATTCCTGGACAGGAGCCCAGCTTAGGAGGGTCCGGGCATCTCGTCTTTTCGGGGGTCTGAGAAATCCTGAGGTTTGAGGTTCCCGACAGTGTCAGGATGAGTACTAGAGGGACCCTTTTAGCATCATTTCAGGTGCGTTCCTGAATTCTTGGGTTTGGGAGTCTTTCGGTCCTGGATACTAACCTCGCCGTCGTGCGAGAGGCAAGTAGAATTTAGATTATTGGTGTAGCAGCCGTGGAAGCAGGTGGAGTGGAAATTAGTACATGGCTAGTAGCAGTTACACTAGGAGCAGGCGCAGGGGCAGGCAGAGGACTAGGACGATAGGACTATAGGATCATTCTGAATGTCCTGGCACAAAGACGCCAATTACCAACATAAACTTAACAGGGGCTAGGTGTTGTGGCAACTCTCACTTAGCTTGTAGACACAATGAAACCCCACCCAGACCCTAAACCTAAAGCGAAACGAAGGCCTTGAAACCCCATTGCCTAGACCCTAGACCCTATAAGTCCTGAACCCTATAACTGCGATCAGTTACCCCGAACTTCGGAACACCGAAGGAGGCGGCTTGGGCCGCCAGGAGGCCGCGCAAAGGGATCTGCGCGAACCGTCATCGAAGGCCTGGGCTTCGGGACGAGTTTTAAGATCGAGAAATGGGGATAAGAACCTATACTCTCTCAGAATTTTTCAAAACCACAGAATGCTCGTGAACACCAACCCAAAACTGCAAACCCTACACCCTGAGATCTGAATGAACACTAGAAAGCCCCTTTTTCATTCGTGCAGACATGGGCTGTTCTTGCGTGCAGTCTTTAGTTTGTTTTGTTCTTCGTTTGTTGTTTGATGCCCAGCTTATTTGGGGGGAGAAGCCTGCCGCATCATTGGATGTGACAGCAAAGCAGACGCACCGATTCGCCGAAGGGTTTGTCGTATAATATAACGGCCTTCATTATTGGGATCGTGTTTTATTTGGGGCCGATCATACTTTAATTTACTTGTAATACGTACGGAGCCCCCCAAAAAAGTATCGGCAATTATTCAGGCCCCCATATTACTACATCTAAGGGTTGCGGTAGACCCGAGCTTACAGTTTTTGCTAAGTGGTAGTAGTTGGGTTGTGCTTTGGGATAATTTTCAATTTCCCTTATTTCCTTATAAAAGGGAACCTGTTCATAAATAATTTTCAAAGGTTTTAAAGCACAACCCAGGTATAGTAGAAGCCAGAAAGTTGGAATATCATTATCGTAACCCCTTTAAGGTAAATTTTTGGGGATCCTACCATTAATCCATATTCCAACTTTCTGGAGTTCCCTTTAGGTCAGCCCCTGAGCCCCTCAGGTGGTGTTCTTTGTCTTCGTCCCAGCGACGGCTACTTTGCCATCCCTTGAGAGCTTGGGGTGGAGAGTTTCAGGGTTCTTCGGCTTTAGGTTTCAACCCTGTTTCCGAGCCCTAGACCCTTTTAACCAGACATGCACGAAAAGCTAAGAATCCTGTACCTTAAACGGATACTGATACTACTGCCAAATATTACGATGCCCATGATACCATGAGAGCTCGACATCCCAGGACTTTACCTGAAAATCTAGAGGCATCCTAGCAAAGGGCTTTGGGCTTTGTAGCACCCTACACCCGAAAGTCTAAACCCCTACACCCCTAAACCCCAAACCCCAAACCCTAAACCCAAACCCTAATCCCTGAACCCCTAAACCCTTTAGGCCTTTCTTCGACTGTCGGGGTAAAGGTCCCGGCCTCCGAAACCCGAAACCACGCTCCAACGGCCCGAGCCATACGGATCCTGGGTTTGGAGTACCATACTTGAATACTTTTTTGGGGTGCCTGCTCCTTAAAGGAACCATTATGAAATAAAACCCCTAAACCCCTAAACCCCCTATAAACTCTGAACACTAACCCCTAAACCCCTAAACCCTAAACTCTGGACCCTAACCCCTAAGTCTATACTCTTTTCCCCCTGGTTACTTCAAAGTCCAGGGATCCTCCAGCTGCTAACTTAGTTCTCCCATACCCAACCTGTAAACTTTTTGGGTTTATATATTTTAGTAGTAATCTGAAAGTTTAACCTTCTATTTCCCTGGCTTATTGGGGAAGTAAGGCTATACCCCAAGACCAAGAAAAAACAAATGCTGTAGTACCTACTTTGGGGTCTACAGTCTATAAATACTACCTACTTTGGGCCATTTGGAGTTTTAGGGACTCCTCGGGAAGGGGTCCTAGATACAATTACCAATAATGTTTCGGGGGTCTCCATATTACAAACTACCTACAGTTTCCATTGTAGTTCTTTTTTTGGTTTAACCAATTATATATATTCAGGATCCGATAAGGTAACCGCAAAAAGGAACTACAATGGAGACTATAGGTCGTTCTGGTATAATATACTCCCAGACCCTATGCCCATTATTGAAAACCCTAGGCTACACTTTTGGGTTTAGACCACCCAGATCCTGCATCCCGCATCGGGACGCGCAGGATCCGAAATACCTCCGTATCGGTCGATCGATCTAGCTATCCATCTAAGGACCTGTGTTTCTGTGAATTCCTTGAGCGTAGTACGTTTGAGGGCTAAGCTGGTTCATAGCTATTTTTTTTGAGTGTTAGTTCAGTTTTTCAAGGTGCGAGCTTGCGTGCAACCAGAGGAAGGGCCCACAATCCGCCCCTCTAAGGTCAAAAAGCTGGGCTTCAAAACCAACCAGTATCCCCCCCGTGTCAGTATACCCATTGTGAGACTTGGCGGCAGACTGAGTGCAGTCGCAGGGGTTTGTCGACACTGCTTGTGTTATTCGAGCTTTCGGGCGTGACTATACCGGTGTATACACCTGTTGACAATGCCCATAATCTACTCGAATACACTAGAACATACATACTAGAACATACTATGTTTTTCCATTTTGGCTTACACCCGGGAGGCTATTAAGCAGCAGCCCTGTGCGAATGAACAGCGAGTAGGTTGCAGGTTGAGAGTTTTAGGGTTTTGGGTTCAAGATTAGGGTTCAGGGTTGAGGTTGCTGGGATCAGGGTCTACAGCTTGTTGTATGGGGTGTTGTTTAGGGTGTCTTCCTGAACCCCAAAATCCTGAAACTCTAACGCCCCATAGCCTTCAGACCCTAAAACCCGAAAGCTCTAAACCCTGAATCAGAGTTGCAGCATTCACCATTCGGCCTCCTTAAGACCGCTTCATCCGAAATCCGGACCTCGGGACAGGGCGAGAGTACAAGTTCTAGTTCTGGGTTCTGGAGAAACATACTTGAATACTTTATTTGGTACCTGTATTTAAAAGTCTATACTTTTTTCTCCCTGGTTACTTCGTTTAGGGTCTCGAGTTTTCCAGGACCCCCAAGGGCCGTTTAACAGAGTCCTTATAGCCTGTAATAGTGGGTGTTTGGGGTGGATTAGTACAGTAGTTGGGGGTCTAGGTAGGGTCGCGTGTTTGGGGTTTCGGGTTTAAGGTTTCACATTTATTGTCGCAGTCGCCAAAGTGGTGATGCTTTCAACCCCAAACCCACGCCTCCCCGTGACATGGAACATAAGCCTCTCGAACCGCTTACCACAACCCAAAATGACATTATTTGGGCACCGGTATATATATATATATATATATATACATACATACATGTATGCATTCATGCTGCTGTAATATGAAAACTGAGCTGTGAACCATCTCAATGTTATATCAAAGTGTGCATGTTCGTGGTAGACTCTGCATGGGGTCATATCTTTTGTCAATTGTAGGTTGTATTATTGCATAAATATATAAAGATCTGATCTTGATCTTGCGCTGGCAACTGCCTTGCGACCCTTCAACTACATGGACCCTATAAACCCTTCATTCCTGAGCCCCCAAACCCCAAAACGCTGCAAATCCGTACATCCATGCAACAACACCCTGGCAACTCCAAAAGCCTGCCAAGCCTACCCTAAACCCTACAGTAGAAGCCAAAAAGTTGGAAACCCAATAGCCTCCATCCTTAAGAGTAATGTATAGGGAATCCCAGCACTATTTGGCCTTAATCCGGTTTCCAACTTTATGAGGTTCACTGTGAACCCTAAACCCTAAACCCCTAAACCCTAAACCCTAAACCCTAAACCCCTAAACCCCTAAACCCTAAGCCCTAGCCCTAACCCCCTCCAACGCAGCTTTCAAAGGAGCCTTGATCCGAAAGGCTGGGCATTCAAAGCCGGCAGCACGGCTAAAAGACCCAGACCTTCCAGAATCCCTTAATTAAGGAATATCCCTTAAATTATAGTAGGATCCTTAATATGATTTAAGGTATATTCCTTAATTAAGGGATTTTGGAAGGTCTGGGGATAGCGGCCTTCGGCTTCGGGGGGAGCGTCGGATGCACGGGTCGCTCAAGCATACATTGGGTAAACCAATAGTGCAGGCTCCAGTTCCCTATCATTCTAAATCCTAGACTTTTTTAAACTTTGTGAAAATCTCCACTACACCCGTACAGAACCAAGCTATACAACACACTCAGAACTTTTCTGTCTCGCTGCAAAGCAGCAGGCAGGACCGTCGTGCCTTGGACTCGAAAGGTAAAGCTTGGAGGCTACTGTAGGGGGTTCATTTAAGCAATGTAACCCGTGATTCATGAACGCCAGCCCATTCGGGAGATCATGGTGCGGTGTGTCCGACCCTGGCTAGAATTTGACAGAGCATGCTCCAATAGATGAAAAGAGCCAACAACAAACAAGAGCTCACGTGCCGACCTGGAAGACACAAGAGACGCCAAAAGGGTAACAGTGGTTATTTAGACACTTACTAAATTCCCAAGTGCTACAAACCTTGAACACCGATACGACATCATCAAATACAAAGCAAGGGCGAAGGGTATTCAGGCATCCCAATTAGCAGTAGCAAAACAGGAGGATATAGCACTAAATGCAAGAATTAGACTACATGCGCAAAGGCAGCAAGGAAAGGAAGCACGACGAAACGAGCAGCAAGTCCTGCATAATGGCAGTAAGACAGACTAAAACGAAACATTCACGACCGATCACAGAATTATGGTCAAAGCCCCGAGATCCCAGTACGTATGGTTCAGGTGGGATCTTCCTCTCTTGTGTGTGCATTACGGCAGTCCCTGCAACATGATTGAAGTAGTTTGGCATGCAGTCGTCGCATTATTTCCAAGGGACCAAAGCAGAAAAAGGGTGTTGGGTCAGTGAGACTCGACTCTTATCTGAACCCTTTAAATTCCGGCATGTGTTCAAGCAGCATGGCGCCATGTTCGACCCCGTCATCACAGCTGAGGAGAAACATAGAATGCAAGATATAATCACAAAAAGGGCTGTGGGTAAATATTGAGACCTCGGAGAACATTGGATGAGATACTGGGCGAAGACGATGACGACTAATGACTATTTTGTTTAGGGCCATGATGTCAGGCTGCATCAAAAGTGTATTGAGGATTCTGGTGTGGACCCCAGGTGCCAAGGCAGTAAAGACAAGTAGCCTAGACAAGCAACGGTTGGCACGTAATTCAGGACCCGCTCAATAGCTGCCTTTTACGAAACTTGAGCAGGAGCCAGAAAAGGGAATTTCCCGGTGCACACTGAGCCTGACCCATGACACCCCCCCTGGGCCCTAGACCCTATGCTGTTAGCGCTCTCCTCAACCGGCAGGCCTCAGATCACAGCCAGCTTATCATGCAGAATCAGTTGGACGAGGGCTTGCTACAGAGATGCTCATTCAAAACGCAAGGCCGCAAGGTCTTCCCTTCACTCGCAGAGCTAGATTCCCTACAAGTATAGTCTTCAGTCGCAAGCCCTTCAAGCGTAAGTCCTGATCTCGGGCTTACAGGGTTCAGGGGTAATATTCTGAATCGGAACCCTTTTAGGAACCTTCAAAGGAGGCCTTAAATCCTGCCACCTGCTTTGCAGAACCAGGCATCCACAAAGGGGACGAGAGACTTGTCTGACAGAATTACCTGGGGGTTTAGGGTTTAGGGTTTACCTCGAGGGGGAGGGAAGGGGGTTTAAGGTGTGGTTTAGGGTTCAGTGTTTAGGGTTTAAAGTTTAGGGGGTACGGTAGGCTGAATGGTAGTCTTGTAAGTATCCCGGACCATATTTCTGTTGGTTATCTTACTTCATAACCCTACATAGAAAATTAGTCGTCACCAAGCCTCCCGACCCTCCAATTAGCAGTATCGTCGAGTTCTCGCAGTACCACAACACCCTTTAACTTTGGGCGGATCCCGATCGTGGGGAAGAAGAATACCGATACTGCTAACCCTAAACCTTACACCTACCCTTATCTGTCACACCCTAATCCCTAAAACCTAAACTCTATTCGGAACACTTCAGCTTCCCCGACAGTCTTCAAGGCGGTCGGGTTTACGGTTTCGGGTTCAGAGGTTTAGGGATTTAGGGTTTAGGGTTTCGGGATTTAGGTTAGGCTTCGGGAATACCTTGTTTATGGTTGTCAGTGGGATCGAGGGGTGTTTGGGGCGTTCATTGGGTTGTTTTGGGGGCTGTAGGAAGTTTAGAGTGTTTAAGGTTGCAGGGGCCACAGCTTAGGGAGTTGCAACACTAGGCCTTGACCACTGAACATGGAGACTTCTTGCCTGTAGGCTTTGGCTAGTTGCTTAGTAAAGCAAAGTGGAGTCTGAAGTATTATTTGTTCTAATTGCCGTTTAAATATAGTATAGTGCTTCTGCACTTCAGTATAGTATACCCTAAACCCCCGATCTACTTCTTCCTTGTCAACGGGCCTACCCTAAGCCCGGAACTTGTCCAAGGCTACTGAAACTCGACCGCGAGATCATGCAACTCATGAAGCCGGAGATTTTCGGTGAGATGGCACCCCAGCAGATTGAGCGCTCAAGGTTTATAGGGTTCGTGGGTTAGAGTTTGGAAAGCAACCGCTATTTCTATTTTAGTCGAAACTCCACTGATACTTTTTCGTATGTAGAAACTGAATACGGTATCTTCAGACAAAATACTCTTTGAGTCCCTCTACGCCGCCACCCGAACTGGAATACTGCTGTTGTTATGGGCTGCTTCTCTTCCTTAGCAGTGGGATGTGAGGTTCTGCTAGCATTTGGGGCTTGTGGGCAAGCCATAATCCATCATAAACCCCTAAACCCTAAACCCTTTTCAACAGGATGGAAATGTTTCCTTGCTGGCTGTCGAGTGAAGCTCGGAGGGGAAGCCTGTTGGGTCGACACTGTAGGGGCCCAAAAAAATAACTAATATGATTTTGGGGGCTCCTCATTAAATATTGTTGATATAGTATAATAATGGGCCCCTCAAAACCCTATTCTAAATATTTAGGTGCTTAATCTGGGGATGGAAATAGCCCAATAGCCTTATATAGTATGGTCTTTGGGCCCAAAAGCCTTGATATATGAGTCCTTAGATCCCTAGGGTTAACCTACCAAACCCACTTTGTTGTAGGGTCCCCATCAATTACACATGGGAAAACTGCGGGTACCTTATTTTGGGGTCCTTATAATAAGGATCCTACTATTTAGGGGACTATGTTAGGGTCCCCATCAATTCCATATTAGGGTTTCGATTAAGAGCCTGCAGAGACGTAGGGTTTCGTAGATTGACGCCGTCCTCAGCCCCAAGCCTAAACCTTAACCTAAACTTTGGCTGAACTGCAATGCAAGTCAGAGGTTCTGGGTATCAGGCTTAAGCAGATATTGCTCGCAAGGAAAGCTTTGGGAATGGGCCTCAGGGTAGAGAAGGGGTTTAGGTGTGAGGTTTGGGTTTGTCGGCCTTAGCACCTCGTCTTTTGTGGATAGTGGTCATGTGGGTTTAGGGTTTAAGGTTTGGTGTTCGGGGTTTAGGGTTTAGGGTTGTGGTCATGTGGGTTTAGGGTTTGGTGTTTGGGGTTTAGGGTTTAGGATTATCTGGTACTTGGATCCTTAGCGCCCTAAGCCCTAAACCGCAGTTACCATCGCGCCGCCCGCTGGGATTGCTGCTGGCCCGACGCCGGGCCACTGTAGCCGCGCCTGCCGATGCGAAGGCTGCGGGAATTGCGGATTCTACATGTAATACCCGATTACAAACTACCAAGCAGTGCGATCCACTCGACAGCTAGTTTTCGGAAACGCAGATCTTGGGTTCGGGGATTCTGAGATTGACATGCTATCCCATCTGAAATAGAAGGTCCCTCCTTCGGTCCCACATAAAAAGGACCCCAAAATGGACCCCGAAACACATAACTACCGGTATGAAGAAGCTCAGCACCGCAAGAGTGGCAAAGATCTGGCACGCAGCCTCAGAGGCTGGGCTCCCGATTCAGGGCTTTAGCGTTTCAGGGCTTCCGGCTCGGGTAAACTAAAACAACGCAAATCGTTGCAAACCCCCTGTGGAACTCTGACACAGGGGCCTGGATAACTAGTAGTATTGCACCTTAGCCTTTTTCTAATTTATACTCTTCCAGATGTCTTAAGGAAAGTTAATGTGAGGCCCTAATTGGGGGGTTCCTTTTATATCTATAGTATAATATACCCGCAAAACCTAATTCTAATTATTAAGGCCCCTACATGAAAGTACCCCTACAGATCCCTTAGAGTAACCCTTGTAAACCCCTTCTAAAGGAACCCAAGATACGCCCAAAACATTCTTCTTTAAGGGTCCCTTGGGGAGTCCTGCAAGCCTCCTCCATTTCTCCTTTTTTTTTGGAGGGGGGTGGTTGCAACATGCAAGGTCTCGACGGTCAAGCAAGAGGACCTTGGGGCGGCAGCGGTTCTGTTTTTTTTTAGGTTTTAGGGTGGGGTTTAGGGTTTAAGGTTCAGGGTTTAGGATTTAGGAATTATGTATGCTTTTTTGGTTTTAGGGTTTAGGGCTTCTTGTAGGCACGACGCCCTGAACGCTTGAGCCCTTTTCCTCGGGCTTCTGTCTGCGTACCCACATGCATATGTGTGTAAATAGACATACCTATATATATATATATATATACACACATACATATATATATATATATATGTATATATATTCACAGAGATATACACGTGTGTGTGTATATATATATGTGCATGTTTTTATGAATGTATGCATGTATGTATGTACGTAGGCATGTATGTATGCAGGTATGTATGTATGTATGTATGTATGTATGTATGTATGTATGTATGTATGTAATTATGTATGTACATGTGTAGGTATGCATACGCATGTATGCATGTACGTATGCATGCATGTACGTATGTATGTGTATATGTATATGTATATGTATATGTATATATCTATCTATATATATATATATACATATATATATATATATATATATATATATATATATACATGTGTGTGTATGCTTGTTTGTGTGTTAATATTTTTATATATTTAAATATGTAATTACATATGTCTATGTGCATATACACATTGCTTGTATCGGTGTATGTATGTGCGTATGCATGTCTGCACATGCGTATGCATGTATGCTGGCATGCATGGATGTATGTATGTATGTACGGATGCAAGTCTGTATGAATGCATGCATGCATGCCTGTATGTATGTAAGCAAGTATGTATGTATGTATGTATGTATGTATTACATAATCAAAATACATGTATGTGTGTTTGCGTGTGGGTAGGAAGGGACGTAGGGTTTGGGAGTATGTTGCTTCGGGTTCGAAGCACTTTGGTAGCATAGTCTTAGCTGCCGGAGGAGTTATGAAAGAGCTAAAACTGGCTACCTGATGACCAAGTCGATTATGCGGTATCAAGAAGTTCAAGCATGAGGGTGTTCCAGTTAACAAATAGGTTATGTGGGATCCCAGAGGTACCCCAAAAAGGAGCTACAATGGAGACTAATTCGACCCTACACGAAACCCGATCTTCACAAGCCCTGAACCTCGTACACCGAGCTAGACAGTGAGTTTAGGGTTTAGGGTTTAGTAGACAGCCCCGCAAAGCCTATTGAAAACCGCGTGTAACAACACATGCAAAACCCTTTCAGCTGTTTTGGTGACACAGTACCTATTGTCTCCACTGCAGTTTTTGGTTACCTGAACACAATGTTAGCTTTATCTACACAAACACATTCTAACTCCAAGCCCCTACACCCTAAATCCCAGAGCCCTAAATCCTCAACTCTAAACTCCCTAAAACCTTATGACAAAAATCGAAACCCTGAAGCCTAATTACCCTAAACCCTAAACCCTATGATTAAAAAATCTAAACCCTGACACCTAATTACCCTAAACCCTAAGACCTAAACCCCATGACTAAAAAGTCTAAGCCCTGAAGCCTAATTACGGACAAAAATCGAAGCCCTGAAGCCTAATTACGTAAAAAGTATAAGCCCTGAAACCTAATTACACCCCTGCAGTCCGGTAGTTTCGAGCCTCTGACGGAAGTTTTCCCACAGGATGTGGAGGAGACGCCCCTGGGCAAGAAGTCAGAGAGTTTAGGCTTCATAGCTTTGTCATAGTTGGGTAAGATTTTCCATTTTTGGGGTACTTAAACCCAATAAAGAATAGAATGTATTTTTTAAATTCTATCCCAACAATGATCTAGAAAGGGCTATTTGCGTGTTAAGGTCTAGGGTTGAGGGATGTCTAGGGTTTAGGGCACATAGGGCTCATTGGTTTTTAAGGTTTGGGGTTTTTGTGGTTAGTTGTCAAAATTAGGGTCCCTTTTTGGGTACCATAAATATTAGGTGCCGTATTATAATAGGTACCCAAAAAGGGACCATAATTTTGACAACCACCCTTGTGGTTCAGTGTTTTATAAGCTTTCGGGTTGGGGTTCCGGTTTTTTCGGGATTTTCAAGGTTCAGGGCTAGGGTTTAGGGATGTTTTTTGGTTTAGGGCGAAGGAAGACCTAACCTTTAAACTCCCACAGAAGCCTAGGCTTTAGCCCGAAAGGGCTTTGCACCGAAAGCTTGTTTGGGGATTTCTTGGCTTGGATGCAGGCACAAAACCGCTAAAACTTAAAGCCTTGACCCTCACCACTACTACACCCTCATTCCCTAAAGCCCTAATCCTTTAACTTCAGGTTCTATCTTTAAACCCTAAAACCCCTAAACCCCTAATCCCTAAACCCTCAGGTTCTATCAGCTGGTGGTGGGAGGTGGCGTCGAAAGCGTTGGATTCACGGCCGATGGAGATCCTCCCAAGGCGACCTTGCTCTTGTTTCGGGGCTTCCGGTTGTTTAGGGTTTATTCATGGTTTAGGGCTTACGGGGTTTAGGGTTTAGTTTAGGGTTTATTTTGGGGTACTGTGACCCCTGTCCTGTCCCAAAGGGTAACTCCAGTTCCCTAGAAAACTAACAGGACGCATGTCGAAGTTTGCGTCAGGGTTCTACAGGGTCTTTAAAAGAGAGTTGTCCTTCACTATGTGTTTTTTTCTCGGTGGGGAGGTTCAGGGTTTCGGGGATGGCCCGTACTGCACAGCCCTCAGGCATAGGAGCCCAAACGTTGAACATCGTGAACATCGTAATCTCCGTGCCCTGAAGGAAAGCATAGGCAATCCCAGCACCAAACATCCTACATCCACGTTCCGACTTTGTCGGGTTCACCATAGGCCCTAAACCCCCAACCCTGGAGACTCTAAAGCACTCCCCAAAGGGTCCAAAGTACCGATGTAGTAGAATGTAGGGTTTCTATATTAGGAATTACTATTATGGTTTGGGGAAGTATTCCCCATAACAGTACATAGGACCCTTTGGGCTCTAAGCCCTAAACCCCAAGCCCTAAACCCTCAAATCCTAAACCGTCAGTCTGCAGGGCTTGGTGGTCAGGACTTACCGAACCGTCGCCGTGTGGGAACCACAGGGCTTTGCATTTAGGGTGCCGAAAGTCCTAAAGAATTCGAGAACATGGTTTACCATAGGAAGTGACAAAGCAGTTGAGAAATGTACGAAATCATACTAAAGAATTCCAAAATAAGTACAAGTAACCTACCTTTTCAAGTTCTTATGTTAAGAAATCATCATAAGGAGCCCTCAAAAGGGTAGGCAAGTTTTGGGGTCCAGGTGGGAGTTTCCGAAAATAGGGGACCCTACATTGTACCAAGGATGTTAGGATCCTTATTATAAGGACCCCAAAAATAAGGTACCCCTAATTTTCGGAAACTCCCAGCTGCGGCCTGCAAGCCACAGGACTCAGGCCTACATCACCCTCGTTTCAGCGCGGATTCCTTACCCCGAACGCCTTAACCCATAGTCCCAAACTGCGAACCCCCCAAACCCTAAACCCCTAAACCCTAAACCCTGAACCCTAAACACTAAACCCTAAACCCTAAACTTGTAGCCTCAGAGCCACTTAAGCTCTAAGGCTCACACCATGGTTTTAGGGCTTGGGGCTTAGGGTTTCTGGGCTCTTGCGAAGATCATTATCTTCTTGGCTGTTAACTCAACTTTTCCACTTTTGCGGTTCGTATAAGGTAGTCGATTCTGACAGTTTCAACTTTTATTTCCTTAAGTTTTGGGCCAGTGAGTTATGGCAACGTAAATTAGGTTCCTTAACAAGAACTCAGTAGGGTTTACGACGCCAACAACGTCAGGCCAAGATCTTTGTCATAGACGTAGAGGTGGGCTCCTGGGCGGCGCGTGCCTTTGCGGATTTATGCACCATGTACCCATGGTGCCTACAAGGTTCCTTTACGGGTCCCTTTACGGGCTCCTTTAACGACTCCGTCTAAGGGTTCCTTTAAAGGTTCTTACAAGGGGTCTTATAAGGGTTCTATAGGCCAGGCTTGGTTGGTCTTTAGGTTTCCAGTCTGAAAGGTCGCTAGTAGGACCTAGAACATCACAGCGCGCGCGCAAAAAAAACAAAGAAGTCTCAGGAGTAGTGCTACGAATTCTTAACCCTAGACCCCAAGCCCTAGTGCATAAAACCTAATCCCAACCCAAATGCTTATAATTTATCCCTAAACCATATGTTACCCAGAGGGTCCAAGTACCCAAATAGTAGGGTTTTAGGTCCCAAAATCCATACTCTGAATGGTTTTTGGACTTTGAAACCCTACTATTTGGGTACTTTGACCCTTAGGCCCTTAGGGTTAGCCTCTTGCAGCGAGTGCTTCTGCAAGGGTGAAGTTAGGATGGAGGTCCCGGCCGTCGGGGCGGCCTTCGGAAAGTTGAAACCTGAAAATCCCGTGGGATTCGAACGAACTAGGGTTTAGGGCCCACCTTAGTGCCTACTAGAATCCAGAACCCATTCAATTAGGTCCGAATACAGAGCCCAAGGCCCTAAACCCTAAACCGGTTTGGTGGGTCTACCGAAACCTACTGCATTGTCGGCCCTGCGCCTTCTCTGCTTCGATTCGCACCCACTTCAAAAAGAAGAGGTCTTGATCGGTGTTCTTCCTGGGTTTGGGGTACCATACTTGAATACTTTCTTGTGGTGCCTGTTCATGAAATAAAAGTCTATACTTGTTTCTCCCTGGTTACTTCAAAGTCCAGGCTTAGTAAGGACCTTAGTTTGCTTCAACTGCCATCATAGAGATCCACAGCGAACATTACTGTTTCCTTATCACAGCATCTTAATAACTACTATCGATTCCGTAACAAGAGCCCAGTGACTTACCAGTGCCGTCTTTTTTCGCTGGCCGCCATACTGGGACTCTTTGATTCGGAAACATTGTTGACCCCGCAACGATCAATGACTCTGGGTCTAGGTAAACACCGAATGGCCAAAACCATAAGGCTGTAAGCCTGGAAGCCGTCATGTAGAACCAAGTTTAAGAAACCCTGGCCCTATAACACCAACAAAAACTTGGATTTATATATACAGAACCCTAATAAAGACCCAGGGTGTCTTGATCAGGTTCGTACGTTAAGCAATCTCACCAACATGACAAGGCCTCCTGACAAGCCCTGAACCCTAAGCCCCGATCCCTAAACCCTAAAACCCTAAACCCTAAACCCAGATCATTTTTCCAGTCTTAGAACGCCTAGCAAGGCCTGAAGAGAGTTCCCGACCAAGCGACGCCAACATCCCTGAACTAGTTGAGTCAGGTGCCACGAGTCCAGGTCCCCTTCCAGAGGGTTTCAGGGTTTAGGGGTCTGGGGGTTTAGGGTTTGGTCATGACCAGCAATTGCGTATTTAGGGACCTGTAAGGTACCCAAACAAGAGCAGCCATGTACTAGGATGCCCAGTAGTACCCTTATTCCCTTTTTGTAGTCCCAGGTTCCTTATAAAGTTACCCAATACCAAAAAGAGAGGCCTTTTTATTCTTAGGTTAGTGGGTATCCTAGTGTATGCCAAATTCCCTCGAGCGAGGACAGGGAGTGGAGACTGGTGATCGTCTTCTGAAGGTCCTTCCCCAGGGCATTGTTTAGGGTTTAAGGTTCAGGGTTGTTGAGGGTTTAAGGGTTTAGGACATTTTGGGGCTTTGGTGCGAAACATTGTCGAAGGCTGAATAATTTCCCGCTTGATTCCTCTTGTATCTATTTCAGAATGTGCCCCAGAACCGTGGTAAGGTCCCTATAGTAGGCGTTTCGGGTTTGCGGTCGAGGGTTCCGACTAGAGGGCATTCTAGGTTCTGGGTTTCGGGGCTTAGGGTTTAGGGTCAAGGCTCGCAGGTTAGTTCAAGGGATGGTGGCTTACTTGGAAAACCCCTCAACGGGTTTAGGGTTTAGGGGTTGATTGATGTCGTGCATTTCCTAGTCACCTATTCTTGTGACTCTTGTAAAAGCTTTAATGTGGGAGTGAGATCTAATTACAGCCCAAACTAAACAAACCCAAAGGGTCCTAAGTACCTGCATGGTAGGATATAGGGTTTCTATTGATCGGGACGTACTATTATGAAAATTATGACCCAGGGAAGTATAGTGCTGCTTCCTGTGCGAGGCACGGGTGTGGACAAAAACGAAGTTGTTTCGATTCGCTGATGATTTGCAATCAGGGCCCTTCTAGGGTCTTGCAGTGGCTATATGAGCAGGGAGACCCGGACGGTGCACCGAATCTTGCAAATCTTCTTTACACCAACTTTGGGTCAGAAGCCCTGCATCGCACCCACGCTTCCTGGCTCGATCATCTCTACATTGGACGGATCGGTGCACAAGCTTGGGTACGTAATTATTGCGACCGAGTCTCATCTCAGGTGCATCGGAGTTCCGCCGCATTCATGGAACCACGCCACTTACAACCATCGAAGGATTTCGCCATGTCGATGTTTTCCGGACGTGATAGCGGAAGAATGCAGACAGCATCCACGGCTGAGGTCTGCAGGACCCACCGTTCTCTCTCCTCAAGGGGAAGGACATCCACTGGCGTGGGACGCGACAACGCCTCCCTCAATGTGGAGTGACACATCTGTGAAAGACGAAAAGGATAGATAAAACTTTTGCCGAAGCCAAGCCTGACACTGAAACCCCGCCTGCCATGCCCTGAACTTATGCAGGACCCGTCTCATAGATTCACAGATGTTTGTGTTATTAAATTGGGGTGTGCTTTGGGTGTTGTGATTTGTGGGCATGTGTGTGTGTGTGTGTGTGTGTGTTTGTGTGTGTGTGTGTGTTTGTGTGTGTGTGTATCTGTGTGTGTGTGTGTCTGGGTGTGTGTGTGTGTGTGTGTGTGTGTGTGTGTGTGGTGTTGTGTGTCCTGTGTGTGTGTGTGTCTGTGTGTGTGTGTTGCGTATGTCTAAGAGTTTGGCTACGGGATGTCAGCTTGTTCACTGATTAAAGCAGGATTTCTATATCATGGAGAATTATTTTTTTGGTTTGTGTCGCTGCCCTTTAGATCCTAAGGCTTATTTATGTGCAATATTTTCTACACTTAGGATCGTAGACGGAGGGGAGATATTATCCAGAGGTCTACGTAGGGTAAAGCTACGACAGTATGGTGGTTGTCCAAATTATGGTCCCTTTTTGGGCACCTTAAACATAAGGTGCCGTATTCTAATCAGGACCCGAAAAGGGATCCTAATATTGACAACCACTCATATGTAGAATCCTCCTCCAAGAAGAATTCAGCGCCGTTCAGTAGCTGAACCCTATTGGATAAACCATTGAAGACCTGCATGAAGATACTATCTGTCGATAATATGTGTATATATATATATATATATACGCACTCATAACTAAATAAAAATGTAAATCTAAATAAACAAACATAACTACGAATACACGTCATAGATAGACATATGTATATATATATATATATACATATTTATACTTATAGTTATATGTATATGTATATGTACATATTTAAGGTTTAAGTTAAGCCCCGCACAGGGTCTGAGGCTCTAGGGTTTAGGGTACCTCCCGAAGTTTCTTAATTAACCTGTCTCAGCCTGAAAACACCGGACCGGATCCTAAACCCTCATCAACATAGAAGGATGCCAAACCCGGAACCTCCCCAAAAATGGATCCTAAACCCGGAGCCTTTCCAAAATGGATCCTAAACCCGGAAGCTCTCCAAACATGGATCCTAAATCCCGGAACCTCTCCAAAATGGATCCTAAACCCGGAACCCAGGCTGAAAACGAATCCCTTTGCTGCGTTCAGGGTGGAGGGTTTAGGGTTTAGGATCTAGGGTCTAGGATTTGGGTCTAGGGTTTAGGGTTTAGGGTCTAGGGTTTAGGGTCTAGGGTCTAGGATTCAGGGTCTAAGGTTTAGGGTTTAGGGTTTTCTCGAAGCCTGCAGGTGGATGGGACTGGTATCCAGCAGCCTCTTTGCCGCACAGGGTGGAGGGCAACACCATATAGTCTAACATCCTAACCCTAAGTCACAAAGCCTTAACCTTAAGCCTTAAGCCCTACCCGGCCCTACCCGCTAACCCCGAAGCCCTAGCCCAAGCTCGAAAACAAAGCCTCATCCTGAAGCCCGAAGCCCAAAAGCCACAATATGGGCTATGACAGGTTTGGGTGTTGGCCCGAGCCTCAGTCGCAACACTCACGCCGCAGACTTAGCACCCGAAGCCCGGGTAGAACTCCGATGAAGAATTGTAGAACCCTCCTGCAACCCTTGCAAACTTAAATTAAAACCCTTGTCGAAACTCTAGGCCCTATAGACCCTAAACCCCATAGACCCCAAACCCTATAGACCCTAGAAGCCAGAGGACTTCAAGCCAAGGCTTGAGCTTCCTATCATTTTAATTTCCTTGAAACCCTCCTGTATGGGTTTCCTATAAGGGGCTCTTCCAAAGGGTTCCTTTAAGGCTGTCGTTAAGAGTTTTTATCGGGGTTCCTCTATGGGACTATGGTGGTTTTCCAATCAGTGTCATTTGAAATTTGGGGCTTCGAAATAACAGAGCATCGTATAAATCTCACAAAGGTTCATCCGGGGTTTAGGGTAAGGTTTTGTTCAACAGGTTTAAGGTTCAGGTTTTAGGGATTTCGGGTCTAGGGACTGAGGGGTTTAGGGGTTGTGTTTTAGGGGTGTAGGGCCAACGGTTTCTTAAGACCCTAAACCCTATAACCATAAACTCTAGGCCCTATAGACCCTAGTAACCGTATAGACCTTAAACCCTTTATGTTTTAGGGGTGTAGGGCCTACGGCTTCTTAAGATGAAGGCCACCGTCTTAGGCTTTTGGCCCAGGCTTCAGTCGTCCCGAGTTCCGTCGGCGCCTCGCGTCGGTACGCCCTTGAAGCTGGACTTTGCCACAGGCGCCTGGCTTTGGGTTTAGGGTTTAGGGTTCACGGAGGGTTTGTAGGGCCTTGTAGTGTAAGGACCCCAAAAAAAACATAGGCATAAGCATTTTAATATTGATATCCCTACCTTATTGGGCCTCACTATAATGGGGTTCATATGGGACATCCCTAGACTAATTTTTGCTTACGTGCTTTTTGGGGGCCCCATTGTAGGGTCTAGGGTTTTTCGAAACCGCTCAGGGTTTAGGGTTCGAGGATGGTCGGGTTTAGGGATTGAAGGGTTCAGGGTTTAGGGTTTAGGGCATTAGGTTTCAGGGTTTAGATTTTTTAATCATAGGGTTTAGGGGTTAGGGTTTAGGGTTTAGCCAAACACGAAATCAGGTTCTTCAGAGGGTTTTGAAGGTGTTAAGTATAGATCCTCAGGGGTTTTTTATAGGTCCTGGTCTCCGTAGGGTGTGCAGGACGCAGGACGCATCACAGATGATTTGGTATTGAGGAGGAAAGGGTGTATGGTAGTTTTATTGTTTAGGTGCTGAAAAAGGAGTGTCATTGTTGACGAGTCAGATCCCTCTGTGAGGACTGAGATGTAGGGTTGAAGGTTGTTTTTTTTCTGGGTTTAGGTTAGGTTTGAGAGCTACTATACTTCAGATATCTGGTGGAGCTTCGTATGAAGACGCAGAGGCAGCAACCTAACTGGGTACATGGCGTTTGTACGGGACGGGTTTTATGGCCCTAGATCCTATAAACCCGAAACTGAACAATAAAACCTGAACCCTCTGCGGGCAGCTCATCTTCAATTACTTGCAAGGCCCCTGGGTGGCTAAGGCCCTGTTAGTCTAGGGCCTAACCAATCCGAGCAGGTTTTTCGCAGTTTTCGATACGAGATCAATTTCTGGGCGTTATCAGCGCATTATAAGGCCCCCCCTAGATAGAGGGTGTATGGCTTAAGGGTTACAACGTTCAGGGCTGGGGTAACGCTTCAGAGTCGCTCAGGGCTGCGGTGTTGTTTTGGTGCAGTTAGGATGATGCAATATGCGTCTCATATGTGCGTATTTATATGTATATCCAGGTATATCCACATACGAGTAGAGAGAAAATCTATGAAGCCCGCCTCAAAGCCTATATACCAAAGCTCTGGTCATGTGTCTTAGGACATACCTGGACCCTTGAATAAGTTGCATTTTTTTCGCGAGGGTTCCTGACTATTCTATAACTACCCCCCAAAACCCTGTTCTAGTTGATTGGACCCAGTATCAGTTGAAGCCACACATATTACACATATATTTTCTGTAATATATATATATATATCTCTCTCTCTCTCTCTCTCTCTCTCTCTCTCTCTCTCTCTCTCTCTCTCTCTCTCTCTCTCTCTCTCTCTCTCTCTCTCTCTTTGTATTAAGGTAATGTGGGGTCGTGCCCAGCAGTCTACCTCACTACACTGTAGAGTTACCGCGTTGTGCTGCAGCATGTAGGCACCCACATGTACATCGATCGAGGATACTGGCACAAGCCATACACGCAATTGCTTGCAGACAAAGAGGCCCTACATTGGACCATTGGGGTTTAGGGTTTAGGGTTTAGGGGTTTAGGGTTTAGGGGTTTAGGGTTTAGGGTTTGGGGTCTAAGCTCTAACCCCAAAAACAGTAGGGCAAGCCAATTGGGTGGAAGTGAGCTGCCACAGTGCAAGGTGCACGCTTCGCAGCTTCTGCCGGAACAGGTGCAAAGCTGGGGACCCAGCCCGTCGAGTTTCGGCACCATTTCGTAACTCGTTATCATCGAGTCTTCGGTTTGGGGACAGCTCACGGTTTAGGGTTTAGGGTTTAGGGTTTATGGTTCAGGATTTAGGGTTTAGGGCGTTTCTTTCAGATAACTGGCATGTTCTCGTCGTCCGCATCGCGGTCATGCCGGCGGTGGCCGTGCTGGTCTAGCTCGTGTCTGGTGGTGCTTGTGCGGGCGAGGAGGTGAGAACAGTGTTCGCCGATTTCATCGCAGTCGAACGAGCAGTACAAAAGTAGCATTAGGGTTAGTAGGAATTAGTTGTCGTCCTCGTATCGGCGTCGCAATAGTCTAAACCCTAAGCTCTCTGGTTCCAGACGAGATGACCAGGCGACTTGGCCTCCGACTCTACGGCCGAACTGCGAAGGCCATGGCACCTCCCAAGGCGCGAGGGTCCTAGGCATTTAGGGCTTATTATAGCTTAGGGTTCAGGGTTTAAAGTTTAGGGGTTTAGGGTTTAGGCTAGGGGTTTAATTTAGGGTTCAGGGCTTAAGGTTTAGGGGTTTAGGGTTTACGGTTCAGGGTTTAGGGTTTAGGGCTTAAGGTGTAGGGGTTTAGGGTTTAGGATCTAGAAGCTTAAGTAGTTGCTTCTACTAGCTAAATATCGATTCGGTATATCTGTTAAGCCCTCCTTGTTAATTTACATAGAGCACATGTTCATACTATTTTCGGGATGTTGACATCGAGACCTATAGTAATTAAATGAACCCTTCTAGAACCCCTTCTAGTGAGCCGTCAGGGAACCCAGAAAGGTTTTAGGTTTCCAAGTTTGGGGTATCGGGTGTTTGGACCAACACCTAGACCCCAAACCCTAAGCCATAAACCGTTACCTCGGAAGGGTTTGGCATGTTTCGGCGTTTGCAGTCTCACATGTTGTGGCATGTTGCTTAGGAAAAGTTCTTGAGCTCTTGTCTGGCTCTCTAGGGGTTAACAGATGTCTCAATCATTTATGACAATATCGTCTTCATGATCGGGTTGCCTTTGTGCGATAAGTTCCAACTCGTACTCGGTATTTCCTGGCGAGTTCTTCGGCTTCAGAAAGGGTTTAGGGTTTATCAGGGTTCTGCCATTACAAGTTCGAGTTGCAGCGCTACGAGTAGAATTGCAAGGTATGCTTGGGTCATGGATTGGGATTGAAGTTTAGCCTTTTCCACAGTGGTGATTCCATGTGGAATGTTTTCCCGAATGTTCATGAGAAACATGCTGAGCTGCGGTGTGAACAGCGAGGCGAAACCATAAGCTTCGGAATCTGCCTCAGACTTCCTTAACCCAAAGGCTCCATGTACCTTTATAACCTTTATAGTAGATACTTAAGCTCCAAAGTCGTCCCTAAAGGGGTACTTTAAGGCCTAAGTATATACTATATGGGTACATGGAGCCTTAGGGTAACTGTGTCTCTCTTCGGGATCTTGCAATGGAGATTTGGCAGCATGCAGTGGTTACCAACACTTACGTCCACGAGATTGAAGAAGTAAGATGCTGGAGATGGCGGTCAGCATGATGCTGAAGCTAGTGGTGGCGATCGATGCTGTTGATGTCTAGCCGCGTGGCATTCGCATTGATAGTGATGATGACCTCAGAGAACAGCCACAAGGCGATCAACCCTAGTGAGGATAAGATCTTGGTGAGACTGGCGATGTCCATGTGGTTGATGACAGTAGGTTGTATGTGATGGCTGTGACGACATGTTTGCTGTTGGTGCCAATGCAGAGTGACATGAGCGGTGACGACGACGAGGATGACCAGACCGACGATGACTATGATGCCCATGTTTTCTAAAGTGATCATCAGTGTTTCACGTGTTTACTGATGTTTCTCTCGTTCGTTCCGGTCGAGGTTGAAGCTTGCCAGCACCATTTCGCATTAGTCATCTGTCTTTGGCAAGGTCTCGTATGGCCGGGGGCTCAACCACACTAAACCCCCAAGCAGTATTACTATAGGGGCCTAAATAATTAGCAATATACTCCTGAGGGTCCTTCAATAAAAATTCTATAAAGGAGCCCAAAACCCTATTCTAATTATGAAGGCCCCTATATTAAACCCCGGGTTCCCAGAGGGTGCTCCAGGGTTCTTTAAAGGCTCTATGAGGGTTTGCTACAAGGGGTCTTTAAGGATTCGGTTATGGTGCAGTATAGTCACAGTCTTCTTTGCTCAGTTTCTATCAATTGCTATATCAGTTGTGGGTCTATTTGCCAGGGTTTGGAAAGAGTTGGCTATATTATGTAGATGCCACGAACTCGAAGGTTCTCGCCGTTTTGGCATTCCTCCATCGATCAGGATTCAGCTCAAACACTACAGACGAAACACAAATTGACGGGCATTAATAGTCAATAGTCGTATCTTTTCTTATTGCCACATGTGTCCTGTCTAGCTATGCTCTAGTGTGCAAGCTTTCTTGTGAGCCTTGGACGGCTTAGCATCGAATTTCGCTAGAGCTAAAGATTTGGGTTGTGAGCAAGTTCAAGGGTTGATCACAAATCATTGTATCCTCAGAAAATGTAAAGTGTAGGAAACATGGTCCAGATGGTGCATGCTTGTGGTAGCTTCCTGTTTTTGCATTCCATACTATACTGCTAATTACTGCTAATTTCAAAAGCGACAGCCCCGGCAATGTTCGAGAGCCCGACTACACGAGTATCTGAAGACAGTACCACCAAAAATCAAAACGGAGTGGAGCCAGAAACCTGCCTGGCAGTTGCTGCCTGCTGCCTGACATATCGAAATTTATGATGTCGAAGTCGTTGGAACTGGGAGTGCCGTGGCGACATGCCTGCCTTACGTGTTCGATCACTAGCATGTGGTTGTGGGCCGCACATGAGTGGAGCAGGATGGGATTGCATACGCGGGTAAGGTGCCGGAGCAAGCACTTAGCACCAGCACAGTAAGCCGTTCTCGTGCGTGAAAGTTATCCGCATATAGATAGTTGCTCAGAACTTTCGGGAAAAGACGAGTGTCAAGGCTTTTTGTTTTTTGCGGAAGTCGTGCGGCACAGGAGCCACGCATCACACCAATTTGATTGCAAGCCCCCAGCCCAAGTGGCAAAAGAAATGTATTCCGAAATCGGTGGTCACTTTTAAACACACAACAGTTGCAACCATCCAGGTCTGATCGGTTTGCAGCTGAAGGTTCCGGTTCAAGTGCACTGGTTAATGCGAGAAGCAACTTTTGGTATTCTACTACCATGGTCGAATAGGTACATATAAGTACCCTTTTTCTTGCAACTATGAAAAAGTTCCTCAGCAAAAACTCACTTTGGCGACGTAACTCTGGGGTGAGTACGGCATTGCAATAAGGGAACTACCTGCAAAACCTGAATGAAAGCCTGACTCTATAGTCTAGAACCCTAAACCCTAAACCCTAAACCCCAAGTCCTAAGTCACCGAAACATGATGCCGCATATTAACCGTGAAGCAGACATCCTACAGGCTGAGAATCTTAGAGTCAGTTGAAGCCAAAAGACGGGTTCAAGAGCACCGAGACATTAAACCGAACGAACTCCGAAAAGCCGTCAGCCCTCAACACTATGTTGTTCCGCGCCTGTAACTGTAAGCCCTAAACATCCCTAAACCCAGACTCCCAAAGCCTAAACCAGGTTTATGCCGTGGAGCCGGGCTTCTGGGCTGGGCGCACAGACTTGCCGCCGAAACCAGCTGAGATGTAGGACCCCGGGGTTTTGGGGCAAGTTTAGGTTTTAGGACTTCGCATGGTGCAGGGTTTTTGGATTGGGTTTTGTTGTTTGAGGTTTACGGCCCCGGGGTTTGTATGAACTGAATAGAGGCGTTGGAAGTTATTGGTTTCTGCCATTTGGGCGTATTGCCATAGCGCTGCATTTCCAAAGACGAATGCGAGCATTCGAGGGGTGTACTACATTAGAGGAGTTTCGTGACAGGGCTTGGGCGATTGTACTCAAGAAAAATATCAAGGAATACCGAGCGGCTGAATCGTCGAAAAAACGCAAGTGCTTCTGAAAACTGGGTCTGGAGCCTGGACCTGCAAGTCCGTCACCCTAGAACCCCAAAGCCATGAAACAGAAAGCCCGCACCCTCAATGTTAAAGGCCTGAGCCGGTTGAAGTCGCAGTGCTCCGTGTATTCGGAGTGTCGGGGGGCCTTAGATGTAAAAAGGGTTTGTCAGGTGGGTTGGGCTTACAGTTCAGGGTTTAGGGTTGGGAAGTCTCTGCAACATAAAGCGCAGAGCCCAAAGCCTTCTTATTAGTGTCTTTCGACCAAGATGCCAACCTGTCCATCCTACCCACCCGCGCGTTTTCAACACCGAAAGTTAGTTTGTGAACTAATTAAGCCTGAAACCAAAACTCTGAACTCGGCCCAAAACCCAAAGCCCTAAAATCAAGGCTGAGTCTGCAGCAGTGTGCATCGGCGACACGTTGCTCACAATCGGCTGCTTGATCGATCTGCTGCGCTTCACTGTAGCCTGAATCAGGCTTCACTAAGAGGGTCCAGAGATACTACCTCCCATTGCGGAAACACCTCCCCAAAGACCCTCCCTATCATGGTTTTGGGGCCCTAACTCCTAACTCCATGATGGACCCTCTTGTTAAGATTTATGGTTTTGGGCTTTCGAGACTACCCGGGCATCCGACACAGTACTGTGTTATACCATGTCATGCCTGCTACAGATAAGGAACCCATGCGCCATGAGCGGAGGTATTCCAGTTCTCACCACGTTTTAGGCTTTAGGGGTTTAGGGTTTAGAAATGGATTCAACCCTAAACCCCAGCCAATTCCCTCTTATAGGCAGTACTTCCTGCATCCTTCAGTTTGAAAAGCCCAAGACATTGGACCCTCATGCACATGTAGAACTTTCTAGCTTCGATCCGCAGTTGACCGTTTGCCTCTGTGGCCACTCTTGACGCATCAAGCAAAGCTATGGAAACACGCCCGCCTGAAGCCAAACCTGCTATGGTGTTCGGGATCGAATAAAGGAGGGCAGCATAGATGGACCCTCTAGTAGAAGCAATAATGACAGTAGCAGTATAGTACCTATAGTCTCCATTGTAGTTTTTTTGTTTAACCAATTTTTGTTTAACCAATTTTATAGTAGGGATCCTAAAAGGTAACCCCACAAAGGAACCATAATGGAGACTACAGGTAGCACTAGCAGAGTAGCAAAGTAGTGCTATAGTAGCATGCATTGAACACCGCCACTCCAGAGCCGGAATCTGAAACCCAGGACACTAACCCTCAACCCTTTACTTCGGGCTTTAGGGTTTAGGGTTTAGGGTTTAGGGCTTAGTTCTTCGAATCGCAGTGCCAAGGCGACGACAAGGCAGCAGAGCTTAAGCCCTCCGAACTGCGAAAGAGGATGGAGGCTCGGGCTTTCACCCCAACAAAAGCCTAAACCCTTAACCCCTAAACCCTAAAGTCTTAGACCCTTAAACACAAAAAACCCTAAAACCCTGAAAGCTTAAACCCCTAAACCTCTAAACCCTAAACCCTCAAACCCTAAACCCTAAACCCTAATGTTTTGCTATCCAAACTAGAAGCCCGAGTCGCTTCTGGCAAATATTAATGCCCCTATATCACCTTGCTAGGGTTCCTTAATATTGCCTCCGTCTATAAACCCTAAACCCTAAACCCTAAACCCTAAACCGTTAAAAAGGTAGGTTCTTGAGGATCCCAGGTCTTGTAATGGAGTTGTAAGCACACCTTAACCAACTTGGGTTTAGGGTTTAGGGTTTAGGGTAAATTTTGATAGCTGAAGCCCATAGTAACCCATGTGCAACCCCTGCAAAGGAGCCCTTAAAAGGAGCCTTGTTCTAGTTATTAAGGCCTCGATAGGCAGACCCGAAGGTCTCTGGAATGGGGGTAGCGATTTGGGTCCTTGGGGTTTAGGGTTTATAACGGTTTAGGGTTTGGGGGTTAGGGGTTTAGGGTTTAGGGTTTGGGTGTTAGGGCTTTGTGGGTTTAGGGTTTAGGGTGTTGGGGTTTTTTTTGGTTTAAGGTTTAGGGTTTTGGGTGTTAGGGATTTTTGGGTATTAGGTTTTTGGGGTCAGGTCTCCCAGTGGGCCCCTGTTTCCTCTGTTGTTGCTTTAGGTTCTTCGTACAGTTTCCCAAACCAAAAACGGCCGTTTGGGTTCCTGGGTTGCTGGGGATCCTACGGATATATATATATATATATAGATATATGTATATATAGATATATAGATATGTAGATAGATAGATAGAAATGTGCATATATATATATATATATATATATATATATATAGATATAGATAGATATATAGATAGATAGATAGAAATGTGCAGATATATATATATATATATATATATATATATATATGTATGTATGTATGTATGTATGTATGTATGTATGGATGGATGGATGGATGGATGGATGGATGGATGTATGTGTGTGTGTATATATATATATATATATGTGTGTGTGTGAGTGTGTTCGCAGACGGTTCCTTTCAGGGTTCTGCAGGGTTTATGGCTTGGGCCTTGCTGTAGTACCCATTGCCGTTGTTTTGGTTCGATGTCCTTAGGTTCCGGGTTTGGGGTTCCTTGTTTCGATTGATTTGAGTTAAAGGCTAGGGGTTTTGGATTAAGGGTTCTGCAGTTTGGGTTTAGGATGGCCGCTGTTCAAGTTTCATAGGACATAGGAGTCACCGTTCCAAAAATCACTCTGGAAACAATACCTGTGCGCAGACACTTTCTGCAAGAGCAGATGTCGGGCAAACTAGTTCTCGTCGTCGTGACCACCGGCAGCTTGTGTCAACGCAGTGGTCTCTCGTAGGCTATGCAGGGCTTCCTTTCATGGTTTCAGGTATATTCCGAATCAATAGGGGGGGTCTTTGGTAAATCCTGTAATTACCCCCAAGGGTCCAAGTACCCAATAATCATACACTCTCCAAAATCCTAACCTACATAACTACTATCCTAAAACCGAGTACCTGATTATTGGGTCCTTTGGATCCTTGGGGTACCCTAAACCCCTAAACCCCCAAACCCTAAACCCCCAAACCCTAAGCCCTAAACCCTACAACCCTAAACCCTTGCACCCCTAAACCCTAAACCGTTATAAACCCTAAACCCTTAACCGTAGACCCTTAAACCCTAAACCCCTAAATTAGACCCCTAAACCCTTAAACCCCCAAACCCTAAACCCTTAACCGTAGACCCTGAATCTGGTTATTCTACACCCTTTATGGCTAATTATAAGGTATCCTACCCTGAAACCATATTCCAACTTCCTGGAGTTCCCTTTAACCGTAGACCCTGAATCCTGATGACTGCCTGTCAGGAGCGGCCCTTGAAGATGCAATTTCGTCACGGGAACGAAGCAGACCGCCAGGACCCAGAGACTCCAATATTTTCTTAATTAAGGAATACCTAGGGTTCCTTTAAGGGATCTATAGGGTGTAGGGTTTAGACTCCAATATCCCTTAATTAAGGAATATTCCTTAAATTAAATTAGGATCCTTACTTTGATTTAAGGAATATTCCCTAATTAAGGGATATTGGAGTCTTTGGGGAGTTCTCACCCCTTCCTCAAGTTTTGGGTTTAGGGGCCTTGAGTTTTGGAGTTTAGGATTTAGGGTTCAGGGGTCTAGGGGTTAGGGTTAAGGGGTTTAGGGGTTCAGTTCGTTTAGGGATTTAGGTTTTTTTGTTGATCATGCTTTGCGACTCAGGGGTGCATGTTATGCTTCAGGTTCAGGGTTTGGTGTGTGTGTGTGTGTGTGAGTTTGCAGTTATCGTTCAGATCATCTTAGGCCTTAGTGTACCTCTATAGAAATTCCCTCAGCCTCCTATAGAGCTTCACCTTATTACGACTTCCGAACATAAGTCTTTTAAGCGGCCAGGTTACTGGGTGTTAGTGTAGGATTTACAGAGGCAGCCTGCAGTTGTAAATTCACCCAGCGCATTCAAGAATGCAGTGGTTTATTATGGGCCTGGGAGCCATGTGTACATATTTTAGTTTAGAGGCTGGTGGGACTTATCGGTCCACTCTTGCAGCACTTGATCTTCAACCGCAAAAGTTCTGCAACCCTAGAGAGTGGGAAACGAAGCTGAAGGAGATCGCGACACTCAAGGTTCAGGAGGGCCGGGAAGGGGTCTAGGGTTTAGGGGTTTAGGGTTTAGGTATCAAGGTTTAGGGATTAGGGTTTAGGGATTAGGGTTTAGGGTTTAGGGTTCAGGAGGGCCGGGAAGGGTTCGGGGCTCATATTGGCCTTGCATGGTTTCCAGAGGGATTCCGGAGATGCGTTTACGACTTCGGTTGTTTTCTAGCGCCTGCCTCACCGGGGTTGAGTCTAGGTTTCCAGCAGCATCAGTTAATTTCATCGTCTCAGCACCGCCACGCACCACCACCAGCACCACCACTGCAACCACTTTCGGCTGCATGATCACCGTCGCCGTCCTACATAGTCATCGTCATCATCATCATCGCCATCATCATCACCATCATCATTGTCATCGTCATCAGCATCATCATCACTATGGTCATGGTCATCATCGTGGTTATCAGAACAATCCTTATCATCATGATCATCATCGTCATCATCATTCATCAACAGCATCAGTCTAGCCTTTTCATTCGTGTGACACTTCTCTTGAGTTGTGTTGCCAGTATCACGAACACAGCCATCCCATGTCGGCACTCATTGCAGCGATGAGTTAAAAAGAAGGGGTTCCAAGCAGCTACATCGGGGATGCGCTTGAGGGTTTGGGTTGTTTAGGGTCCAGGGTTCAGGGTTTAGAGTTAAGTGGATAATGGCACAAACTGCAAAATCAATTCCTAGTACAGGTATTCTGCCGTTTACTATGCAAGTATATACCATGGAGGATCTTTCTGACCTTCGGGACATGGACAGCGTTAACCTCGAGTCTTTAGTTGAATATCTTTAGACCCTAAACCCTAAACCCTAAACCCGCCCAAAATGGCCCACGAGGCAGATGGTTAGTTCTCGAAAGTAGGGTCCCCTTTTTGGATCCTCTTATACGGGTGCCGTACTATGTTGGGGGGACCTAAAAAGGGACCCTTCATCTTAGGGGTACTTAGAAATTGTTTTTAATTTTTGGTTGTTATAATCCCTATGAAACAGCTAAAATTATATTTTTGCTAGGATTCTAAGTTCAGTATAGTCATTTAGACAACTACCCAGATAGTCTTGGGTTCCAAAACCGTGAAGATGCCAGGCCCTCAGGGCTAGTGGAACTCCTCAGATCCTTAGCAGCAAGCCTTACATACTATAGGGGCCTTAAGAATTACCTATACTATTTTTTTTGGGGGAGGGTTCTTATTATAATATGTAGCATAATGGGCCCGAAAACCCCATTCTAATCATTAAGGCCCCTTATAAGACCTTCAAGGCTAAATCCTAAGCGCAGCAACCCATATACCTTCAAGCCTAAACCTGTTGGACCTGCTGCGCCCCAAAGTGGCACGACCACTGGCTGGAGAACCCGGTCCCACATTCTACCTATAGTCTCCATTGTAGTTCCTTGTTTGGTTAACCAATTCTATATCAGAGGATCTTAACCATACGATTGGTCAACGGTTAGCCAAACAAACGAACTACAATGGAGACTACAGGTAGCCTTGTCGGGTCCTGTGCGCTGGTCTTGGGCCGTCGCCGGGACAGCCGATTGCATTCCCTAAGGCTCCATGTACCTTTATAGTAGATACTTAAGCCCCAAAGTAGTCCCTATATAGGTACTTTAAGGCCTAAGTATATACTTTATGGGCACATGGAGCCTTAGGGACTGTGGCGACGCAGCTGTCGACCAGGTGGCCATCGAGTCGGGGAATTAGCTCTGGGGGCCGAGTTTCTGCTTGACCCCTCAGCTCCTCTCGACGCATGGTTCAGGGGTTAGGGGTTCAGGGCAGTTTAAGGCTTAGGATTTGGGATTTATGGTTTAGGATTTGGTGTTTAGGGGTTTAGGGGTTTAGGGTTTAGGGTTTAGGAGTTTGGTGTTTAGGGGTTTAGCGGTTTAGGGGTTTAGGGTTCGAGAGTTTGGGGGTTCAGGGGTTTAGGGCGTTTAGGGTTCGAGGGTGTGGGGGTTTAAGGGTTTAGGGGTCCCAAGCACAGAGGAAAGAGACGCGCTGGCAGCAGCACACCCGAATCCTGGACCCTTCTTAGTGGGTAAACGTCGCTATGGCTCGAGTGCGCGAGCGCGAGGCCTTTGTGGAGCTGCGCCGCAAGCTGAAGTAGGAACCTGATTAAGAATCGCTGGTAGGATTCGTATAAGGAACTCTCATAAAGGCCTAAGGTTTCTTAACCAGGTTCCTACATTAGGCGCCGGAGTACCGGGCGCCCAAGTTGGGGCGCTCCGCAGGGGCAAGAGCATGTGAAGTAGAGCCTCCGAGCTCCAAAGCATATGCCCCAAAGTAAACCCTAACCCTACCAGGACCCCCGGTATTTAAGGGCTCTTTAAGCAGAGTCCTTATGGCCCCATACTAATTCGGGGTATATTAGAGGTAGTTTTTTTTGGGTTTCGGTAGAGACTCAAGGAGAAGAAAACGAGCTGAAGAAAGTCCAAGCAGAACCCCCCTAAGACCTAAATCCTAAACCCTAAATCCTCTAAGACCTAAAACCCTAAGTCCTGAACCCTACATCTCTAAGCTCTAACACCCCAAATCGTTTAAGCCCTAAAACCCTAAATCCTTTAAGCCCTAAAACCCGAAACCCTAAATCCTTTAAGCCCTAACCCCTCTTAGCCCTAAACCCTAAGCCCAAAAAGCCCTGAATCCTCAACCCTAAACCCTAAGCCCTGAAACCCTAAATCCTAAACCCTAAATCCTCTAAGCTCTAAAACCCTAAATCCTAAACCCTAAGCCCTAAAACCCTAAATCCTAAATCCCAAACCCTAAGCCCTAAAACCAGTGTTCGGAAGGCCGCTCTCCGCGGCCACGGGTGTCGACTGCGAGGCTATGGCGAACCCCCTGGGCCCGAGGTGGGATATAGGGTTTAGGGCTTAGGGTTTTAGGGATTTAAGGGTTTAGGGTTTAGGTTTAGGATTAGGGTTTAGGGCTTAGGGTATAGGTTTTAGGGTTTAGGGCTTAGGGTTTAGGATATAGGGTTCAATGCGCAGACCCCTCAAAGGATCCAGAAAGTAGATCCCCCAATCTGGGGCCCTATACTAGTATATCGGTACTTTATAGGAGCCCCATGAAAGGGTCTACTTTTGGGATCCTCCCAAACCCCTCACTACTCACAGATTAGAGGGGATTAGGGATGACGACTTAGGGCATTTAGGGCTTATAGTTATAGACTTCACAAGGGGTTTGGGGGCGTAGCGCACAAAAGGCGGTCGAGGGAAAACACAAAACCGGACTCGAGGATGCAGGATCGTGGTTTGAGGGTTTGGGCCTAGGCACAAGCCTTCTGTCCAGGTTGCACATCTCAAAACCCCAACTTGACCTATAGTCTCCATTGTCATTGTCGTTCGTTAATTTCTGGGTGACCTTATAATAAGTTCCTACATATAGAATTGGTTAAACCCAAAAAAGGAAGTACGATGGAGACCATAGGGATACCTCAGAATAGCTCGAAATCCTTCTGCATTCCCGTCTTTGGGCTGAAGAGTCACAAAGATGAGCTTCCAGAGCCAGCCGGCCCCAAGCCACTACTCCAAGCCCCAAAAGACCCCAACAAAGCCCAAACCCTAAACTGACCCGAAACCCAAAACCTGAGATCCTACACCTCTATACCATGAACCCAAATCCCAAACGCCTATAAACCCTTTAAACTCCCAAAAGCCAGATCCCCAGAGCTTTGTTGGAAGGCGAATGCCCTGACTGCGGCGACCCTGGCTGCTCAGCGTGCAGCCAAGGCTGTCCAGTCGGGTTTCCGCTTAGGCCACATGTACCTCCATGCCTTCAAGTTTCTATATCGGAACCCCTTTTTCCAGGCCGAAGAATATACTAAGTTACATTATTATGGGTGCGTGGAAGAAGTAGAGTTAGGACTATGTCCCTGTCGAGGGAAACCCCAAACCCTGAGTGGTTATAATAGACAACGGGCATCTCATTGAATCCTCGTTTGGAGCTCCAGGCTTGTAGTTTCAACTAGCCATACTTGAGGGGACCTGGTCTTTGGGGACAGCACAGAAGCCAACTGCTTTAGGATTTAGGGTTTGTTTGGGTTTGTTTTTGTGCTGCTCAAGCAGCCCGCGTGAGCCACGCAGAATTAGCCTAAATACAATGAATTTCGATCCCGAACCCAAAAACCTATAGCAGGCCGAAACTCCTCAGATAAAACCTAGAAGCCCCAAACCCAGAACCCAAAGCGCTCCATCGCTGTGTCAGACCGTAAAAACCCCCTACCCCCCCCCCCTGCCCCGCACACTACTCGTAGTTTAATCCACCAAAACCTCAGGCTTTTTTGGAGGAGGCTTCATTGGGTTCAAGTCAGTTCTCCCCCTGCCTCTAAACATGCAGAGGCGGGGGTAGCAGCCCAACAAGTAGAAGGCTACCTCTGCGTTGGGCGGTATACTGCAATGTTCTCAAATTTCAGACAGGGGTGAGAACTGACTTGAACCCAACAACCCAACCAAGCAGCCTCCGAAACAGCGGGTTTTGGCGGCTTTACTGCTCGACACGCATTTAAAAGTCATACCGTTACAAACCCTAGGGCTCCACTTGCCCAAATAATGGCTTACTGGGTTACATAAGATATATACATATATAGATATACATATATGGATATTCACTTACTGCTTACTGTTCAGGTATGTGAAGCCCTGGGTAAAGCCCAAAAAAACCTTTCAACTGCACTCTTAAAAGCCTGGAGGCTGCCACGGCTGCTGGCATTGCGTTGCCGGAGGTGGCGACGCTTGGAAGAGACCAGAATATGTAGGGATATGTCGCTAAACCCCTAAAGTCTACCAGAAAGAAATGTATGTGTGTATATATATATATATATTATAAGAACATGTTGCTATTAAGCGGCCTTGCACTTTTCCTGTCGCCTTCATGAAGACATGCCTTAAAGCCTAAACCCTGAGTAACGCGCTGAAGCACCGAACTCTAAAACCTTAAAAACCTTGAAGTTAAAGGGTCGATAGTACTTATGTAATCTGTGGAAAAAAAGGTTTCATAGTAGGAATTACTATTACGTTTGGGTAAGTAAATATCCCCATATAGGTACTTCGGACACTTTTGGGTGCTACCGAAACCTAGGCTTAGCAGCTGGCTCAGTCAGGCTCGGCTTCGGTGTTCATTGTGCCTTCCACGGCTCCTACATGCCGAACCCTGAGGGTGCATATACCCAACTTGTATATACCTTTGCCTTAATGTAGTCCCTATAGAGGCCGAAGTATATACCACATGGACCCTTAAGGAATCAGCACAGATCCTGAATCACATTACGGGTTGCAATCTTTCGAGGACAGAAGCCCAGCTCTCCGATGCCAGTAGAAGAGAGCCCAGTACAGCCCCAACCGTGCATCGTCCGTATCTTGCCGAGGAGCGCTTCAGCGGAAGTTGCTTGGATTCATTCGGAAGCCCGCAGAAGCTGAACTCTCAGTGTCCATGTACCCATATATTTTACAGAAGCCTAAAAGTTGGAAACCCAATTGCCTTAAGAGCAATGTGTGGGGGAATCCCAGCACTATTTGGCCTTAATCCGGTTTCCAACTTTATGGGGTTTACTGTATCTCTCTTTGCCCTAATGTACCTATATAGGGACTACATTAAGGCCAAATACTCTGTGAGCACATGGAGCCTGAGGGAAGGTCAATGTTGGGGTTGCTCTTGGGACCGCGAACTGCCAAATCTGTTTGTATCCGTTCTATGTTCTGTTGGTTTACCTGTAGGTTACAGGATGTAACATTATAAGGCCTGTACACCTCATATTGGGGACAGTTCTGCCTTATTATTGTTAGGGGAGCAACATGTTGTTGCTTATAAGGATTGTAAGCATTTGATGGCCTGGATACAGGTTAACTCATCACTATACACTCTGTAGAGCCCTATAGAGCGCTTCTGACTTCTCTTGCCCATTTCTACAAAATCCTTTTACCTCCCCCGTTGTTAGCATCCGTGAGACTTCATCCGTGAAGCCTGTACCCTTTAAACCTAAATCCGTTTCACCGAAAGCGCCCACCCCCCCTCACCAAGAATGCCACAGGAAGGAGGTCTTCGGGCCCAAAGAAATATTTGTCAGGCTCCACCCTAACCTTAAACAGTTCTCTAAACTCTAAACTCTATATATAAATGCCCCAAACCCTAAACCCTTTCTCCAAACCCGATTATTAGCAGCCTTCTACTACCAACCATATATTGGTAGCTTAGTACTATTATCGGCAGGTACCGAAAAAGGGACCATAATTTTGACAACCACCCATTAACCCTATACCCCGAAACCCTAAACCCTACAACCCTAAACCCTTAAACCCCCAAACCCTAAACCCTAGACCCTTGAAGCATTATTAATTATTAGCCCATAAGGCGGCTCTGACTTCGGCCGCGGCATCGGGCACAGCCCCACGCCGCACCGCGGAGCTTGCGGCGCTGGCAGCGGCGCGCGCTTGGGCTTGGGGTTTAAGGTATAGGGATCCGCCTGAGATTTGGGTGTAGGGATTTAGGGATTTGGGGTTTAGGGGTTAAGGGGTTTGGGGTTTAGGGTTTAGGGGCTTTAGGGTTTAGGGGGTTTAGGGTTTAAGGGTTTAGGGTTTAAGGGTTTAAGGGTTTAGGGCCATGAGTTCAGGGTTTGCGGGTTTCGGGTTTAGGAGAGTCGTCTCTTTTGGTGGATGGGGGCGTATGTATTGTTTAGGCTTTGAGCGTCTGGGTTAAGCATTTCAGGGTCTGGGATTTTGGGCTTTGGATCATGGAGTTTGTGGTAAAGGAATAAAGGTCTTGTATGTAAATGGTCTTTTAGGGGCTTATCGGAGCCTCCATAGAGGTTGGGGCTCTAGGAATGTTTATGGTTCACAGCACGTTCAATGCTCTGGCAGGGGTTTAGAGATGCTTGTCGCTTCCAACTGATGCTATGTACTCGTACATGCGGACAGACGAAGTCTGCAGGTAACCCTAAACCCTAAACCCGTGATTTGTGGAGGCACCCCCTCTTCACCAAAAAAAAGTACTCGGGAGGGTTTGGGGTGCAGGGCTTCGGGGCTGGGGATTGGGGGCAGTCACGAGGTTGCGCTTTGGGTGTAATGTACAAGCTTAAATATACTAGTTGGGTGCATAGACCCTGAGGGTGCTGCATGTGGCTCCTTCGGGGAAGAGCACTCTTGGAATTTCAGGCAGACGAAGTGGTGTTATGCTGTAGGGCTTAATTTTCAGTCATCTTCTTGTAGGCTCCTATTTCGGGGAGTATGTGAGCATGTGGGCGGAGTAATTTGAATAAGCGGTAAACTTCTAGAACCTCCGATCGCAAGAGTGTCTTTAGGCGAGAAGCTTCTACACCCAAGACCTTCGACTCTGCATAGAACTCCCAACCTCGTTCCCTTCCCCAAAGCCATAAAGCCCCGTATAAGCCCTAAACCAGAAACCCTACACAAACCCAAAAACAAACCCGGACCCGAAATTCCAGTGTTAATTGAGACTCTGAGACACTCACCCCTCAACCCCCGTAGCTGAGGCACCGTCGGCGAAGATGCTGCGCGCACCGGCGGAGATCCTGCGACGGCCGCCAAACAGGCGCTATCTCCTGGCAGCTTCCCAGTTCAGAGTCGAATATCGTGGTCAGGAAATACGCCTTCCTGAAGGCCTTAATGCAGGTTCATGGTGGTGTTACACACACAATATTATATTATATTATATTATATTATGTTATATGATATTATATTATATTATATCACATCATATTATATTCTATCATTTTGTATTATACTATATTATAGTATATAGAATTATATTATATTATAATATTTTTTATGTTACATTATATTATTTTATATAATATATTATTTTCTTATATTATATTATACTATATTATATTATATCACATCATATTATATTCTATCATTTTGTATTATATTATATTATATTATGTTATATTTATGTTATATTATGTTATATTATATTATTATATTACATTATATTATATTATACTTCTTAGTATATTGTATTCTACTATAATATACTATATTATATTATGTTATATTATTTTATATTATATTATGTTATATTA